>JBAIZL010000061.1:750000-882500 GCA_036971475.1 Prosapia bicincta
TAAAATCATTGCACAGCAGACAATATCGCGCTAATGTAACTTTAGCTTTTGTATATAATAATGAGAGCATTATTATTTAACGATGAAGTGCTGAAGAGAGAGAGAGAGATAGAGAGAGAGAGATAGAGAGAGAGAGAGAGAGACGAGTGGCAGACCAAAGCATTGGAAGGAATGATAGGTGGAGAATGAGTAGGAAGAGAAAGCAAATTGAGGAGTGGTAGACATATTATAAGACAAGATATGAGACAGGGTAAATTAACAAAAGTGAAACGATACAAAGGATATTGCTAATGGATAATAACCTACATGACCTCAATTACTAAACTAATTCTAGAGTAAAACTTTATGAATTTTATTCTAAAAACTAAAGCTAAGTAATACAGTATGTTATTTAGTTTTATTGAATAAAACAGTAACTTACGTATGGTTTCCTTAATAAGGTAAAAACATTCAAAGCTTACTAATTTACCGAAACATAGGCCTACATAAGGCTCTAGTTAAGCTGTCCTGTGCACCTGTAAGTGTCGGCAATCACAAATAAGCCGAACCTGACTTTCACCAGGGTTTATTCATACTTGTTGATACACACAGGCGGGAGGGCCGGAATGCATTGTACTATAAGTAGAAATTCCGTTAAATAAGTTAGTAAATGCTTACAAAGTCTCCAAATATATTTCAGCTTCATATTTTTGTTCTCTATTCTAACAAAATATGATGGAAAATGTCTTTACGTAACTATGGTAATGTAAATGAGGTTTAATCTTGATTGTTGTTTGGCATAAACTCGCATAGGCGATATTGATATTAGTAGATCTCGCCCCAGAATAGGACAGCCACCCCTAAACTCGGCCGCTACGTAACCTAGGACTATAGGGGTAGTTTTGGATGATGCTCAAGGTCATCCCGACCTTGACCCCAGACCAAGGGGTGGTTTTGACCACGTTTAGGGGGGTAGGGGGTAGTTTTTCGAAAAAAAAAAAAAATCGGCCGCTACGTAACCTAGGACTATAGGGGTAGTTTCGGATGATGCAGGAGGTCATCGCGGCCCCGACCCCAGACCCGGGGGTGGTTTCGACCGCGTCTAGAGGGGTGGGGGGTAGTTTTTCGAAAAATTTTTTATTTTAACCTAACTCGGCCGCTACGTAACCTAGGACTATAGGGGTAGTTTTGGATGTTGCAGAGGCCAGACGCCGACCCTCACCCAACCCTAAGGGCGGTTTTGACCATGCCTAGAGGGGTGGTAAATGGAAAAAACTAATTCCAACTAGCTAACCTAAGCCAGCCAAAATGGATCTAACCTAACCTAACCTAAGTGTTTGGGGTGACCTCGGCTACGTTCAGGACCATACCCGGGGGATGCTCCGGGGGTTAATTGGGGGTGGGGGGTAGTTTTCGAAAAATTTTTGGAAAAACGTGCCTTGACCGATAGGGTATGTCTAGAGTGCATTATCGCGTCGGTAGGGGTAGTTTCACCTAGGGGTAGTTTTTACAAAAAATATGAAATTGCCGAAAATCGATCGGTAGGATCAAATGACCGTACGGGATATGTCTAGAGTCCATTATGGACGACTGTGGGGGTGGTTTACCTTAGGGGTAGTTTTTACAAAAAAAAATATGAAATTGCCAAAAATGATCGGTGTCCTAGGTAATAGTCGCTCCCGAACCCGCGCTCGAGGTAACACCGCCTAGGAGCGGGTAAAGCTAACACGGAGCACGGCCTCGGTTAAAGCCAATCCAACCCTAGCCACCCAGCAGCTAGGCCTTAGGTAAAGCTAACAAGGAGCTAGCCCTCGGGTAAAGACATCTCAAGGCCGACCCTTAGGTAAAGTAACCCAGGAATAGCTCCGGTAGTGGGGGTAACTTTGGAAAGATTTAATGGTTATCTGATGACGTATCAGCGCTTGAGCGAGTCTAGGCAAGTAGTAGGCTCACCGTAACTATAGTGGTCTACCCCAAAAAATTTTGATGATGAGGGGCCCAGGGGTTGGCAAACTCAAAATTTGTCTATCCTACTAAATTAATAAACAATGCAGTCAGCCTATTACACAAGAGCAGGGCTAGGACGGTTGCTATATCAACTACCAAGAGAAATACCTCCACCATGTCTTAGGTAAAGCTATCTGTGGAGCAAGGCCACAGGTAAAACCATCCCTTATGCCAAACCATAGGTAAAGCCATCCAGGTGTCGGACCTTCGGTAAAGTCACACCAGGAGTCGTGCTAGAGGTAAAGCCCCCAGGAGCTAGGTATAGCCAACCCGAAGCCAGCCGGGTGTCAGACCTCCGTTAACGTAACCGCGGACTCGGGCTTGAGGTAAAGCTGCCTAGGAGTCGGGCCTGAGGTAAAGCCAGCCAGGCCCTAGGTAAAGCTACCATTGAGGCAGACCAACGGTAAAGCTACCATGGAGTCGGGGCCTAGGTAAAGCTATCATGGAGTTAGACCATAGGTAAAGCAAACACGGAGCAAGGACTCAGGTAAAAGCCATCTCGAAGCCAGCCGATAGGTAAAGTAACCCTGGATTCAGGCATCAAGTGGGGGTGGTTATCAAATAATATATGAAATTACCAAAAATGAACGGTTAGATCAAACGACCAACGACCTACATAGAGTTCAAATAGTCAACAAGTTGAATAGACCAATCACAACGCAGGGGCCCGGTAGGCCTACGTAAACGGTCAATGTAAGACGAGAAGGCCTATATAACGTGTTAAACCAATATATATACGATAGCCCACATAATGTGTTAAACAAATATGCAAGCCTGCATACATACTATGCTAGACCGACATACTATGTCGGTAAATCACCGGCCAAAGCCTATATGAACTGAGATAGTTTCACCTCATATATCAGGCAGAACCACGGGCAGGCAACCGTATAGTATGGGGAGTACTATAAGGTATAGCTAAACCAATATATACGATAGCCCACATAATGTGTTAAACAATTACGCAAGCTTGCATACATACTATGCTAGGCCTACATACAAGGGCCTACTATGTCTGTAAACACAGGCCAAAACCATTATGACCTGAGCTATTTTCACCTCTTCTATCAGGTTGATCCTGGCAACCGTATAATATGGGAGGTACTATAGGGTACATCTACCAATGCATAACCTATCAAGCCCACGTAAAGATTTATGACGTATCGGCGTTCGAGCGACTCAGGTATTAGGCCCACCCTAACTAGAGGGGCAAAGGGTTATAATTGCCAAAATTGTCTATGCTACAAAATAATAAACAAAGCAACAAAGCCCCGTCGTATCAGGGAATACGCCTGACCGTGTGCTAGACATGTACAGACTTGCAGCGATAACACATTATCTAAAAACCGCAACGGCAGCCGGTGACCGCTATAGCAGGCTTGAAACCCGCACGGCTGTGTCGTTGTGAATCTAGGCGCATGTTTATGATCTGAACACTGTATCAATTTACTGTGTACTGTCGTCATACCAAGGCCTACATATATAATCAGAAATCAGTGTAAATAATCAAATAGCCTCAATGGACATCTCCTATAGCTGTAAATGTATCTAGATATAAAGGTATATATGGAGAAACACTAATAATGAGGCCTATCACAAAACGAGAATAAATATATGTTATAAAACGATGCTAAGCCAACATGCTATCATACATAGGCCTGTTTAGCCAACACATGTGATAGGCCACATAATGTGTTAAACAAACATGCGTGTAGGCCTGCAGACATACTATCTAGACCGACTTACATGGGCCTACTATGTCGGTAAACCGCCGGCCAAAGCCTATATGACCTGAGCTATTTACACCTTGTCTATCAGGTAGAACCAGGCAATCGAATAATATGTAATATACATCCCTTATTAGGCAAATATCCCCGTTACCCACATAGACCTATGTTAAGCCAGGATGAATGATATCTTATATAGTGTGTTAAACAAATATGTTTGTAAACCTACATAAATAATATGCTAAGCCTGTGCTAAACAGGTACGCGTGTAAACTCACATAAATACTATGCTAACCAACATGGATGCTATCCTACATAGGCTTATATACTACGTTAGGCCTGCATACGTAATTACCCTATATAGTGTGTTAAATAAATATGCGTGTAAACCAAATAAATACTATGCTAAGCCAACATATATGTGTATAAGCTTGCATAGATATTATGCTAAGAAGACACGGGCCTACAATGTATAACACATTATATTCGGTGCATAGTTTAGCTAAATGGCTATCACACACTATCCTACAAGCTGCCCACAAATTACCTGATACATAGCCTGGCTAATCATTAACACATAGTAGGCCCCAACACATAATATCCGGTGCATAGCCTCGCTAAATAAGCATAAACTCCCCAAAATTGGCTTATCAATTATGTATGGTCTAGATATAGTCACACATGTCATTTCAAAAGTCAGCTGGAAAGAAACACTAGCCTGGCTAATCATTAACACATAGTAGGCCCCAACACATAATCTCCAATGCATAGCCAGGCTAATGTTCATCATGTAGTACCCAATGCATAGCTTGAGTATGGTTTAACAAACAGTATCCAAAGCATAGCCTGACCAAGGGATATCACATGAGTAGGCTGATTACAAACTAACACATAATAATCATTGCATAGTCTGGCTAGTGGTTATTAAATAGTACCTGTTGCATAGCCAGGCTAATGATTAACACATAGTACCCGATGCATAGTCTGACTAGGGTAAACACATAGTATCCGAACCATAGATTGACTAATGGTTAACACATGGTATCCAAAGCATAGCTAGGCTAGTGAATAACTAGTGGTTAGTTTGACTATGGTTAACACACACACACAGTATCCGATGCGTAGCTTAGCTAATGGGTTACACATAGTAACCTATGCTTAGTCTGACTAGGGCTAACACATATCCTATGAATGGCTCGACTAAGGCTAACACACAGTATCCGATGCACAACTTAGGATCGAATATGACGTCATCCAGGGCGAAGACGGCGGCTATGTTGATACCGTGATGGCCAGTGTAGGCTAGATCAAATAACTAAACTACTGTCTTACGCTAAGTTTAACCGCCCAACATTTACACCAAGCTCAAATAGGCTACGGCCAGATCGGCGTTTCAGCTAACCAACCAACATCTACACCGAGGTCAAGCGGGCCTATGGTTAGTGAAGGCACCAACAAAAGCCTTAGGCCTTAGACATAGCTACCAACGCATACCAAAATATCTATGCAGAAACCGTCAAGGCCTGTCTAGGTATGTTGTATCATTTACAGCATACTAACCAAAGTAAAGCTACCTTTCAGGTAGGCCCTAGGTAAAGCTACCTTTGAGGTAGGCCTTAGGTAAAACCAGCCCCGAGGTCAGGTCTTGGGTGAAGCCACCAGGGCCTTAGGTAAGTCAAACATTGAGCAAGGTCTCAGGTAAAGCCAACCCGAAGCCTTAGGTAAAGCTAGCTTGGAGTCAACCCTTAACAATAGTTAACCGGCTATCGATGCTCGCCTTATCATAATAGGTACTTAAGGTGTAAATAAAACTCTGGATATACAGGTAAGACTTTATTAACGAATATTTTGAACAATTACTCCAGGTTCAGATATAGCCGGTAGCGTCTGTCTACGTGTTTCCTACATATGGGGCACATCTGCACCTTTTCAGCACACTCGTTGCAATAAACGTGACCGCAGGGTACGATGACAGTGCACGGTGGTCTTCCCAAGCAGACAGCGCAGTCCGCTATACGATAGCCGCCTCCTTCAATCTGCTCTCCCGAACTTCTCTGTTTCAACACACGTACAAAGCGGATAATTTATATTATTGTACACGAATAGTATAAATACAGGTATCGCTACAAAATGTAACACTTACGACCGTGTATGGAGGGTCTCGCTCGACCATTACTGCCTTCGCTTCAGCGACAGCCACTCTTCTTCTGCCCTCTTCAACTAGCTTGTCCAGCTCGCCAATCATAATCCTCCATACGCCGACTGCGTAGAAGCTATCCTCACACGTGTCTTTACGCAATGCCGCCTCTAGGTCCGATACAAGCCGTCTTAGCATATGTAGTGCATCAGTCGTTACGCTACGAGCTGCAGCTGCACGTGCATACTCCACAACAGTCTAGAAAAGGATTAAATAGAAATTAAAACAAATCTTGTATAAGCCTATACTACTACTATCACCGTTCAATAAAACTTACCGCATATTGAGGAGGATATCGTATCCTACGTCCTAAACAAAGTAAACAGTCTATACGGGCGTGCTCGACCCCTCGTATGTGCTTCAGTTCCTCCTCTAATACGCTTGAATAGAAAATTCGATTTCCGACCCTGATGATAGCGTGATTTATTGGTCCAGCCTATGAAATACAATTTATTAGTAATGAAAAATACAAAGATAACGTTAATAATGCAATAGGAATACAATAATCACCAGTGTTGGATGGTTGGTAGACTCGGGTCCTTTGGCCGGAGTGTTTGTCCCCTGAAAGAAACATATCATTATTAGATATGAAAATGAGCCTCTGATAATAGTCTAAATTGTATATAATTACCTGCGATGTGGTACCAGAGGTACTCGGTTCGGCCTCCATCGAATTGCGGCTATAGTACGGTGTCCTTGGGCTACGACTGCTATCGTCCCAAATACCCGTTTCATCGTCGTTGTTTGTTGGCTGGAAAAACCAATGGAAAAATTGGAATAACGAAAAAATAGAACGTATTTAGGAAAAAGAACACACTATTTCATACTCACCTCTGACTGAATACTTTTATCGGCCATCGTTAATCTTAACATACTTAATTGCAAAAACGCCGAAGACTGGTGCTCTCTGTATGAAATTTCCGGCATATATACCTACTTCACCCCTCCCCGCGTAATTGCTCATCACAAGCCGAAAAACGGTATATAATTACCTCTATGACCGACGGTAATAGAGTAACGTTTCATTGTAGGTGTAGATCATACTCACAGAGCTCGACAATGCTTCTTTAAAACCTATACATTAATACTGTTATGACCGCGATATCAACATAACCGCAGCAAATGACGTCAAACAAAATGTCGGTCAAGATGGCGTCCGGCTGGTCATCTGTATAGGTTTAACTGTTGCTTGCCATAACACTAGTCCATCTGCAGGAGAAATCGGCCTATTGCTGAGCATAAATCTGAACGAGTTCAACATGCCTCTGATCAACCCTGACGTAATCATCCCCTAACCAACAATATAAGTACGGACAGCACAGACCCAAGTCCTCAGACAACAGCATGGTAGGTGTCTACTACTGGACAGACACTCTCACAATCGAGAAGAAAGCCTTCCCCAAACTATCACCGTATCGTCGTAGATTACGATCGTTTCGTACTTGGAAAGGAGTGTCAAACGATACTGTCAACCCCGAGCGTCTCAGCGAAGCGGGATTCTTTTACACCGGCCCAGAAGATCAAACATTGTGCTTTACATGCGCCGGAGGCCTTAAAGATTGGTCAGCGAATGATGATCCGTTTCAGGAACATGCAAAGTGGTTTCCTAAATGTAAATACATAGTGGGTATATGTGCTAAACAGGCACAGATGGGGGAAGACATCTGTACAACAGACGATGAAGACTACTCGGACGACGATGACGGTGTAAACAATCAGAATGATCGTACGCTGTGCAAGATTTGCTGTATCGAAGAAATACAGGTTGCCCTTCTACCGTGCGGACATGTGTTTGCCTGTCTGGGGTGTGCATTGAACCTTCAAGAGTGTAGCATATGCAGAGTGCGGACATCCGCTACGATAAGAGTATATCTATCGTAGCCTAATGTAAATAATACTACTATGTGATCAATAAAATGATTTTGTTTAAACGTGTTTGTACTTATTGAAACTCCTAAAACAAACTATATAGGTAGAGGTCAACATAGGATAAGGTAATAAGTACTAGTGTCTTGATAATAATATGCTTTGAACAATAAACAAAATTAAACATTCAGTGTTAAATCTAGTTACAGCTGCATTATACACATTACAATCTGCTTGACAGGTCGCAACCCGCACGAGACACATTACTAGATATCTAGTAAACTCGGCCTCTAGACAAGTTTAACACTGGCTTAGACATATCTCTGTAAAAATTCCAATCATCCGGCATAATTTAGGCTAAATATAACTTCGCAAAAACATGTAAACTCATGCTAAATCTAACAAAAATGTAAACTGTCGTTAAAGTGCGTTAAAATCTGATTAGGGCAAAACACGGGCCCTTCTCCAGGATGGTTTTAACCTAAGTCCAAGCTAGCTTTACCTAAGGCTTCGGGTTGGCTTTACCTATGGTCTCGCTTTACCTAAGGGCTGACTCCAAGCTAGCCTTACCTACGACCTGACCTCGGGGTGGTTTTACCTAAGGCCTACCTCAAAGGTAGCTTTACCTAGGGCCTACCTGAAAGGTAGCTTTACTTTGGTTAGTATGCTGTAAATGATACAACATACCTAGACAGGCCTTGACGGTTTCTGCATAGATATTTTGGTAAGCGTTGGTAGCTATGTCTAGGGCTTAAGGCTTTTGCCTGTGCCTTCACTAACCATAACCCATTTGAACCAGGTGTCAGTTTGCTGGTTGATTAGCGTAAGTTTTTCAACGTTGGTTAGCTGAAACGCCGATCTGGCCGTAGCCTATTTGAGCTTGGTGTAAATGTTGGGCGGTTAAACTTAGCGTAAGACAGTAGTTTAGTTATTTGATCTAGCCTACACTGGCCATCACGGTATCAACATAGCCGCCGTCTTCGCCCTGGATGACGTCATATTCGATCCTAAGTTGTGCATCGGATACTGTGTGTTAGCCTTAGTCGAGCCATTCATAGGATATGTGTTAGCCCTAGTCAGACTAAGCATAGGTTACTATGTGTAATCCATTAGCTAAGCTACGCATCGGATACTGTGTGTGTGTGTTAACCATAGTCAAACTAACCACTAGTTATTCACTAGCCTAGCTATGCTTTGGATACCATGTGTTAACCATTAGTCAATCTATGGTTCGGATACTATGTGTTTACCCTAGTCAGACTATGCATCGGGTACTATGTGTTAATCATTAGCCTGGCTATGCAACAGGTACTATTTAATAACCACTAGCCAGACTATGCAATGATTATTATGTGTTAGTTTGTAATCAGCCTACTCATGTGATATCCCTTGGTCAGGCTATGCTTTGGATACTGTTTGTTAAACCATACTCAAGCTATGCATTGGGTACTACATGATGAACATTAGCCTGGCTATGCATTGGAGATTATGTGTTGGGGCCTACTATGTGTTAATGATTAGCCAGACTAGTGTTTCTTTCCAGCTGACTTTTGAAATGACATGTGTGACTATATCTAGACCATACATAATTGATAAGCCAATTTTGGGGAGTTTATGCTTATTTAGCGAGGCTATGCACCGGATATTATGTGTTGGGGCCTACTATGTGTTAATGATTAGCCAGGCTATGTATCAGGTAATTTGTGGGCAGCTTGTAGGATAGTGTGTGATAGCCATTTAGCTAAACTATGCACCGAATATAATGTGTTATACATTGTAGGCCCGTGTCTTCTTAGCATAATATCTATGCAAGCTTATACACATATATGTTGGCTTAGCATAGTATTTATTTGGTTTACACGCATATTTATTTAACACACTATATAGGGTAATTACGTATGCAGGCCTAACGTAGTATATAAGCCTATGTAGGATAGCATCCATGTTGGTTAGCATAGTATTTATGTGAGTTTACACGCGTACCTGTTTAGCACAGGCTTAGCATATTATTTATGTAGGTTTACAAACATATTTGTTTAACACACTATATAAGATATCATTCATCCTGGCTTAACATAGGTCTATGTGGGTAACGGGGATATTTGCCTAATAAGGGATGTATATTACATATTATTCGATTGCCTGGTTCTACCTGATAGACAAGGTGTAAATAGCTCAGGTCATATAGGCTTTGGCCGGCGGTTTACCGACATAGTAGGCCCATGTAAGTCGGTCTAGATAGTATGTCTGCAGGCCTACACGCATGTTTGTTTAACACATTATGTGGCCTATCACATGTGTTGGCTAAACAGGCCTATGTATGATAGCATGTTGGCTTAGCATCGTTTTATAACATATATTTATTCTCGTTTTGTGATAGGCCTCATTATTAGTGTTTCTCCATATATACCTTTATATCTAGATACATTTACAGCTATAGGAGATGTCCATTGAGGCTATTTGATTATTTACACTGATTTCTGATTATATATGTAGGCCTTGGTATGACGACAGTACACAGTAAATTGATACAGTGTTCAGATCATAAACATGCGCCTAGATTCACAACGACACAGCCGTGCGGGTTTCAAGCCTGCTATAGCGGTCACCGGCTGCCGTTGCGGTTTTTAGATAATGTGTTATCGCTGCAAGTCTGTACATGTCTAGCACACGGTCAGGCGTATTCCCTGATACGACGGGGCTTTGTTGCTTTGTTTATTATTTTGTAGCATAGACAATTTTGGCAATTATAACCCTTTGCCCCTCTAGTTAGGGTGGGCCTAATACCTGAGTCGCTCGAACGCCGATACGTCATAAATCTTTACGTGGGCTTGATAGGTTATGCATTGGTAGATGTACCCTATAGTACCTCCCATATTATACGGTTGCCAGGATCAACCTGATAGAAGAGGTGAAAATAGCTCAGGTCATAATGGTTTTGGCCTGTGTTTACAGACATAGTAGGCCCTTGTATGTAGGCCTAGCATAGTATGTATGCAAGCTTGCGTAATTGTTTAACACATTATGTGGGCTATCGTATATATTGGTTTAGCTATACCTTATAGTACTCCCCACACTATACGGTCGCCTGCCCGTGGTTCTGCCTGATATATGAGGTGAAACTATCTCAGTTCATATAGGCTTTGGCCGGTGATTTACCGACATAGTATGTCGGTCTAGCATAGTATGTATGCAGGCTTGCATATTTATTTAACACATTATGTGGGCTATCGTATATATATTGGTTTAACACGTTATATAGGCCTTCTCGTCTTACATTGACCGTTTACGTAGGCCTACCGGGCCCCTGCGTTGTGATTGGTCTATTCAACTTGTTGACTATTTGAACTCTATGTAGGTCGTTGGTCGTTTGATCTAACCGTTCATTTTTGGTAATTTCATATATTATTTGATAACCACCCCCACTTGATGCCTGAATCCAGGGTTACTTTACCTATCGGCTGGCTTCGAGATGGCTTTTACCTGAGTCCTTGCTCCGTGTTTGCTTTACCTATGGTCTAACTCCATGATAGCTTTACCTAGGCCCCGACTCCATGGTAGCTTTACCGTTGGTCTGCCTCAATGGTAGCTTTACCTAGGGCCTGGCTGGCTTTACCTCAGGCCCGACTCCTAGGCAGCTTTACCTCAAGCCCGAGTCCGCGGTTACGTTAACGGAGGTCTGACACCCGGCTGGCTTCGGGTTGGCTATACCTAGCTCCTGGGGGCTTTACCTCTAGCACGACTCCTGGTGTGACTTTACCGAAGGTCCGACACCTGGATGGCTTTACCTATGGTTTGGCATAAGGGATGGTTTTACCTGTGGCCTTGCTCCACAGATAGCTTTACCTAAGACATGGTGGAGGTATTTCTCTTGGTAGTTGATATAGCAACCGTCCTAGCCCTGCTCTTGTGTAATAGGCTGACTGCATTGTTTATTAATTTAGTAGGATAGACAAATTTTGAGTTTGCCAACCCCTGGGCCCCTCATCATCAAAATTTTTTGGGGTAGACCACTATAGTTACGGTGAGCCTACTACTTGCCTAGACTCGCTCAAGCGCTGATACGTCATCAGATAACCATTAAATCTTTCCAAAGTTACCCCCACCACCGGAGCTATTCCTGGGTTACTTTACCTAAGGGTCGGCCTTGAGATGTCTTTACCCGAGGGCTAGCTCCTTGTTAGCTTTACCTAAGGCCTAGCTGCTGGGTGGCTAGGGTTGGATTGGCTTTAACCGAGGCCGTGCTCCGTGTTAGCTTTACCCGCTCCTAGGCGGTGTTACCTCGAGCGCGGGTTCGGGAGCGACTATTACCTAGGACACCGATCATTTTTGGCAATTTCATATTTTTTTTTGTAAAAACTACCCCTAAGGTAAACCACCCCCACAGTCGTCCATAATGGACTCTAGACATATCCCGTACGGTCATTTGATCCTACCGATCGATTTTCGGCAATTTCATATTTTTTGTAAAAACTACCCCTAGGTGAAACTACCCCTACCGACGCGATAATGCACTCTAGACATACCCTATCGGTCAAGGCACGTTTTTCCAAAAATTTTTCGAAAACTACCCCCCACCCCCAATTAACCCCCGGAGCATCCCCCGGGTATGGTCCTGAACGTAGCCGAGGTCACCCCAAACACTTAGGTTAGGTTAGGTTAGATCCATTTTGGCTGGCTTAGGTTAGCTAGTTGGAATTAGTTTTTTCCATTTACCACCCCTCTAGGCATGGTCAAAACCGCCCTTAGGGTTGGGTGAGGGTCGGCGTCTGGCCTCTGCAACATCCAAAACTACCCCTATAGTCCTAGGTTACGTAGCGGCCGAGTTAGGTTAAAATAAAAATTTTTTCGAAAAACTACCCCCCACCCCTCTAGACGCGGTCGAAACCACCCCCGGGTCTGGGGTCGGGGCCGCGATGACCTCCTGCATCATCCGATACTACCCCTATAGTCCTAGGTTACGTAGCGGCCGATTTTTTTTTTTTTTTTTCGAAAAACTACCCCCTACCCCCCTGAACGTGGTCGAAACCACCCCTTGGTCTGGGGTCAAGGTCGGGATGACCTTGAGCATCATCCAAAACTACCCCTATAGTCCTAGGTTACGTAGCGGCCGAGTTTAGGGGTGGCTGTCCTATTCTGGGGCGAGATCTACTGATATTTATATATACATTGTATTTACATGTTTATTAACATTAATTTATTTTTATAAATCCTTTAAATTATAAAAGAAATATTTTCCATCACAATAGAGGTTTTACTGCCTCAGTATTCCGTTGACAGCGTTCTGTGTCAGATATTTATGCCAGAATAAGGCTGTGTGGAAATAACATTGAACAACAAGACACAATTGTTAATCTTATCGTGGTGACGCCAGGCACTGGATGGAAAAGGCAGCTGTGGGACATAAATACATAAATACATACATACATACATACATACATACATACATACATACATACACAGTGGTTTTTCGTTGTTCACGTGTATACTTTCCCGAATTTACTGCGAATAGTGAAACCGCGAATACTGAAGCCAACTGTAAATGGAAAGGGGAGGGCTAAACTCCACATAAAAAATGTTGACTTTAACTACAGCTATACCCTACACTTATAATTCAGTGTGGCATATTTACGTACTACATAATTTTTCTAGTCTACATATTTTTATTTTTAAATAGGTTTTCCTTCAATCCGAAAATTCTATTAAATATGCGCGTTCGCATACACAGACATACATAATCTGTATTAATTGCTTAAACATTAGTTTATGACTATCTTTAAATTTAGTAAATTTGATAAAACTTACTGAGACAGAACGTTTTCGATCGCTAGTTGGCAATCTTCATCAGTGTCTTCTGCTTGGAGATGTCGGGTCAAGCGGTGCCGGTTTTAAAGGTAGGTTTTCGATAGTATCAAAGAGTATGTGTGCTTTGTATTGTGTTTGTTCGTTTAATATGTTTGTACTTTGTGTTTTTGTGTGTCTGTAAATTTCATATTGTTCTAGTGTGTTGAGATGTGGTCCTTTTTTGTTGATGTGTAGGATTTCTAGGTTATGGTAAATGTCTGTGTATTTGTGTTCTGTTTCTTTTATGTGATTGATAACACAATACAAATCACACATACTATTTGATAGTATCGAAAACCTACCTTTGAAACCGTCACCGCTTGACGCAACATCTCCAAGCAGAAGATACTGATGAATATCGCCAACTAGCGATTGAAAACGTTCTTTCTCAGTAAGTTTTATCAAATTTACTAAATTTAAAGTTCGGATAGTAATAAACTATTGTTTAAGTGATTATTAAGATTCACCGAACGTAATGGACTACAAAATTCAAGCATTCTTTATTGTTAAACACTATCCACTAAATTTTTAAACACTTAATTTTAGACAAATAATCTTTTAAAAACTGGTAATTTGATTAAGAAAAAACTTTTTATTTTACTTTGTGAGCGATTTTTTCCTAGTTTTATACACACATCGTTATATGGGGAAGCGAATGCAACACTTGTTTGGCAACTGACGGGTAAAACAAAATTTGAGTTAGTTACGCCCGTCAGATACAATTATCTGTATTTAGATTTCGAAAGCTATTAAACTAGCGGTAAGTAAACAGAAGTATGGATCCTAAACGTATGATCCGGGCGCCGGATTGTTGTTTGTTACGACGGTAATGCTACTGGTTATAAATAAGAAATGCCTATAGTAGTGTAAAAATAACAAATGTTTGGAGAATAATCAGATCTCTTTGTGATAAGTAACTGCAGTAATGCACAAAATAAATAACACGAGAACACATTATTCTACAACCTGCCCAGTAGCTACACTGTCTTCCTCGTTTTATTTTACGATACACAATAGCGGGATATCATGTAATTTTACCAACCGCGAATAACGACGGTCTACTGTATATGTATATACCCCGCCTCGAAATCCCTACCTCAGTGTGAGCAAACTTTCGTTACACGGTAGTATAGCTCATAGGTTCTGTGAACAATGAAAAATGGCGGCATCAGTAGCAAACCCCGGTAAATGGAGACAAATTTCTCGACCTTATTGTAAAGTTAGACGATCGCAGATAGCTAGAAACAAATAACCAACTTATATAATAGCACCACTCAAACTCTAATTCAAATTACAAGATGGAAAAATAACTTCTGGACTCCTAGAAAGTGATGACAAACGTTTTTGGGACGAACAGGTTTAACCCACTATTTTGACAAATATGAAGAATCGAATATGTGGTATCTTCATGGCTTGAAGAAAATATGATTGAAGAAAACTTTGTGGTTTTAAATACAGGTGCTGAACTAACATTAGTCACATCAAACCGAAGGGAGGTACTAGATATCACTTTCTGCAACAGACTGATAGTAAGGTGGGTGCATGGCCGGATGGGTTTGGATGAGTCTTCAATGTCAGATCATCGGACTATTACTGCTACAATGAGGGGAGTTGTCCCCCATGTTGTGTGGTTTAGAAACCCGAGAAGAACAAACGGGGAATATAAGTCCTCGGTGAGGAGGCAGATGTTTGAGTTCTGGGGTAAGTATGGTACACCAAACGATCTGGAAAATACTTTATTAGTGTTAGGATTGCAATTTCCATTTCGTTCAAGGAAAGTTGCCCTCTCTCGCGAATAAACACTGGACTCGGTAAGCTCAAGTAGAGCTGCGAGTTAGAGCCAAGACGGAAGAAGACTAGAAGCCTCTTTATTAGAGCAAGAAAGAAGAATACGGTGGAGACCTGGCAAGCATATAAATACAGCCAGAGTCTTTATAAGGGCAACTAACGGGATTACCCAGGGGCAGTGTTGCCCTGGGTTACGACCCCGGGCAGTTACTCAAAACGAAAATTGTCTTTGTCTCTAAACCGGGGAGGAAGAGTTATAGAGAGGTAAAGGACTTCAGTCCTATCAGCCTTACATTGTTCTTGTTAAAGAGATTGGAAAGGGTGATAGACAATTATTTGAAGGAGTGAGCTCTGAAGCCGTATCCGCTTCATCAGGACCAACATGCTTACCGGACAGGTAGGTCAGTGGAGACTGCGTTGTTGTCGGTTGTGTACTTGATTGAGGGTCAGATTAACAATAAGGGGATATATGTTTGGTTTTCTTGATGTGGAAAGAGGCGTTTAAAAAGAGGTCTAGGTTGGCCATCACAAGAGCCGCTAAGGATCAAGAGATTTCCGAAGGAATTATAAATTGGCTTATGAGCTCTTGGAAAATCGAATAGGTACTGCATCCTGGATGCGGTGTACAATAAGTGGGATGGTCTCGCAGCTCTGCCAGCAGGGAGGGGTATCATCCCATCTGGTGTGGTGCCTCGTCGTGGACGGCTTTCTAAGTACGGTCAGTGGAATGGGTGTTAAGGCGATAGGATATGCGGATGATATAGCTATCCTTGTCAGGGGACATTGGAAGAGGTCCTTAGAGGTTTGCTTCAATAGGTACTGAATGTAACAGAAGCATGGTGCAGGAAGAAGCACTATGCATTCAAGGAGAGAAATATTTGGCACTCATCTTCACTAGACGATATAAAACTAAATTGCTGGAGATGATGGAAATTGGATATAACAAAATAAACTATGTTGAAAGCGCTAAATATCTGGTAGTTCTTCTGGATAGGAAGCTACTCTGGGAGGATATGTGCAATACAGAGGAGCGATAGACATGAGATGAGGTCTGGGTCCAAGTCAGCATTTGGGTAAAAATAAGTCATAACATGATTTCATAAAACAGCTGATTTCATGTTATAGGTTTTGTGGTAGAACTGCTGTTTTAACACATAGCCTATGTTACATTATTTAACACTAATTGTAACTATTTAATGAAAAGTAACTCAAATAAAGTTTTTCTGTGTTGACCTAAATAGGAATTGACTTTAAAAAACTTTTTTATATTACTTGTTTGTGGTATGAATTGTCCAATTACATATTTCTTAGTAACTATTTTGAGAAAAGAAAGATTCATCAGGTTCTTTAAAAGATGCAATCCGATACTTGAACTATTGTTTGCAAAGTAAAATTATTACTTACATTTTCAGAAAATAAGCGGTGCTGCACTCTAGCAGACAGATTGTTAACCATTTGGGAAGAAGAAATATTTTCATAACAGTGCAACAGCAGTATCATTAAAGCAATGATAGAAGCTCTTAACTAACTTGAAGTTTGAGAAATTAAGTTGTTAACTTTTAATTACTCTAATATTTTACAAACTACTTTATTTTGTCTTTATGCACAATATTTAACAATTGTCCTTCTTTATAGTTGAACCTATTTTGAATAATGTTTTTCATACGTAGTTTTTTTGGCATATATTTCCTACACCCTATTGTTTAATCACTAGATTTGAAGTTTTGAGAAAATAATTAATATAAAATAATGTAAATAATAATTAATACTAATATTTAGTTTCACTTGACGTTTATTAAATAATATTTTTTCAAATTTTTTTATAACATACTTTAGAATCCCCTAAATAACCTAGGTAATTGCATCCATAAGATATTACACCAAGCAACGTGTCAATCAATTGTGTATTATAATGGTTGATTACAATCAGTTAAACGCAATAAAGTTTGAAAAATTACTTTTAGTAAAAATTAGTTTTAAAACAATTACCTACGTCTTGACGTCAAACTGGATGGTTTCCCGAACCTAATCATTTATCACAATATTACCTTTTATTAAGACACAAAACAAAAATAAATAACAACGACCAAACAGGGTATACAAAATAATTGACACTCAAACAATGGAACCTAAATTCTAATAAAAAAGGATCAAACCGTTTACAAGTTGTCTTACTTGCTTAATTCTATGGAGTATTATTGAAGTAACAGTGCAACAATATTTCTCAAATAAGTTACGATTTTATGTTTGTCAATATAAACTATAAATTAAATTTATGACAAAGTTATAAACAATTAGAAAACATTTTTCACTGTAGTATTACAATTTTATTTCTTTTATTAAATAAAATTTATCGACACAGTTTTTAAATTTATGATTTCACTTATTTACACGGAGTAAAAGTATTTTTAAATTGTATTGCCTAAATTTAGTCGTAAACAATCATACATATAATAAATGCTATAGGTAAAATTATTTATCAAATAACATTTTGTAAAGTAAATCTATAAAATAAAATCACAAAAGTGTAAAAAAATATAAACGTTAAACTTCTGTTTTTTTTGTCGGCTACAGAAGAAAAGGCTTTCTAAATAATTTTAATATTTGTGATTTTATAAGGAGAATTATAATTGTTATGGAATATTGCATTACTAACGCAATTTTTGTTTGTATTTATGCTCAGCTAAAATATCGAAGTATAATTTAACTGTATTATTTCGGACGAGTTTCATGACACGAACCTTCTGTTAGTCGACAAAGATTAAAGAACAACACTAGAATATTGCTTTAAAGATTTAATGAGACAAAAAATTACGGCAGAAAATGAAACGACAGTATCAAGGATGAGGTAAAAACGTACAAAGTTCAAACGGAATTTACTATTTATAAAGGCTTAGCACAATAAATATCCCCGACTGACCCATATCGGACTTATTATTCATGCTTTTGACAATCGATTTAGATTTTCCATTTTTAGTTTCATTTATCAACAAAGTTGAAAAAGCTACAGTAATTTATTTGAATTTGAAGACTTTAGTTTCTGTTCTTGAACTAATTTCGTAAACTAAAAATTTCGTAAAACTATGAAATGTATGAATTGATTACATTCAGTGGAATAAATTAATAATCTTCCCTTCCTCACAGATGTATCTCGTATTGAACGACATGAAGATAAATAGACAAAATCCTTGAACGGAATTGCAACAGCAGTAAATATATCGTTTGCGATATATTACACTTTCCAAGGGTTGCATAAGTCGTAGGAGTTATTTCTGAAGATGACAGCAATGTAATTCAGTGTATAAATCATTTATAGAAAATCTATTAATTATCAATTTACAAGTATTGTTCAAAAATAAACTATACTTTTTAAAAAGTATATCAGAATACAGTTTCCAAACTATTTCATAACTGTTTGTTTCCTCAATACTTGGGGTAGGGGCTGTTGTTTAAATTTAATGAAATTTTATCTGAATAATTTAAAAGTTTCACATTTTCCCTTGGAAAACAAGCAAAAAATTCCAACATACTAAATGAACAAACGTTATAGAATTACTGCTGTTAGTTGAGATTGTTGGAAACTCACTTCAAAATCATTACGACGCTGATGAGCGAGTTCACGGTTTCTGGTAGTCAAAGAGAGAACCACCAACCAAGGTGTCCATTGCCTTATTATAATAGTAATCGCTTTGTCACAATACGTTTTTTTTTCAATTAAAAATGGATAACCTCAACACATAATACAGAAGATTTGTTTACATACTAAAAGAGGGGGAGTTACAGTACTTGTTTCGTTTTGTGAACTCCTTCTTCATTATACAAACATATCTTAGTAAATATATGTAGTATATGTTATTTATAATTTATGTATTACCTTATAATTTATTTTTACAAAGTAAAAAACCATTTAATTTTGAAAATATAGAAGTAAAAATACTTTACCTCGAACATAACGTTTATTGAGTGATCTAATAAGTAGTGCAATTTGCTACTAATCTAAAGGTCTTGGTTTCGACCCCCGATATATCCAGCAAATTTATGTGCGCGGCCGACTCAGCTTGTGAAAATAAGCTGCTATGTTCAGACTGAGAGTAATAGGGAGGGGGGGGGGTTGCAGTTGGTCCCAAGCAAGGCCCGTATCTCCTGAGCTATAATGAAATTTTATACAGAGCACAGTAGCGTAAAAGCACTTTAGTAAGTTTGTAACCTTCTGATGATGCTAACTGTGTTGGCGAAATGTACATCAAGGGTGTTTAAATATTTGTAGCAATGAGCTGTATGTAATGTTTGGTAATTGCTTAGGTTTATCTTGTGTGTTTTATTTAATTACATTTATTAAGAATAATTTTGTTTTAATACATTTTAATAATTGATTATTGAATAAAGATTGAGGGGGAGAAAATACGTTTCCTTCATTAATACACTTCTATGCTACCTTTAAAAGTGTGAATATTATTTATTTCTAAATATCCAAGCGTGCCTACTGAAAAACTAATTACAAAACTTATAACAATACTATCTGCGATTAGACGTTTTCCGCAAGTAAACTTTTCATCTTGAACAAGATATAATGAAATAGTTCCTGCTAAATTCTTATCGCTGCAATTTCCAGTACTTAAGTTGCAATCGCAAACTGTGAAACTGGGGGCAAGTTATTTAGTCATTAGTTAATGAGATCTGGGACCAGATAGAAGTATATTCTAAGGTCATTAATATATACGTTCTACTTACACGTATAGTTAATGTAACAATATAATATTCATATTTTATTAATATTAAATTATTTAATATTAGGCCTATAAAAACAACAAAATAAAACAGAGGCGGTATTTGGTATAACATTATAACAATAGTAAATGAGGTAATTAATTATGGGTAAAGGAACCGTATTTGGCAATTACGATGATTGATAACGTAGCTGTACATTTCGTTACGTTGCAAATATCTTTATACCACGTGTCTACGTCTATAGAACTTACTCGCTATGAAAATATGAATTATATGTACGAGGTACATATATTTGAATCTGTCTTGTGAATAGAGTAATTCCATGGCTGTATGAATACACATCCATTTTCCAAGTATATTATAGTCTCTCTATTAGTTACTCACGCGAAATATTCACCCCATCGTCATAATATATTACATTGCTGTTCGGTTTAACGTTTTTGTTTGAGTTGAGTTAATATTTGTCATCGAATTTAAACATAAAGCTAAAAGTTAAAATAGTGAACTCAAAATCTCACAAAAAATTAGTTTTTAATAAACCCACACACAACAATCTAGTTTCGGCGACGATGTCGCCTTCCTCAGTGCTTGGATACTACTCAGAGTTACTACTCTGGCTACTGCCAAACACTGAGGAAGGCGATATCGTCGCCGAAACTAGATTGTTGTGTGTGGGTTTATTAAAAACTAATTTTTTGTGAGATTTTGAGTTCACTATTTTGACTTTCACTCTGTGAATAGTTCTAGCTAAGCCCTAATAAACTATGAATTTAAACATGTTTTTCTATCACATTTGAATAACTCACGATAGTTCACCATGAAAATTGTTTAAGTTTCTTTACTGCCGTTTATTGATTTTAATTTTAAACAATATGTTCTGTGTATCTTACTGTTATTTAGAAACAAATTTTTGGAGGTAGGTTTACTTAAAAAGAAAAAAAAACATTAATAAAAGTTAATTGAAAATGTAAACGTTTATTAATTGCAAACAATGACATGTTTGCATAAATACATATAGGCCTACGCCTAATGCAATGACGAAAAACATTGTTTATCCTCCAGCATTACAGTAAATGAAATATGATTATTTAGACGTTGATTTGCATTTCTTATTAGAAAATTAATACAAAAATTTTCCATTTTCCATTATAAAATTATTATTTTGAGCGCAGCAATGCTCGGCGGGTAACTCTAGTAGAATATAAAATAAAATTGAAACAATATATTTGCAACAATAACCACACTTAGAACGTTGCGTAGAAACGTTTCTCACTTTGTTGTGAATCTCTGCGGAGCTAACATAGGTTAGTTTGCTTTATTCGGTGCGGGTCGTCTAAGTAATCCTCCATTAGGGAGCCGACACAGGTAGGCTAGGTGACTTCTCTTGTAACCTGATTGCGGCTGCCTTGGGGTCCTTCAGTCTTACGTTGAAGGCTCAAGTTATTCATTCTGGTCTACCATAGAATTTTTCCTTTCCTCTGGTACACTATATTGCCTAATACATCCTTGACCCTTCCTCGTCTCACTGCTGCGCTTCCGCACAACGCCATTCAGTTTACAGTTGGTGTCTCCCAATCACTCATTATGTATGATTTTATATATGCCTAACAACTCGTAATAGATATTAAATGGCTTTACATAGTTTAATTTGAATTGTAAAACGTATTGATATTTGATTTAATTTGGCGAAATTAAAAAAAATAACATTGAAAGTTGGAATTTATGATTCATTTATTGTAAATCTGTATATTATGTCAAAATATTATATTTACACAAAAGGAAATTTTATAGTCTGTTAAAAATATAATAAAATGTTGTAATTATCAAATAATAAACTAATTACAATAGCCCCGCTTGGTCCTGTTAGGCGAGACACTACTGTTTTATTCTATACCAAGGCTGCGACAGATCCATGCCTGAAAGTCATGCTGTGCACTTATTTATCCTCACATCCTATGGCTAGGATATACGAAAGCCTCTATTACTTTAAGACTACTTGAAGGACGAAGCTAGCTCTTATCGTGATTAAGACTACCTGCAGCTTAACTGAGGGATCAGGTCTGTGGCATCTACCTCTGCTTTCCTAAGTATTGGGCATTCTTCGTTTATTTTCTCTCTAAAGTAATCATTTATACAGGACTAAGGTTATCAGTGCTAGCTTTATTTTCTACATTTATTAATAAAATAGATGTATTTGCGTTTTGTGTTTTATTTGTAATTTGAGTTTTTTTAAACAGAAACACATATTCATCCAACAAATAGAAATATGTGTGGTCTTGGGGAGAGTTAACAACCTACCATGTAATGGTTTATATCTATAAAGTATATGAGTGTACTTTAGAAAACCCTACACATAAATATTTCATGCAAATTTGAGTATCGCAAGCAGGATATTTCCTTGTAAACCACGAAGTACCAAAAGCCTAGCCACATACAAAACATGATGAATTAGGAAAGGGCAGATCCATTCATTTGACAGATTACTTTGCTAGAAATAATCAGCCTGGTTGGGAAATGCTTCTCGCAATCTTGGACTAGAAAAGGTTTAAGGTGTTGAGAAGTCATCGTCGTATGCAGTCCCTCGTCAGTCAGAGTCAGCATGTGTCAAGACAGGACGTAGGAGCATCATATCAATAGGTAATAGATTTTCAGAGGAATATTACAGTGTTTCAGAGGAGTTAGGAGAGCTGGAAATAGATGATCCTAGTTTTTTGAGAGGGGTTGTATCGGATGGAGAGCTCTGTCATCTGCCTGAGATGATGCAAAGGTATTTTTCAAATGAGCTCTAGAAAATTAGTCAATTGTCCATAGTGAAAACACTCACATCGTGGTGCTTTCTGGATAAGCAGATAGGCTCAGATCGTGTATGCGATAACAGCTGTCCTTACATTTAGGAGGAACCACTAGAAGGCATTGGATGAAGCACAATCCTGGATGTTTCAGTTACATTTCATCTACTTTGACATCCTCAGAGGTGTTGCCAGACAGGGTTACTTACAAAATAACGTCTTATTTGCTTTTCTGTAACGTACCTCTTGGCAGGGCAGACCAGGGACCTTGATTAACGCAGAACTATTACGTAGGAATATATTAATTTGTAACGAGAAGCGGTGCCGTATTGTGATGTATTTATTTATAATAGTCGTTTATGAAAAGATTGCTTTTAATGTATCATGAGATGCTCCCGGATAGCTGGCCTGAGCAACCGGGCGGGACCACAGGTGGCGGATAGTGGAACGGCCTACAGATATGTAGGTTACTTGTGAATAAGGATTCCGGAAGGTTTCTGAATAAGCAGACCCGGACCAAGGCAATGGTTCAAAGTTAAGGAATTATCCCTCCTCGTCAGTCAACCGGTTGGGCGTGGTAGAAATAACTGCTCTGACGGGGGACTGGGGTAGTTGGGAATTAAGTCCTCACAATGCTACTCTCACCTCCCAGGTGAACCAAGGGCAATGCGACAGCGAAGTATGGGTGGGAAACTACCCTAACGGCGCAGTTGTAACAAAAGAGAGTAAAGCAGGCTGTTCGCTCCATGAGCAACAGTTAATAATGTCCTGAACGTGGGGTGTGCTTCAAGGTCAGTGACTGAATACCCAGTCCAAGGTGGAAGGCATCGTGCCGATGGATGAATGGCTGCAGGGTATAAAATGCAGTAGCACACGATCCCCTTGAGGAACCGACAAAACCTCATTGTATGTTGTCAGTGGGGGTTCTGCTCTGGTTGACCGTTCTTTCCCCCATACTTGGGACGCTAATGGACCAAGTACACAAATTGATGTCGAGTCTGCACAGACAGCGGGAGCCAATGAGACGGCAAACAGTGAGCCTGTAGCAGATGTGTCAACGGCAACCACCACTGGGGGTGCAGGGGCGGCTACCAAGCTGCCGACTGCAGAAACCAGTGAAATGGTTTTAGAGTTGAGCACGCTTTCTCTACGGAGAAAGCGTATGAGTGGAGCGGCCAGAAGGCAGCTCCGAAGAGATCAGGCGAGAGCAGCGGGAGGGCCAATAATCCTGAGCATACAACGCAGGGGAGGCCAAAACCGAGCCGAGCATGTTAACGTCCAGGGCTTGGATGTTGTGAGGGGTGAGGTGCAACAGGTGGGAAGCAATCAACCACAAGCACCAAACCCTAGCATGGAGATTGCATACTTGAACAACTGGGCTAATCTCTTAGATGTTTCGGGATATATGAGTATCGAATTCGTGGTCAAAGAACCTGTCTTAGAGATGGACAGTGACCACCTTTCTCGGACGTTTGCACCTGACCAGGCCCACCAAACTATGATGGAATGGACAGGGTCAGTAACATCGGGAGCTCAGATCTGGTACACAGATGGCTCCAAGATGGACTTCGGCACTGGAGCGGGGGTGTATTGTAAAAACCCAAGGGTAAAGCTAGTTTTTTTCCTTGGGGAGGCATACCTCTGTCTTTCAGGCCGAAATATATGCTATAAATGCCTGTCTGGGAGAGATAGCGAGAAGGGGAATACACAGGACCCGGTTATTTTCTCTGCTATTTTCTCTGACAGTCAGGCAGCAATTAAGGCACTAAACGGACATGTGGTTACCTTGGCCATAGTTAGGGAGTGCCTAAATAACCTAGAAGTCCTGGCAAGGCACAATCAAATCAAGATAGGTTGGGTGCTAGGGCATAGGGGAATATTTGGAAATGAAGCCGCAGATGCGCTGGCCAGAGAGGGGTCTTCAACTCCTCTAATTGGACCGGAGCCGGCGGTAGGTATTTCCAAATCCATGGTCAAGATTGCAGTGCGAAGGTGGATGGCTGAAAGACACTGTGAGCACTAGGCCAGGACTGAAGGAATGAGACACAGTAAGCTGACCCTTAGGAAACCTTCCTTGGGGCTGCAGGAGAGTCTCATCTATCTGTCTAGGCAGGAATTGAGGATAGCCACAGGTCTACTCACGGGACACTGCGGACTAAGGAAACATCTGCATAATACGGGTATCTTCAAAGATGAACCAGTGTGCAGATTATGCGGGCAAGAACTGGAGACCGTCACGAACATCATTTATAGATGTGAAGCACTTGCCGAGAGGTGCTTCAACCTCTTTGGAGATAGTACAGCTCTGGTGGATGCTGATGGTAAACACTAGTCAGGAAACTCCTAAACCTGGTAAGAGGGAAGGGAGTCTTTGACTAGATCAGGGAGGTAACTACAATATACCTTAAGGTAGCGGTGCTTCGGGCAGTTTAAATCCGCTCCCAAGTTAAAAAAAAAAAAAAAAAAATCGAGAGATGTTTAGCGTCTTTAAATATTATTACGAAAACATGGAGCTTTAATTTTGATTTAGTAACGAGATGTGTTTCATTTACTCCAAATACCATTCGATTGAAGAAGTCCGAATAAATTTCAAAACTAAACCATATAATGTGGTTAATAAATACGTTTTTTTTTGGTAGAATTAAACTTAATAAATATAACTTTAGCAGAAAACACCTAATGCAATATACACGTAGATTTTTAAATATGAACCTATATGAGATTGGTTTCCAGGTCATATGACCCGTAAATACAGCAATATAAGTTTTAAAACTTATTAGAGTAGTATACTTAGACATGTAATGTTTTAGTAATTTCTGATTCCACAACATTTCCATAAAGAATTTAAATATGTAGTACACAACAGCATTTTTCAAAACCATGTCTTATTTAGAAAACATGAGCACAATAAAAGTTAGTAATACAAATTTTTATTAACGTTGTGAACAAATGTGTTGATGTTGTAAAAAACGGAATTCACAAACCAAACGTTCCTATCCGAGCCATCATCAACTACCAGAATGCCCCTGTACATAAATTAGCAAAATACATAGACATAATAATCAGACAATCCATAAACATAAACACAGAAACACACATAGAAAACAGAACAAACCTTATAAATAAAATAAAAGACATAAACATACCACACAATTAAACACTACTATCACTCGACATAACAAATATGTACACCAACGTACAAATACCCGAAACGCTCAACATCCTAGAAACCAAATCAATACAGAAGAACATACCTAAAACCCACCGAAATCATAAACATCCTCCAAATCATCACCGAACAAAACTATTTCACCCACAACTCAAACGTCTATTCACAACCAGATGGCCTACCCATGGGAAGTCCTATCAGTAGTGTCCTAAGCGAAATTTTTCTGCAACACATAGAAAACACCAAGATACTCTTTTTTTTTTCTTCTTTTCTTGGGAGCGGGTTTGAATTGCCCAAAGCACTGCTACCTTAAGGTATATTGTACTTACCTCCCTGATCTAGTCAAATAACCCCTTCCCTCTTACCAGGTTTAGGAGTTTCCTGACTAGTGTTTTACCTTCAGCGTCCACCAGAGCCGTTCCATCACCAAAGAGGTTGAAGCGCCTCTCAGCAAGTACTTCACATCTGTAAATAATGTGTGTGGCAGTCTCCAGTTCCTGCCCGCATAATCTGCACACTGGTTCATCTTTGTAGATACCCATTTTATGCAAATGTTTCCTTAGTCCACAGTGTCCCG
Organism: Prosapia bicincta; assembly: GCA_036971475.1. Lineage (NCBI taxonomy): Eukaryota > Metazoa > Arthropoda > Insecta > Hemiptera > Cercopidae > Prosapia > Prosapia bicincta. Next base: position 776,672 of record JBAIZL010000061.1, read on the forward strand.
TTAGTAGACCTGCGGCTATCCTCAATTCCTGCCTAGGCAGATAGATGAGACTCTTCTGCAGCCCCTAGGAAGGGTTAGCTTACTGTATCTCATCCCTTCAGCCCTGATCCAGTGCTCACAGTGTCTTTCAGCTATCCACCTTCGCACTGTCATCTTGACCATGGATTTGGAAATACCTACCGCAGGCTCCGGTCCAATCAGGGGAGTCGAAGACCCCTCCCTGGCCAGCGCATCTGCGGCTTCATTTCCAAGTATTCCCCTATGCCCTGGCACCCAACCTATCTTGATTTGATTGTGCCTTGCCAGGGCTTGTAGGTTATTTAGGCACTCCCTGACTATGGCCGAGGTGACCACGTGTCCGTTTAGTGCCTTAATTACTGCCTGACTGTCGGAGAAAATAGCAATCCGGGTCCCGTGTGTTTCCCTTCTCGCTATCTCTCCCAGACAGGCATTTATAGCATATACATCGGCCTGAAAGACAGAGGTATGCCTCCCCAAGGAAAAAATAGTTTTACCCTTGGGTTTTTACAATACACCCCCGCTCCAGTGCCGAAGTCCATCTTGGAGCCATCTGTGTACCAGATATGAGCTCCCGATGTTAATGTCCCTGACCATTCCATCACAGTTTGTTGGGCCTGGTCAGGTGCAAACGTTCGGGTAATGTGGTCGCTGCCCATTTCCAAGACGGGTTCTTTGACCACGCACTCGATACTCATATGTCCCGAAACATCTGGGAGGTTAGCCCAGTTGCTCGAGTTGAGCAATCTCCATGCCGCCAGCCTCGCCTCTCCCCTAAGGAGAAGCTCAAGGGGAGGGAGGTTAAGCATTACTTCCATTGCTGTACCTGGTGTAGTTGACATCGCTCCCAGTGTGCACAGACAGGCCAATCTCTGGATAGAGCTCAGTTTAGCTCTTGTCTGTGCCTGGTTGGCCTTTGTCCACCACACCAGAGCTCCATAGGTAATCATAGGTCTTATCACCCTCAGATACATCCAGTGCATCATTGATGGCTTCAGTCCCCATTTCTTACCCACCATTCTTCTCACAGTCATCAGTGCCCTTTTGGCCCTGTTAACGGTCCTCTCAAGATGTGAGTTCCAGGTCAGTTTCCTGTCCAGGTTAACTCCCAGGTACTTCACCTCCCCCACAAACTCAAGGTATTCACCAAACAAGCGGGGCATCCTGGTCGTCAGATCTTTTCGCTGTCTGGTGAAGTTAATGAGAGCAGTCTTTTTTGGATTTACCCTAAGGTTCTCCTTTTTACACCACTCTTCAATCAGTCGTAGAGGATTTCTGATTACCTCAAGGACTGTATCAGGGAATCTGCCCAGGATCAGAACAACTATGTCGTCCGCATATCCTAGACAGAAGTACCCCTGTTCATTCAGGAGTTCAATAAGGTTGTCAACCACTAGGCACCACAACAGAGGAGAGAGACCCCCCCTCCCTGTGCGCAGCCCAGACTTGTCTCCGCCCTTCTGACCTCCCCATCAAGATACTCACAAACAATACACACGCACATAAAATTATTTACTGGCACAGATACGTCGATGATATAACACTATACAGAGGCAACTCCCGTCATTGTGAAAAACTCCTCACCTACACTAATAAAATACACCAAAACTCCACTTCACTTCAGAAATTGAAACCAACCGATCCCTAAACTTCCTCGACCTAACCATAACAAAAAGCCACACACAAAAACACAGTTTCAACATTTACAGGAAACCCACAACGACAGACACACTTATCCACAACACCTCAAACCACCCTAACCAACACAAACACGCTGCCTTCAGATCCATGCTCCGTAGACTTAAAGAAGTCCCAATGACCACAGAAAACATGAACAAGGAACTAGACACAATTAAATATTTAGCATACACAAATGGATACAACACCACAATAATAGACAAACTATGGTACAAAATACAAAAAAAAAACACTAAAATTAACACTACAGACAGGGAAAACAAATACATTACATTACCATACACAAACAAAACAACAAACAAAATAGCCTGCAAATTTCAAAAAGTAGGATACAAAATAGCCAACAAAACTAATAACAAATTACAATGCAAAATACAACACAACACCAACAACAAAGATAAACTACAAGCACCAGGCGAATAAAAACTGAACAGAGACGAATGTAACAAATTCTACATTGGACAAACAGGTCGCAGCTTTAAACAAAGAGTGGAAGAACACAATCAAAACACCAACTCAAAATTTTACAATTACATAAAAGAAACAGGACAAAAATACACAGACATTTACCATAACCTAGAAATCCTACACATCAACAAAAAAGGATCACATCTCAACACACTAGAACATTATGAAATATACAGACACACAAAAACACAAAGCACAAACATATTAAACGAACAAACACAATACAAAGCACACATACTCTTTGATACTATCAAGAACTTACCTTTAAAACCGTCACCGCTTGACCCGATATCTCCAAGTAGAAGACTCTGATGACGATCGGCCATAGCGATCGAAAACGTTCTGTCTCAGTAAGTTTTAACAAATTTACTAAATTTAAAGTTCGGATAGTCATAAACCATATTTTAAGTGATTAATAAGATTCAAAGAACGTGATGGACAACAAAATTCATGGATTTTCAGCTTCAAAATGATCAGTTGGCATTGCCATTCTCTTGATATTGGTAAATATTGGCAACAAAAAAAATTCAATTGTATGACAATACAGTGTTTTCGATTCCCAGACAAATTTTGTAACATGGTGGATACCAAAGATCCTCTGATTGAAAGAATATTTACAGATCTGGAAAATAACTACACTTAACATGCGCAGATATGTGTGCGACCTATTTTGGTGGACAAAATATAGATTTCAATTCTATTGATTTTAAAATATAACAGTCATTCACTGGAAATGAATATCATTTCAATACTGTTGTCGATCCAGAGGAAAATGTCGATATACTGTTGAATTTATGAATTCACTAGTTATAACTGGAACGGCAACAAATAAACTGCCATTGAAAATGTGTTCACAAACATTTTACTTCAAAATTTGAATGAACCAAAGCTATGCAGTAAATAATAAAAGCCTCATATTGTAAGAGTGCAAAAATTTGATTTTTAAAGTATCAAATGTTATTCTTAAATTAATTAAGATGGAAACCCATTTGTGTGTATGAAATTATTTTCAGTTTCTTTTGTTATTTTTTCAATAAGGAATATTAATGCAGGTGACTAAAAGAAATATATGAGTGTACCGGTTATCCTCAATAATAATTAAAAAAAAGTAATAAAGTAGCAGACTAAAGGGAACAAAAATGAGTACCAAGTTTAAAACTTTAATTTATAAATATCGTAAAAGTTACAGAGTTAAACAAATTCTTCGTTCCCAATATCAACATTTGTCGCGCTTTTTATAACATTTGTTCACAACTTTAATAAAAATTTGTATTACAGTAAACTCCCGATTATCCGTGGGCGAATTAAACGGTTTGCGGATTATTCGGAGTCTGCCATTGTTTTACAAATATCAAATTTTTATTCCAATCAGATTCATGTGTTTAAATTTCCAAACGGTGAATTACGATGTAATTACATATAAGGCTTAATAGAAGTTAAGATGAAGGGAATAGATATGTACGTACTAATTTTTGCATTGAAAGGGAAGCATCCCGACGCGGGCCAGCGAAATAAAAGGGGCGAGCAGACTACTGTATATAAGAGACAGTGACAAAATGCTTGGACGCCCGAAAACCTAATGTGTATCATAAGTTTGTAAACAAATGTCAGCTAATCTCGGCTATAAATAGTCTAGGACGTGACATATGCATTATCCATGTCTGTCATATACATTATCGATCTATATGACTTTGTGACACAAGTAGACACTGTGCGACAAAATGGTTCCCAAGAAACTTAGATCGCACATTAAAGCTAAATCAATACTCACAATAAAACAAATGAAAGTGACAGATTTTTTTGTTAAAAAGTGAAAGTATTATGTGTAAAGGAAATTACATATGTACATACATTCTTACTTTTGACATATACTTATGTACGTATTGTAAATAGACATATAAATGTACATGTTATAATCCTTCAAATACATCGACATTTTAAATTATTTTCTGTATTTATTTTGTCCTCTGAAGATGATTTGTGATTGCATTAACCGGGGTCATTATTTGTGTAACTTATGGTATAATAATCGATTATCGATAGTTTTGCGTATTCTTGGTTCATAGCGGATTATCCAGTGAATTCGTTATGCCTGGCGTTGCCGGGCCACCCTATTCCACGGATAATCGGGAGTTTACTGTACTAACTTTTATTGTACTAATGTTTTCTAAATAAAACATGGCTTTAAAAAATGCTGTTGTGTACTACATATTTAAATTCTTTATGGAAATGTTGTGGAATCAGAAATTACTAAAACATAATATTAGAGTATACTACTCTAATAAGTTTTAAAACTTATATTGCTGTATTTATGGGTCATATGACCTGGAAACCAATCTCATATAGGTTCATATGTGAAAATCTAAGTGTATATTGCATCAGAGTTACACATTTACAAAAGTCAGAAATGATTATAAACGTTAAATACCTAAATAACCAGTAAAATAATTCTTAGGTTCACCAGCTATAAGTAAATCTGCTATATTGCTATAGTTTTACATTTCCCCAGAAACACTATCGCTTTGTTTTATCAAGGCAGCCGTTTCGGGTGAGTTGCAATATTTATAACACGGGTACTTAACTATGTTCTTGTCAACGAGAGTTCAGAGTTTATCTAACGTGACTTAGCGCCGGGTTGGTTCACATGTGGGACTAAGCATTGAGAATGTGAACTTGCCTGTCTGAAGGAACAGGCCACATCATTTACACAAAAGATTCAAATGCCACATTAGGTATATAGTCCTTTCTAATTAGTTTTAGAATAGTATTTTGTGTTTGAAAACTTTATATTTTCCAGTAAGGTTTGTATTAACTTAGGAGGAACAAACATACATATGTTATTCGAATCCTAACTACTCTGTAATATTTCACACAGGTTTATGAGGTTATGAGGTTAAATGCTACAAGGAATTCTACTTAATACCGTAAGATAATTGGGGATAATTCGTTTCAGAAATCTTCTTTAGCAGTCAACATATGTAAAAGTACAACAATAGGCTACTGTTCAGTTTTATTTATTGTTGAAATGTTTTTACATTATTGTTGAAGGTTTTAAGAACATTTTTTAAAAATAATTCGACTTTCTAGACCTAAGCATAATCAGTTTGAAATGTACAAGTTTAGCTTATCACAATTTGAATATATTTTCAAACTATTTTGATTATTTTATATGGATTTCAAACGGTACAAATAGGAATCGAGAGATCCAAATTACATTTTTGATAACAAGCCGATATTTCATTAAAAACATAATAATCAACTTACCATTTAGAATTATTAGTCCACAATCCCCAAACCTCTGCTAATGTAGTTATTGCAAAGAGTTTAATCTGTTAATGGAAAATACATACAATGGTTTTGGTCTATAAATTCGTTTTAATTATTCAAATTTTATGGGATTTGGTAAAACGGGATGTGCAACTGAATTTGAAGACCGATGTTGATTTATTTATTTTGCTCAAATAGATTCTTTTAAATTCGTTCTTATTTATTAAATATTTTATAAAATTATATTTCGCAGAATTACATATCTATAATGCATAGCCTGTATATAATGTTATCCATAATGCTTAACCTTCCACCAAGAGCATGAATTTTGAAAGCCATTTTCTAGATACTACCACCAGATTATTGAATAACACATTTATAGAAATATAAATTTGTTAATGACATTGCTTTGAAAAATGTAATTAATTGAGTAACATATAAACAAAAGTATCTGATTTTATACAGATATAGAAATTTTTGTCACATTTAAATTATAATATATTATTATATTATATTGGTAAAATAAATATAAGCTGATGTACCAGTAAGACTGAATGTAACAGTAAATGTTTCTTGATTTTTTACATTATTCCCTTTCAAAAGGACATTAGGATGGTTTTAATTCTGTTTCCTTCATTTCGGTAAATTTTAAAATAAAAAAATTATAATAACATAGATGAAATAATTTTCAACTCAAGCCTAATGTAAATCCTGAAGCTAGATAAAGCCTGATGCTAGATAAAACCTGAAGCTAGATAAAGCCTGAAGCTAGATTAAGCCTGAAGCTAGATAAAGCCTGAAGCTAGATAAAGCCTGAAGGTAGAAAATGCCTGAAGCTAGATTAAGCCTGAAGGTAGATTAGGCCTGTCGCTAGATAAAGCCTGAAGGTAGATAAAGCCTGAAGGTAGATAAAGCCTGAAGGTAGATAAAGCCTGAAGGTAGATAAAGCCTGAAGCTAGATAAACCTAAAGCTAGATTAAGCCTGAAGGTAGATAGAACCTGAAGCTAGATAAAGCCTGAAGGTAGATAAAGGCTGAAGCTAGATAAAACCTGAAGCTAGATAAAGCCTGAAGCTAGATTAAGCCTGAAGCTAGATAAAGCCTGAAGCTAGATAAAGCCTGAAGGTAGAAAATGCCTGAAGCTAGATTAAGCCTGTAGCTAGATAAAGCCTGAAGCTAGATAAAGCCTGAAGCTAGATTAAGCCTGAAGGTAGATAAAGCCTGAAGCTATATAAAGCCTGAAGATAGATTAAACCTGAAGGTAGATAAAGCCTGAAGCTAGATAAAGCCTGAAGATAGATAAAGCCTGAAGCTAGATAATGCCAGAAGCTAGATTAAGCCTGAAGGTAGATAAAGCCTGAAACTAGATAAACCCTGAAGGTAGATAAAGCCTGAAGCTAGATAAAGCCTGAAGCTAGTTTAGGCCTGTCGCTAGATAAAGCCTGAAGGTAGATAAAGCCTGAAGGTAGATAAAGCCTGAAGGTAGATAAAGCCTGAAGGTAGATAAAGCCTGAAGGTAGATTAGGCCTGTCGCTAGATAAAGCCTGAAACTAGATAAACCCTGAAGGTAGATAAAGCCTGAAGCTAGATAAAGCCTGAAGCTAGATAAAGCCTGAAGCTAGATAAAGCCTGAAGCTAGATTAAGCCTCAAGCTAGATAAAGCCTGAAGCTAGATAAAGCCTGAAGCTAGATAAAGCCTGAAGCTAGATAAAGCCTGAAGCTAGATTAAGCCTGAAGGTAGATTAGGCCTGTCGCTAGATAAAGCCTGAAGGTAGATAAAGCCTGAAGGTAGATAAAGCCTGAAGGTAGATAAAGCCTGAAGGTAGATAAAGCCTGAAGCTAGATAAACCCTGAAGGTAGATTAGGCCTGTCGCTAGATAAAGCCTGAAACTAGATAAACCCTGAAGGTAGATAAAGCCTGAAGCTAGATAAAGCCTGAAGGTAGATAAAGCCTGAAGGTAGATAAAGCCTGAAGGTAGATAAAGCCTGAAGGTAGATAAAGCCTGAAGGTAGATAAAGCCTGAAGGTAGATTAGGCCTGTCGCTAGATAAAGCCTGAAACTAGATAAACCCTGAAGGTAGATAAAGGCTGAAGCTAGATAAAGCCTGAAGCTAGATTAAGCCTGAAGGTAGATTAGGCCTGTCGCTAGATAAAGCCTGAAGGTAGATAAAGCCTGAAGGTAGATAAAGCCTGAAGGTAGATAAAGCCTGAAGGTAGATAAAGCCTGAAGCTAGATAAACCTAAAGCTAGATTAAGCCTGACGGTAGATAGAACCTGAAGCTAGATAAAGCCTGAAGGTAGATAAAGGCTGAAGCTAGATAAAACCTGAAGCTAGATAAAGCCTGAAGCTAGATTAAGCCTGAAGCTAGATAAAGCCTGAAGCTAGATAAAGCCTGAAGGTAGAAAATGCCTGAAGCTAGATTAAGCCTGTAGCTAGATAAAGCCTGAAGCTAGATAAAGCCTGAAGCTAGATTAAGCCTGAAGGTAGATAAAGCCTGAAGCTATATAAAGCCTGAAGATAGATTAAACCTGAAGGTAGATAAAGCCTGAAGCTAGATAAAGCCTGAAGATAGATAAAGCCTGAAGCTAGATAATGCCAGAAGCTAGATTAAGCCTGAAGGTAGATAAAGCCTTGAAACTAGATAAACCCTGAAGGTAGATAAAGCCTGAAGCTAGATAAAGCCTGAAGCTAGTTTAGGCCTGTCGCTAGATAAAGCCTGAAGGTAGATAAAGCCTGAAGGTAGATAAAGCCTGAAGCTAGATAAACCTAAAGCTAGATTAAGCCTGAAGGTAGATAGAACCTGAAGCTAGATAAAGCCTGAAGGTAGATAAAGGCTGAAGCTAGATAAAGCCTGAAGCTAGATAAAACCTGAAGGTAGAAAAAGCCTAAAGCTAGATTAAGCCTGTAGCTAGATAAAGCCTGAAGCTAGATAAAGCCTGAAGCTAGATTAAGCCTATAGCTTGATAAAGCCTGAAGCTAGATAAAGCCTCAAGCTAGATAAAGCCTGAAGCTAGATAAAGCCTGAAGCTAGATTAAGCCTGAAGCTAGATAAAGCCTGAAGCTAGATAAAGCCTGAAGGTAGAAAATGCCTGAAGCTAGATTAAGCCTGTAGCTAGATAAACCCTGAAGCTAGATAAAGCCTGAAGCTAGATTAAGCCTGAAGGTAGATAAAGCCTGAAGCTATATAAAGTCTGAAGCTAGATTAAGCCTGAAGGTAGATAAAGCCTGAAGCTAGATAAAGCCTGAAGATAGATAAAGCCAGAAGCTAGATAATGCCTGAAGCTAGATTAAGCCTGAAGGTAGATAAAGCCTGAAACTAGATAAACCCTGAAGGTAGATAAAGCCTGAAGCTAGATAAAGCCTGAAGCTAGATTAAGCCTCAAGCTAGATAAAGCCTGAAGCTAGATAAAGCCTGAAGCTAGATAAAGCCTGAAGCTAGATAAAGCCTGAAGCTAGATTAAGCCTGAAGGTAGATTAGGCCTGTCGCTAGATAAAGCCTGAAGGTAGATAAAGCCTGAAGGTAGATAAAGCCTGAAGGTAGATAAAGCCTGAAGGTAGATAAAGCCTGAACCTAGATAAACCCTGAAGGTAGATTAGGCCTGTCGCTAGATAAAGCCTGAAACTAGATAAACCCTGAAGGTAGATAAAGCCTGAAGCTAGATAAAGCCTGAAGGTAGATAAAGCCTGAAGGTAGATAAAGCCTGAAGGTAGATAAAGCCTGAAGGTAGATAAAGCCTGAAGGTAGATAAAGCCTGAAGGTAGATTAGGCCTGTCGCTAGATAAAGCCTGAAACTAGATAAACCCTGAAGGTAGATAAAGCCTGAAGCTAGATAAAGCCTGAAGCTAGATAAAGCCTGAAGCTAGATAAAGCCTGAAGCTAGATTAAGCCTCAAGCTAGATAAAGCCTGAAGCTAGATAAAGCCTGAAGCTAGATAAAGCCTGAAGCTAGATTAAGCCTGAAGGTAGATTAGGCCTGTCGCTAGATAAAGCCTGAAGGTAGATAAAGCCTGAAGGTAGATAAAGCCTGAAGGTAGATAAAGCCTGAAGGTAGATAAAGCCTGAAGCTAGATAAACCCTGAAGGTAGATTAGGCCTGTCGCTAGATAAAGCCTGAAACTAGATAAACCCTGAAGGTAGATAAAGCCTGAAGCTAGATAAAGCCTGAAGGTAGATAAAGCCTGAAGGTAGATAAAGCCTGAAGGTAGATAAAGCCTGAAGGTAGATAAAGCCTGAAGGTAGATAAAGCCTGAAGGTAGATTAGGCCTGTCGCTAGATAAAGCCTGAAACTAGATAAACCCTGAAGGTAGATAAAGCCTGAAGCTAGATAAAGCCTGAAGCTAGATTAAGCCTGAAGGTAGATTAGGCCTGTCGCTAGATAAAGCCTGAAGGTAGATAAAGCCTGAAGGTAGATAAAGCCTGAAGGTAGATAAAGCCTGAAGGTAGATAAAGCCTGAAGCTAGATAAACCTAAAGCTAGATTAAGCCTGAAGGTAGATAGAACCTGAAGCTAGATAAAGCCTGAAGGTAGATAAAGGCTGAAGCTAGATAAAACCTGAAGCTAGATAAAGCCTGAAGCTAGATTAAGCCTGAAGCTAGATAAAGCCTGAAGCTAGATAAAGCCTGAAGGTAGAAAATGCCTGAAGCTAGATTAAGCCTGTAGCTAGATAAAGCCTGAAACTAGATAAAGCCTGAAGCTAGATTAAGCCTGAAGGTAGATAAAGCCTGAAGCTATATAAAGCCTGAAGCTAGATTAAACCTGAAGGTAGATAAAGCCTGAAGCTAGATAAAGCCTGAAGATAGATAAAGCCTGAAGCTAGATAATGCCAGAAGCTAGATTAAGCCTGAAGGTAGATAAAGCCTGAAACTAGATAAACCCTGAAGGTAGATAAAGCCTGAAGCTAGATAAAGCCTGAAGCTAGTTTAGGCCTGTCGCTAGATAAAGCCTGAAGGTAGATAAAGCCTGAAGGTAGATAAAGCCTGAAGCTAGATAAACCTAAAGCTAGATTAAGCCTGAAGGTAGATAGAACCTGAAGCTAGATAAAGCCTGAAGGTAGATAAAGGCTGAAGCTAGATAAAGCCTGAAGCTAGATAAAACCTGAAGGTAGAAAAAGCCTAAAGCTAGATTAAGCCTGTAGCTAGATAAAGCCTGAAGCTAGATAAAGCCTGAAGCTAGATTAAGCCTATAGCTTGATAAAGCCTGAAGCTAGATAAAGCCTCAAGCTAGATAAAGCCTGAAGCTAGATAAAGCCTGAAGCTAGATAAAGCTTGAAGGTAGATAAAGCCTGAAGCTAGATAAATCCTGAAGCTAGATAAACCCTGGAGGTAGATAAAACCTGAAGCTAGATAAAGCCTGAAGCTAGATAAAGCCTGATGCTAGATAAAGCCTGGAGCTAGATAAAGTCTGAAGATAGATAAAGCTTGAAGGTAGATAAACCCTGAAACTAGATAAAGCCTAAAGCTAGATAAAGCCTGAAGCTAGATTAGGCCTGTAGCTAGATAAAGCCTGAAGCTAGATAAACCTAAAGCTAGATTAAGCCTGAAGGTAGATAGAACCTGAAGCTAGATAAAGCCTGAAGGTAGATAAAGGCTGAAGCTAGATAAAGCCTGAAGCTAGATAAAGCCTGAAGGTAGATAAAGGCTGAAGCTAGATTAAGTCTGTAGCTAGATAAAGCCCGAAGCTAGATAAAGCCCGAAGCTAGATAAAGCTTGGAGGTAGATAAAGCCTGTAGCTAGATTAAGCCTGAAGCTAGATAAAGCCTGAAACTAGATAAAGCCTGAAGGTAGAAAAAGCCTGAAGCTAGATTAAGCCTGTAGCTAGATAAAGCCTGAAGCTAGATAAAGCCTGAAGCTAGATAAAGCCTGGAGCTAGATAAAGACGCAAGCTAGATAAAGCCTCAAGCTAGATAAAGCCTGAAGCTAGATAAAGCCTGAAGCTAGATAAACCCTGAAGCTAGATAAAGCCTGAAGCTAGATAAAGCCTGGAGCTAGATAAAGTCTGAAGATAGATAAAGCCTGAAGCTAGATAAATCCTGAAGCTAGATAAAGCCTGAAGCTAGATAAAGCCTGAAGCTAGATAAAGCCTGAAGCTAGATAAAGCCTGGAGCTAGATAAAGTCTGAAGATAGATAAAGCTTGAAGGTAGATAAACCCTGAAACTAGATAAAGCCTGAAGATAGATAAAGCCTGAACCTAGATTAAGCCTATAGCTTGATAAAGCCTGAAGCTAGATAAAGCCTGAAACTATATAAACCCTGAAACTAGATAAAGCCTGAAGCTAGATAAAGCCTGAAGCTAGATTAGGCCTGTAGCTAGATAAAGCCTGAAGGTGAATAAAGCCTGAAGCTAGATAAACCTAAAGCTAGATTAAGCCTGAAGGTAGATAGAACCTGAAGCTAGATAAAGCCTGAAGGTAGATAAAGGCTGAAGCTAGATAAAGCCTGAAGCTAGATAAAGCCTGAAGGTAGATAAAGACTGAAGCTAGATTAAGTCTGTAGCTAGATAAAGCCCGAAACTAGATAAAGCCCGAAGCTAGATAATCCTTGGAGGTAGAAAAAGCCTGTAGCTAGATTAAGCCTGAAGCTAGATAAATCCTGAAGCTAGATAAAGCCTGAAAGTAGAAAAAGCCTGAAGCTAGATTAAGCCTGTAGCTAGATAAAGCCTGAAGCTAGATAAAGCCTGAAGCTAGATTAAGCCTACTATAGCTTGATAAATCCTGAAGCTAGATAAAGCCTGAAGCTAGATAAAGCCTGAAGCTAGATTAAGCCTCAAGCTAGATAAAGCCTGAAGCTAGATAAAGCCTGAAGCTAGATAAAGCCTGAAGCTAGATAAACCCTGAAGCTAGATAAAGCCTGGAGCTAGATAAAGCCTGAAGCTAGATAAAGCCTGAAGCTAGATAAAGCCTGAAGCTAGATAAAGCCTGGAGCTAGATAAAGTCTGAAGATAGATAAAGCCTGAAGCTAGATAAAGCCTGAAGCTAGATAAAGCCTGAAGCTAGATAAAGCCTGAAGCTAGATAAAGCCTGAAGCTAGATAAAGCCTGGAGCTAGATAAAGTGTGAAGATAGATAAAGCTTGAAGGTAGATAAACCCTGAAACTAGATAAAGCCTGAAGATAGATAAAGCCTGAAGCTAGATTAAGCCTATAGCTTGATAAAGCCTGAAGCTAGATAAAGCCTGAAACTATATAAATCTTGAAGCTAGATAAAGCCTGAATGTGTAAGAGCAAGTGTCACAATCATGAAGGACGAATATATATTTGATAGTATCAATATCTTGACTTTATGCCTCTGTTTTCTGGAAGAATGCGTCTCTAGGGTGTCTTTGGATTCGCCGAGGGAATATCCGTGTGAGATCTGGAAATACAGATGTTATTGTATTGTACCATATTATGTAAGGTTTACACGTGCTGTTACTTATATTTAAAGTTTTTTTATGTATCCCTTAAAATATCTTGTTCTAATGTGTTTCTGAATTTCATCAAGTGACAAACAGAGCAAATAATTTGCCTTAAAAAAAAACTAAATGCATAAAATCCCCAAAATTGCATCTTATTAACTCATTTCCTTTCAATATAAAATTTCAATTAATAATAATGAAACCAGATTTAGTCTCATTAGAATTATTAAAATTTGTAACCAGTAAAAGTAAAAAATGTAGAAAATTTTGTCAACACAATATGGAACAATTATTGCTTTTTGTAAGGCATTAATAATTATAAGTATAAAAAATAATTATACAAAACATATTCCCAACTGTTAGAGTGATTACATACAATTATTGTAGTCTTAAAATATCATATGATTATTAAACTATTATAAGAGAATATTACTGAAATATACTACCAAAAATCATTCCCGACGAAAAAATTAACTCTTTGGTTTTTTGTAAATGTTATATTATTATTGAGACTTTATACTGAGTAAATGTTTGTCACTGAAATGTATGATTATAGATAAATTCTAACAATAGAATCAAGTGAAACAACTGTAACAAAGATCTTATTAATAAAAAGGAAAACCAATAACAGAAATAAATAAGGGGAAAGTATTTATAAAAATATAATGTACAAATGAAAATGTACAAAAATAAAAATCTATACCTTAACACAAAAGTTAGCACAAATTTCTAAAAAAAAAAAATTAAAGCTCGTAACTTTACCAAGCCATTGTGATCTAGTTATTTTAAAGTACACCATAATGTAAAATGTAACAAACATTGAAACTCCTTCAATTATACTAGCATACCGAAAGGAATAGCTATACAACACAATGATATTAAATTTGATGCGTCATAATATCAGAAGTTAGTGTTTATTGGTTATTAATTAGTAGTTAGTAATTAACAATATCGTTGCACTATTATTACAATATTGTTGGGTCTAGAAGGTATAAACAGCAGACTAACAATATTTACTTTTGAAGTTAATTAATTAATCAATACACACACTTGGCACTATAAGTATTTTAATTAGAACTAACATTTTAAACCTTCACACATTTGTTTTCAGTTCTCGCATGAATAAAAATTTAATCAATATATACTTTTAAAAAATTGTTTTTTTATATCTAGCGAAAAAGCAAAAAAGATGACCACCTTCAGTTTTTCAACAGAAGCAACAAACACTATGTTACTGTATTTCCTTTACGTACAGCTTTATGTTACTTCCAATACTTTGCAAAAAGTTATGTCTCTAATCTTCATACGGATTTATATGTCTTATGCAATGTCAATGGTTTAAGTGCGTTGGCCCAACTTCTGAATATTTAACTTAGGTTCCACTCTTTAGGCTTACTTTGTTTTACCAATTTATTATTCTGTGTGAAGGTTTGGCTTGCGACTGTATTTTGCTGAATTAAATGGGAGTGAAACAGATTTCATCTGATGGAAGTCGAAAAAATCTTTTGAAATGTATTAAAATAAAATAATTTATCTTGAAGATTATTGAAGATTACTGTTAATTGTCAATTTGGTTTCAATATTATTGTATAGTTTTGATAGAAAACTAAAGAAAGAAATGTAAAATTATTATAAGAGCAATAGGGTAATTAAAATTGCACGAGGTTACACTAAAAAGTCCGAAAGACCACCCCAATAATTTCTATAGCAGTATGAGGTCTGCTTCATTAAAAGAGAACACTGAAGTTAAGTTAAACGGGTGACTAGAGCGGAATAACTATTCTATCTGACAGACGCATAGACGAAACTATTTCTTTGCAGTGAAGGGAAACTAAATTCTAGCCGGCGACGAATATCTGGTAGGCGGTGGAATTGAACTGCGGGTAGAACACCAGCTGATTTCTAGGTTATATCGAAAATAATGACAGATGTCAACAAACGTGGTTTATTGAAAGTGAGGTTAAAAATCCAGTACTTAACAATTATCTATTTAAAATATGGGTAACTAAGGAAATAATTTAATTCGCATTTGAATTCTTCAGGGAGTTAAACTAAGTATTTCGTACGCTTCTAAACTTTCGTTCTACACTTTCGTAAAGTAAAAATTTCTGTACAATCTTAAAAGAAATACATTAAAACTCAATATTAGTAATACTTACATGCACTTTTATATCAAATCAAACCTTCAACACCATATTAGTTCAGAATAACAGACTCATACAGACATCTAGAACTGATCCATTGTATCTTAAGAATCTTATACAGACCCAAGGCTACAGAAATATTTCTTCAAAAAAATACAGAATACACCAATAATGAAATACATAGTACATGGATAAAGTAACATAATAACTGTTAATATGGGATACAAAGGATTTATCAGAAACGAAAGCATCATAAAAGATGCGAAATACATTTATCATACTCACATAACTATAAACACCTCAAATAAAATAATAGTTCAAAGATTAGGAAACAATACTACACTCAACTTTTGCTGGCGACACTTACACAGCGATTAACAACGTCTTAGTAATCCTAGACCATATTTGAACTCATTACAATAATTTGAAAATTTAAACCTAACAGAAAATAGAATAAACATGTATCATGGTGTAGCTTACATCTACCTAAGAATGTCTTGGGGCCAGACTTGACACCAATCAAGGTGTATATATATATATATATATATATATATATATATATATATCAACATAAACCTTTCACCAATTTTCATGAAGCAGAATTCCATAAGTTTAGATTAAAAGTTTTGTGTATTTAATTGGGCAGGTATCTATAGTGTAAGCATCACACTAATATACTTTCAATAATTTCAACGAATTCATGTAAGTTTAAATATTATTATTAATAACATATTTTTGTGTTCATTTATTATTTACCATCAATGTTTACATTTAAATCTGTCAAGTTTTCCAGCGTGTTTTACTAATTTATACAAAAGAAAATACAAATATAGTGAATGTAAGTTTAAATATTTGTATTTAGATATTTTATTTTAATATTCCGTTCTTTCTGAAACGTTTAAGTTTTTCAACTGTTATTTACATTGACCTATGTTTAATATATAAAAGGAATTTAAAGATTAAAATAAAGAATAAGTTTTATGGCCCAAGGTATAATTATGAAATATGTTTTCTTATGAGAAAACTATGTTTTTAGATTTCTTTAGGTGAGAAACAGCTTCTAAAATCTGATATTAAAATCTGGAAGTAAAATAGGATATTAGTTATCGTTTTAAACCCCCTGTTCTGTATCTGCATCGGTATCTGAAAACCTCTAAGCTGAAGTTGTCGGATTATGAACTGCCAGATGTAAGTGTAGGGATATAGTTAGTTATGAATTTAAACATGTATTCCTTTTAAACTTATTTAACGTTTTTAAGATTGCGTTCTCCTGTGTTTTTTTAATATATAGGTTTGGTTAAAAACAATACGTACCTACGTACGTACCTTGTATTTTACAATTTATAATTTTATAGTTTTATGTAATAAATTTTGAAGTATTAAAGGAGAATAATGACATTAAATTGGTGTTTTTAATAATAAATGTTTTTATATAGAAAACTAAATTATATATCCTTGGTATATCTTAACCGACTCTTTTCCTCGGGACATTTTGCTTGCGAATAAATTACATCCTATCCCAACTTTCTAACGTCTCCGTATCCATATATTACTTTTATTGGATTCTTTCCTCTTTTATATATTTAATTAAATTCTTTTCCTGTAATATTTTTCAACTTTGACCGTGAAGGGTTGCTTTAACTGTTTCTCATATTTATAGATCTTTTTAAAAAGTAATATAAAGTTAAAACTTGTAGTTTCCCCCTTTCTCTTGTTGGTGCATACATATATTCACGCACACACACATACAGAGTCCCATAGATATATGCACTCACACACACATACAGACTCACATACGTATATGCACGCACACATACATACATATATGCATTCACACATACATACAGACTCCCATACATATATGCACTCACACACACATACAGACTCACATACGTATATGCACGCACACACACATACATATATGCATTCACACATACATACAGACTCACATACATATATGCACTCACACACACATACAGACTCACATACATATATGCACGCACACACACATACAGACTCACATACATATATGCACTCACACACACATACAGACTCACATACATATATGCACTCACACACACATACAGACTCACATACATATATTCACGCACACGCACATACAGAGTCACATAGATATATGCACTCACACACACATACAGACTCACATACGTATATGCACGCACACACACATACATATATGCACACACACACACATACAGACTCACATACATATATGCACGCACACACACATACAGACTCACATACATATATGCACTCACACACACATACAGACTCACATACATATATGCACTCACACACACATACAGACTCACATACATATATTCACGCACACGCACATACAGAGTCACATAGATATATGCACTCACACACACATACAGACTCACTTACATATATGCACGCACACACACATACAGACTCACATACATATATGCACGCACACACACATACAGACTCACATACATATATGCACTCACACACACATACAGACTCACATACATATATTCACGCACACGCACATACAGAGTCACATAGATATATGCACTCACACACACATACAGACTCACATACGTATATGCACGCACACACACATACATATATGCATTCACACATACATACAGACTCACATACATATATGCACTCACACACACATACAGACTCACATACATATATGCACGCACACACACATACAGACTCACATACATATATGCACTCACACACACATACAGACTCACATACATATATGCACACACACACATACAGACTCACATACGTATATGCACGCACACACACATACATATATGCACACACACACATACAGACTCACAAACATATATGCACTCACACACACATACAGACTCACATACATATATGCACACACACACATACAGACTCACATACATATATGCACTCACACACATACAGACTCACATACATATATGCACTCACACACACATACACACTCACATACATATATGCACACACACACATACAGACTCACATACATATATGCACTCACACACACATACAGACTCACATACATATATGCACTCACACACACATACAGACTCACATACATATATGCACTCACACACACATACAGACTCACATACATATATGCACTCACACACACATACAGACTCACATACATATATGCACATGCACACATACAGACTCACATACATATATGCACTCACACACACACATACAGACTCACATACATATATGCACTCACACACACATACAGACTCACATACATATATGCACATACACACATACAGACTCACATACAAATATGCACTCACACACACATACAGACTCACATACATATATGCACTCACACACACATACAGACTCACATACATATATGGACACACACAGATACAGACTCACATACATATATGCACTCACACACACATACAGACTCACATACATATATGCACGCACACACACATACAGACTCACATACATATATGCACACACACACATACAGACTCACATACATATATGCACACACACACACACACATACAGACTCACATACATATATGCACTCACACACACATACAGACTCACATACATATATGCACTCACACACACATACAGACTCACATACATATATGCACGCACACACACATACAGACTCACATACATATATGCACTCACACACACATACAGACTCACATACATATATGCACGCACACACACATACAGACTCACATACATATATGCACTCACACACACATACAGACTCACATACATATATGCACTCACACACACATACAGACTCACATACATATATGCACTCACACACACATACAGACTCACATACATATATGCACTCACACACACACATACAGACTCACATACATATATGCACGCACACACACATACAGACTCACATACATATATGCACTCACACACACATACAGACTCACATACATATATGCACACACACACATACAGACTCACATACGTATATGCACGCACACACACATACATATATGCACACACACACATACAGACTCACAAACATATATGCACTCACACACACATACAGACTCACATACATATATGCACACACACACATACAGACTCACATACATATATGCACACACACACATACAGACTCACATACATATATGCACTCACACACACATACAGACTCACATACATATATGCACATGCACACATACAGACTCACATACATATATGCACTCACACACACACATACAGACTCACATACATATATGCACTCACACACACATACAGACTCACATACATATATGCACACACACACATACAGACTCACATACGTATATGCACGCACACACACATACATATATGCACACACACACATACAGACTCACAAACATATATGCACTCACACACACATACAGACTCACATACATATATGCACACACACACATACAGACTCACATACATATATGCACACACACACATACAGACTCACATACATATATGCACTCACACACACATACAGACTCACATACATATATGCACATGCACACATACAGACTCACATACATATATGCACTCACACACACACATACAGACTCACATACATATATGCACTCACACACACATACAGACTCACATACATATATGCACATACACACATACAGACTCACATACAAATATGCACTCACACACACATACAGACTCACATACATATATGCACTCACACACACATACAGACTCACATACATATATGGACACACACAGATACAGACTCACATACATATATGCACTCACACACACATACAGACTCACATACATATATGCACGCACACACACATACAGACTCACATACATATATGCACACACACACATACAGACTCACATACATATATGCACACACACACACACACATACAGACTCACATACATATATGCACTCACACACACATACAGACTCACATACATATATGCACACACACACATACAGACTCACATACATATATGCACTCACACACACATACTGACTCACATACACATATGCACTCACACACATATACAGACTCACACACACACATACGCGCACACTCTTACTCGGCAGACGCTTGCACTTATCTACGATTAAATACATTTAATTTAATTTCATATTAATTTCCTCTTAACACTTAGTAAATGTTTTCTAGATGTTTGTTTATTTATTTTCCTACCTTACTTTTCCCCTTTCATCACATTCTCCCTGCCAATGCTTCTAATACTCGTAACTATTATATTGATCTAACATTGCTTCTCATATTTGTTTCCCACATCCCAATATTACTCCATCATCAAATGTCTTATTTTCAGCTTTTAAATTGTGTAAGGAAAGGATTTCAGGTAACAAGTTCATTATTCACAGGTGATATATTGCTTTTTCATGGAAAATCTCTGGTGAAGGATAAGAACTTTCTAACAAGGAGGTTTGAATGGTATGTAATCTAGTGTACAGTAACTTACAAAACAGCTCCAATTTTGCAGTGTCAGAAGAGGAAGAAAGATAAGACTGTAGTGTTATGTAGAAAAATTAAATCACTGGCTTGCCAATTGTAACACAAATGCTCCGTTTACAGAGTAACACCTAACCCAATTATCTATTGGATGATATTATTAACACCACTGGTGGCGTGCAATAATAAACTTGAACAAACCTGTATAGATTTTAACGTTTTGGTTTGGATTACTTTTTTTCTTTTGTTTATAGTACCTTAATGTCTAAAGGGCAGGGCACTCTATACTGACCCCAAATGTCCCTGCCTAAAGACGCGTACACACCTGTCATTCAGCCTTCTGATGCGACTCCGGGCCGATGTTGCTCCAATGTTGCCCGATGCTGTCGGGCTGGAAGACTGTTGACAGGTTGGCATGCGGGACTTGGAGCATATTATTTTTAGACGTCATTACCCCATCCTAGCTAGTGTTGTCTGAGAAGGTAGGAGAACAATATAAAATAAATCACATTTTATAATACAAAATAAGCATATTAATTATACTAACGTAATAAATAAGAAATAAGAATGCATAGGTTCCTGCCCCTATCCGATTTTACAATAGTCCATCTCCCCATCACCAGTCTCGATCGGAGAAGGTACTTGCGCTAATGTTAGCAACCGTAATTTAGCTATTATGGCTATCTCTTTGAACGAAGAAGTTCGAAATGATCAGATGTCGTTGACAGAGAGCAGTGGGAAACTTGAGTTTTGGGTACATGATGTTTGAAAATGATGCGAAGAAGCTTACTACACTTTTACCTCATCTGATGACGACGTGACAAAATTGTTCGAATATTTATGACTGACAATGTACAAGTACACGTGCAATCAGTTTGAGCTTAAACCCCAAGAAATATTGTCCAAGCAAGACACATATTTTGGAAGAGCTATCCTCATAGACACCATTTGGCAGTTAGTATGAAATAATTGATGTAAACAAACTTATCACAGAAGTAGTTGTGTGCAAACTATATCATGGTTTCCTCAGCTCCTTGGAAACTTTGAGTAAAGGAATAACTTTCTTTACAATAGTAATAGTTGTTTTAATGTTTTCCGAAAGTTATCATTTTTCATCTGGGATAATAGCTCCTCCGGCTTTATAGGCGTCATTATACCAGTTAATTTGCTGTAAGATAGTAATACTCCAGGCTTCTGAAGGAAAAAACACCGCGAAAAACTCAAACAATAAACGACAAGCATCCAGCAGCTAGGAAACGTATAGTCTCCACTGTCGGAGCATGATCGGATAACAACGTCGGCGGAATGGAGTAGTACATGACGGGAAGGCGTGACCTGCGGCACTGACAAGTCGCTGTCAATTCCCCTGTCATACAGTCGTCCGGGTGTATGATCGTTGTCGGGCTGGAAGACTGTATGACAGGTTGGCATGCGGGACTTGGAGCATGTTATTTTTAGACGTCATTACCCCATCCTAGCTAGTGTTGTTTGAGAAGGTAGGAGAACAATATAAAATAAATCACATTTTATAATACAAAATAAGCATATTAATTATACGAACGTAATAAATAAGAAATAAGAATGCATAGGTTCCACCACATAGTTCCTAAAAAACGTTCGACTTACATATCCAACTCAACCTGGTGGCCATACTAGACACTAATCATAATTTATTATTACAATTGAATACTTTATGTCTCAGTTGAATTTATTTTCAAGAATTATTTTACATTTACTTAAATCTCAAGGTTACAAATTGTTATTCTTGTAAAAGTTCAATGGCAATCACAGTAAATTTATTTATATAACTTTGAACAAATACAAATGAAATATTAAAGAATAGAAATTTGTGTCATTGCAATTTACAGGTAAATAATATCCCAGTCAGTTGCAAAATAATAAATACAGATAATTTTTATAAAACGAAAGTCCACTGTATCACTTTCCTCAAAATTGTTACCAAATATTCCAACAAAAACTATCTGACCAATCATTCCAAACTGAAAAAAAATATTTTCCCCATAAACAATTATATTAAAACTAGAAAATGTATAAGGTTTTGCTATAAGAAGATAGTTTGAACTTTTAATTTTTACTACTAATAATTACTTTTTGGTTTTATTGTAGTAGAGATATAAATGTTATCACACTGATTGGGATTGGTTCGGTTAGCAACACAAACTCTGTTTGCAGCCCCACGTCTTGTGGTTACATACAGGGCAAAACTCTTCAAAATAAAATCTATTTGTAAATGCAATCTTATTTTAAAATTAATATTTTTAATTACTGTATTACTTATTTATTAAGTGTTTTCAAGACATACATAGTTAAAATACCTTTAATTAACAGTATGATAATTACAACATAATTTGATATAACAATAAACTGTAAACACTTTTAATAAATTTTTAAACGAAAATCAAGTTTAAAACCGACAATGAAAACGAAATTTTAAAACGTCAAAATTCATTTCTCATTCAAAATCACTTGAAGCTCTAAAACCACTTGTTTAATAAACATTTCTCAATAATTTTCTCATTAGGTATGTGAATTGTCTGCAATGATTGTATCTTCCAATAGAAAAACTGAGTATATGATAATATATCTATATAGTAATATGATAAATTGAAGCATCTTGTTTTCACTCCGGTCTTTGATAATCAAATTTTGTGGTAATATTCAAGTGTTTAAAAAAATCAACACAATAATCTACTTCAATCTTGAGCTTTAGAATTTGTTAAATTTTACGGAATTTTCCATTTTTGTTATTATTTTGCTAATTTCCAAGTATTGTTACATAGTTACCCTAAGACATTATACCTCGTTAGAATGTTTCTGATGTGCACGAGGGTCTGTGGTACAAGATATTTAACATTGATGTGATTTGTGCAACAGAAATTAAAAACTTATAAATTAAGTGCATTACCAAAGTAAGACTGAGAAGACGGTAAGAAACCTGTTATTTGATAAGCAAAAATATGAGCGGTTGAAATACATGAAGTATTAAAATTTAATTAAATTAAATGAAGTGGATATATTTGTATTAAAATATCATTAGAAAATCCATTTGATAAAAATTTAAACTTTTCGTTCTTAAAAATTCAGATTGTTACGCCAAATAGAGGGAAAATCTAAACCGATATATTATATCAATAGTTAGGGAAAACAATTTTTATTATGAAATAATTATTTTGTAAAATTTAAAAGATTGAGAAAAATTTTACACCTCTAAAACCAACGGGTATAAATTAAAAATCACAACAATATCTAAGGTTTACTTTGCCTGTAACTCCTGGATGTAGATCCTTTATGTAAATCCTGGATAGTTTAAATCAGCATTTTGTATTCATCTGACGTTACAGTCAGCTGAGCTTAGTTTCTGGAGATTAATATTCAGGCCATCTTACTGCCACATAATATTACAAATACAAGTACCTTCTAACTTCGCGCTAATGTAAATTTCAGACTTATTGGGATTGTGGAGACCGAATAATACAACTCTCGATCATACTTTCGATACAACAGTAACAATCTTGTAATATAGTCAACTAGGAGTTACATCATGGAAATACTACCATTGAAATTATTAGACGTAAGGTCGGTTTAGAATTTTGTTTTCTGCGGTTGGCTTAGGCTCTAAATGCGTTGCTATGCTTCGTTTTGTTAAGGCTGGAGTAACATATAAATACCTACTGCAAAAAACAGCATGTTTAATATTATATTTTTAAAACAAATTTATTCTATTAAACCAAACGCTTAAAATTATATACTTCTTTGTTTATTAAAATGTACTATTAAAAAATTACTAAAATTGTTTTAAATTCCTCATTTGTATGACGTTTCATCTTCTTTTTCATACTTTGCGGAGATTTCGTTGAGCAATCTTGAGTGTACATCGCGAGAGTAGTCAATAAATACTGTTGATAATAACCCCGCAATGAGAAACGTATCCCTCCTAGCAAGGAGGAAGTTACGGAGAGGGAGAGATTCCGATCTAATTCTCTTATAAATGTTTAATATATTAGTTTAAACGTATAACATTAAGTGGAGTAGGAAATGGTTTCGAAAAAAAATTCAACTAGGAGTGTAAATAATTGAGGCTTCGACACACTGAAAGAAGAATGAAGCTAACAAGGGTAAAAAAACTAACAGAAAATATTTAGTAAAGATATTATTGTTATTAAATAGACTGATGTTTTATAGTAAAGGGACTAGAATCTGAATAATATAAGAAATAGTTAAACATAACCTCTCTGCACTTGACCTTGAAATATCTGGACTTGACCTTGAAGACATTGATTCTAACTTTACTTACAAAATTCCCAAGAGTCTAATTTTATATTTTTGTAATGCAAGTCTCATTCAAATCATTCCTTCTTCAAGACATTTACATTTTTACTTTAAAACTTCAATAAAGATTATAAAAGTTTTAAATATAAATTTAAATGTGATATATTTTCATTATTAAAACTCAATGCTTTGTTTAATTACTTGACATCTGAGAAATACCAGTGGAAAACACAATGTCTTCAAGTGAAACTCGAGAGTTTCCTGCTGTAAGAAACATGCATTTGGAAAGGGAAAAGTGAGTAGGCCTAGTTCCTAATTATTTATTTTTATTCTAAATGTAAATTGGACAACATATCTTGGATAAAAACTATTTTTGGAAACTGTTGGTATCTTTACCATTTCAATAGTTTGAATAGCCTATTTAGTAGTTTTATTATCTAATTTGGTCTTTGTGAGGGAAGATAGAAATCGTGCTATAGAAATCCAAAGTACGGAATGAAACAAGCTATTTAATAAACTGAATACTCTTTGGGGCAAGAAAAAATTGATTTGGTTTGTTAAAGCTAACGCAAAAGGTTTTGAAATTGTGACACATACTTTTACGAGAATTATTTCCATTTAAACGTCAACCTGCGTGGTTTGGTGTTTTCTTCGATTGACAATTATAGTATTTCCTCCTACAGTGTAGTGAAGTAGAACTTTTCAGAATATGTAAGTTGACCGAAAGGTTACAGCATACTAATGAATATAACATTTTGTTTGGTTTTGTTTTTATATTCTTTTGAAACAATTGAGCATTCATAATTTTATTTCATTCTATTTAATTTTAGTAGATAAAATATGTTTTAAGTGTGTTTAGTTTACAAAATCTATACAGAGCGCAGTAGCGTAGTTATAATAACCAAACAACAATAACCCTTGCTACAAATATTTACACACCATTGATGTACATTTCGCAAACACTGTTAGGATCGTAAGAACGTTACATACTCGTTTATCTTAGGTTTAGTGACTCTTTAAATTATATTATACTGACCTAAGTTATTAAATATAAAGGAACGTCCTTACAAAACTCATAATAACCATTCATATAATTATTTTGTCAGATAGTTTCTTTATTTTAATTAAAAGTAATAAACATTTTAAAGTATTTATACGTGAAAATATATTTAATAATTTTTATTTCTATAAGATTTTTCTAACAATTAGGAACAATAATACCGCATAAAAATCCATAGCAACGTCTTTTTTTTGTTGTCCACGATTTAATTTCTGTTGTGAATATCTGTTTTAGGAGTCGACATAGGTTAGTTTGTTTAATATGTGCGGAGCGTCTAAGTAAGTCGCGAGTAAACCTCCTTTAGGGAACAGACACGGGTAGGCGCGGCGACTCCTGCATTATGTTTCTAACGTAGAAAGATGCAAACATTTATTTTTCTTAGGTAAATATTGAGTAATGTTTTATAGTTTCTTCTTCCTCTCACTTTTGCACTCCCACACAACGCCATTCAGCTTATAGATGTAGTCTCTCAAACTATCATATGTTTATTGCATTGCCTCGGTGTTGAAATGTAATTATAAACATTATATTCCATGAAATAGACAAATTAAATAACACAACTCTAGTTTAAAGATATATTTGCATCATTCTTATAAATTAGTCAACTAAGTTATGAGTTATACCATGGAAAAACTACTATTGAAAAATAATAGACTGAAGTACGGTTTAAAATTTGTTTTAAAATATGATTGGCTTAGGCTCTAAATGTCTTGCTTTTAAGTGGGTTTACAAATTTTCTAGATTTACCAACATACTGACACTTAGGGAAGTAATGTTTGTTTTCTCAAAGTATTTTTTTATTATTATCTACATTCTTAAAATATAAATATTCTCGCTATTTATTGGTTAATTAAAAAATATATATAAAGAGTTAAATAAATATATTATTAGGAAAAATTACAGAAAATAATTTTTAAGTTAATGTGTATAAACTTTAATTTGCTAATTAATTATAATATTGTTCTTTGTTAAGAATTTATTTAACTAAACATTAAAAAACAGTATTTTCACAAACACAAATATTGTAAAATGCAATAAAATAGTGAGCAGAATTAAAATCATTGTTATAATTCATCGTTATTTAGTTCATGTCTAAGAAAACGTAATCATATAGAATCGGATTGTAAGAATTTATTACAGGTGATCTTGTAA
The DNA here is from genome assembly GCA_036971475.1 of Prosapia bicincta. Lineage (NCBI taxonomy): Eukaryota > Metazoa > Arthropoda > Insecta > Hemiptera > Cercopidae > Prosapia > Prosapia bicincta. The sequence continues at coordinate 803,637 of JBAIZL010000061.1, forward strand.
CCCACTTAAGATGGTGTTACATATTAAAAAAGGAAATTTCAGAAAACGAACGAGAATGTATTAGAAAATGTAACAATATAAAACTAGATCCAAAAAAATTGTGATTTGTTAGAAATATTTTAAATCAAATCTCTGGTTGGTATTGGCATCTGTTGAAATAGTTTGGAAATAAAATTAAAGTATGTATGCGCACATAGGATGCGCGGTAGCTAGGACGCTTGCTTTGCAACTGAAGTTAACTTCTCTAACAATCGGGATGTAGAAGGCAACGGTCGTCTCCAAGAGCGAGGAAATGTTTAGTTTTCAATTTTTAATGTAGTAGTTTTTTTTTTTATTTTTTGTAATCATAATGTAGAAGACAGCGCACGTCGCCAAGAACGAAGATGGAACGCTGAGTTACTAAAGCCTTTTTCAAAATCATGACCGAGGGAATCTTCTAAGGTTTTTCCGATAGAAGGATGCGAGGCTACACCTTGTTAAAACAGCTAAATGAACAAATTCAAACTTTGGTGAACCATCACAAAATTTAAATGCTTAAACAGTTTAATACAAAATTAATAAACTTTAAATTTTTCAATACGTACATAAATGTAATTTATGCATTATTTGGTGCATTTGTTTTCAGTTTAAATTATAAGAATTAATTATGAAAAGAACAAGCAAGCAAACTCGAAAACAGAGCCATTTCAGCCATTGATTTATTAATATGTAAATTTCCTCATAAGTCAAATGATAAATGTTCAATAATCAGTAACGTTTCAGAAATATGTATTTTGGTTGTAATTTTATAATTTTTTTTGCCTACATAAAATATGTTTAAATTGTTTTAATTGAAGATTTGAGAGAGCAATTATTTAACGAGCACAAAAATCCCATACATCTTAATTTAATAAGCCTTTAGACAATAATTTAATAAGACTTTGCAGGTCATTTTCTAAATATGTAACTATAAACTGCAATATTTAAAATCAGCTTTAACTCATAAGAATTAGAGCTACCAAAATTAATTTACAGTTACAATCTTATAAGATAGTAATTAATTGTTTCTGTCATTGAAACAAGTATTACTGGATTTTGAAAACACTTTAAAATCGTAAAAAATGTAGATTTTTGTATAAAGTATTTTGTAAATAATGATGTATTTGGGGTTTTTTAGTGTATTTTATAATGTTTCTCAAATTTTAAACCTTTAGAGACAAAATTTCAAAGCCAAATTTGAATTAATATTAGTTTTAAGAAATTATGAGGAATTTTATAATGTATTTACAAGTAATAGAAAACCTCTCAAATGTTTGTGAATGAATTGTTCATAATGTAGAAAATCTCAAACCCTTATCATCCACCTCTTACTGTCCTAGAATTGTAAAAATAACATAAGTTAAAAATAACCTTATCATTAAATAACATTTGATAAGGTTAGTTATCACGCGTTTGTGTGAATCTATCAGCTCTTGTAACTATTATGTGTTTGTAGTTTCGTATAGAAGTCTATTCAGGAACATTATCTAAGGCATTGGTTTTAAATCGAACGACTTTCACCCGGAACTAACTTCAGAACCAAGACTGCTAAAATATTGAAATATCAATATTAAATTTTCTATAGTATATAGCTTGGACCCTCTTCGTACCTACATATTGTTAAACCTTAAAATCGACATTAAATCTTGTATGTAATGTATTTTATTTAAAGGAACTTAAAAATATCTCATCAGTGTTTTCCTTATATATTTCATTATAATTATGAAATACTAGCAATACCAGTGAATTTAACGTAATGAATACATGCAATACTTTCCCCTGCATTTTAGAACGTGGGCCCAAGAGCCAGTGTTTCTCTAAAATCTCCAGACAATAAAGTAAGCGTGTCTAAAAAAAGTTTCTTGATGCATTTTATACATTTAAGGGTTGCCTAATGAATGTTTATTGTTCATTCGTTCCAAATAACATTTCGACATGTTTGATGAACTTTAGCCAATTTGGAATTAAAGTTGCTCGTTGTAATCATCTTGAATTCACTGAATAAACTGTAATTGAATTATACTTAACTAAGTGAATACCTAAGGGCTTACTTGCTGATGCGTTTCGAAACAGTCGTTCCTATTACGAAGCTTTGCTACGTTGAGTAATGCTTTGCTTCTTGAAAGGAACGATTGTTTCGATACGCGTCAGGAAGTAAGTAAATAACATTTCGACATGTTAGATGAACTTTAGCCATTTTGGAATGTTTTTTTAATATTACAAAAAAAACTTTGTCTTTATTTTAAACGTTTAACGGGGATTTTAGTGCTGAATTTGCTATGCTTCAATCGTCTAACATCTAACGTCTAACAGCAATCGTCTAACAGCTATCGTCTAACATCAATCGTCTAACAGCAATCGTCTAACAGCAATCGTCTAACAGCTATTGTCTAACAGCAATCGTCTAACATCTAACGTTATTTTTTAAACGGATTTTCGCCAGAACTATTGATACAAACAATGATTTGCCTGTTTCGCAAGGTACAAAAAATACAATAATTAGAATGCACGATTGTAGTATAGGATACTATATTCGTATAGACCCATTTAGTCTGAATGATTCATGTAAGAAATTATTTAGGGAATACTTACCTGACTTTATCAATGCTTAATTAGACATTAACAAAGATAACTCTTAAGGTATTATCAATGTGCACCATTCTATGCTTCAGATTTGAAAACTATACCTTAATTTTATTGAATATACAAAATTGATGTAAAATATCTTCACGCAAAGCATCTGTGAATATTACAATATAAACCAATCGGAAAACATTAGTTAATAAAATTTCAAATAAAATACGCATTTGAATTGAAATAAACTAAGATGAGAATTGTTCGCGAAGTCTTCAAGTAGGTGTAACACTTTATGTATGCATCATAATAAGATGAAAATATTGAGCTTTTAAACGTTTACAAATATCTAAGTGATGTTACAGACAGTTTTTAAAAGCATAAGCAAAAAAAGTGTTAGGATGCAGAACTTAGAATCCTTCTATAGGCCTTGATGCAAATATTGTATTTAAGGATGCAATGTCTGCAGCCAACCTTGTGCTAATATAGCTGCCCATTTGAGCAGCTAACATTTGATGTTTGTGTCATTCCATGATTTTTATCAACATATTCCTGTCTTGTACTTACTTCCATTTTTAAATATGGAAATCCTGTCATATTACTTTCTTTATACATGTACTTGCTTGCATAATTTGACTACTGAACAGTATAATATATAATTTTATAATTATATAATTAATTTTTTGAATTAAATTAATTTAATAAAATTTATTTAATATATATTTATTAATTATTAAATTAAGAAGTTTTAAATTCAATTTTTACCAGAGATGTAAAATAAATAAAGCACGATATTCTACGGGTTAAAACAGTATTATCCAACCTTGACTAATAAATACAATACTAATAAATTGTATTGTTATTATTAAAACTATAGAAACAGCTAAATTATATTTCTGAGAAAAAGTAACCATATTTCAGTTAAATTCTTTACATTTTGTATGATATTACAAGTTTAATTTATACTTTATAATTTGGAAGTTTATAAATTTTCGAATTAAAATTACAAAGCATTTGTTTGAATCCTTTACTCAAATGTATTTACCTTAATATTTACGTTTTGATTTTGAGTTTCATTACAAATCTGTTTTATATTCCATATGTCTTAAATGTAAATGTAATGCCAAAATGCAAATTAATTCAAATCAGGCACTTTAGCTGGGTTGCAAAGCATAAATATGTTCAACGCACTTTACTTACTAACATTAAAAGTTTGCAATTTCAAACCTGTATTAAAATATTAAGAAGTAACTTGTAGTAATTACGCTCTTGTCTATTTGTAATCACGTTTGTTTACTTTGAAAATTAAAAAATTCTATATTTTATATTTTTTTATTTTGTACACTTAATTTTAGACGCGAACACACATTCACTTACAAAAAGAGTAGGAAAAGAGGAGGAAATAAAAAAAATATAAAATAGTTGATTTTTGTTGTAACTATCAAATACTCTTTTGTATCCCGTTGTTTTAAAAATCTTAGGCCTATCTTAATATTGCATTAACAAAACTATATTTACAACGGAGGTATATTTAAAACAAACTCATATTTACGTTTAAGTTTGTAGATTATGACTAAATTATATTTCTTTATTACGTTTCTTTTTTACTAACTTATATTTATACTACATAAAACAAATAATATTAAAGGCACGTAGGCTATAAACAAAAACGAGAAAGATTCCCGCTCAACTTTATCAAAGCGATGGCATTTTTACGATTATGGAGATGCTTAGACGTTATTTATTTGCTATCTCACAAAAAAAAGCGAACCCACCGTAAACGTTATTGTTAGGGTCGAAATACATAGATCTTACCTTTACCACTATCAAGAAGGCCATTGTGCAGGCGTGACAAAGGTATTAGTGTAGCCGTGCCGAAACTGGATCTAAATGGCAAGGATAGGCTTTTAAAGAGAGAACTCGTGATGTATGTTTTCGCATTTCAAGGAATATCATTTATAGTAATCATTTTATAAATAGTTTTACAAAAATACAACATCGAATAACATAAAATAACAAACAATGATTATTAGCTAATTTAAATATAAACTTCAATTAAAAAGGTATTTATATTGGTGTTTTTTTATTTGTGTTTTACCACAGGTTTTGGTAAATATTTCGTTATGTTAAATTCTCATTCACTTCGACGTTTCGAATGTAACGACATAACCAGAATAAAGACTTTTAAGAATTATTGAATACGTCAGAAAGTTGTTGAAAATTTTAAAAAGCATTCAATAAATAAGAACATTATGGTTCGTTTCTTTGCGTTTGATCCCTCTTTTTTAACTAAATTAATTCTCTACTAAGAAATGTTAATACCTTGTGTGTCTTGCTTTTAAATTTATTTCAGTAGTTTTATCAGTGGTTACGATTAATAAGATAAGATCATTATAAGGCGAGTTTTACTTTACAACAGTGCAAAATCTATAATCGGTAGTTACAGCACTATATATTAAAATATAAGTTTGGTATCGATAAAGTTTAAAAGTGACACAAAATTAATTATAAACAAAGTGCTAACTTGACAAAGCTACAAGATACATATACGGATTTATTACAACATATAACTAGTCAGATATAGCTATTCTTAGCAGAAATCACATTTATATATTATAACGAAAACATTGGAAACTTGTGAGATCGTAGCCCACTGTCGTTATCCTAACAAAGGGCAGTATATTGTAAATCTTTCGCCCAGAAAAGGTTACTGCACGCACCTGTATACCAAAAATATTAATATACTTCTAAAAGTTCCATTTTGAGTAAAGCAAGACGTGACTTGATAACTGGAGAAGTGATTTCGTTGAACATCGAAAGATCATGCAGATTTATTGTGAAAAATCTAAAAATGCAGAAAAAGCACTTCCAGCAAACCCCTGCTCGTGGTAAAGCTAGAGAAGTTCATACTGAAGCTCAAGGTAAAGCGATGAAGAATGACGGGGAAAACAACACTTAGCGCTACATGGAAGCTAATCAAATTTGAAGAGGGGATGAAACCCGTACGGAAACGATCCAAAGGGGAATACCAGGGAGTCAGTCAAGTTCCAAGACTCGAGGGAGAAATACGTTATTTTAAAAAGAGATTCAAACGAATCAAGTTAAAGTCCCGAAGTAAAGTTATTAAGTGTTATCAAGTACGGAAGATAATTAAGTAATAAGTGATATTAAGTGAGGGAGATAAAACAGTAATAAGTGAGATTAAGTAAGGGAGGTAATTGAATATTAAGTGGAAATATTAAGGGAGATATTACAGAAATAATGTCAGTTACGGTACCTCGAGTAGTTAGGGAAAATGAAATGGAAAAGAAATATTATTAAATAAATTTGTGGTCAAGTGAAGTGAAACAACGATCTACGCAATCAATGAGTCAACAAATATGAGCATTCATTGATATTAGATTTAAAGCCAAACTCCCTTAAGTAAAAAAATATTAGGAACTTTATAAAATTCATTAGTTCTTTAAACAATAATAAGTCATTGGAATATAAACTTTATCAAACCAAGTACAGGCCTTACGATAGTTAAGGACATTTTATTAGATTTATTAAGTTCATAATAATTATAAGTTTTTATGCCTTTGGACAAATGAGAGGTAAACATAATTATGTATGTATAACTACCAGTAACTACCAGTACAACGTTGAACCCAATTAAATAGAAAAACTAATTACAAAACAATATAAAAAAATATAAAACTTAATTAAATTTAAAAAAGGGCATCTTACGCAACGGCTTTGGCTTGATAAATTGTAATTAGTTTATATCAATAAATTATTGTATAGTTTGTTTATATTGCATTATAGATTGTTATTTCAATAAGGTTGGAATAATAAGAAACAAATTAGTATATAACTAGAATATAAAGTTAAAACTTATCCTTATAAAAATTAGAGAAAACAGTTGTAAATACGGAATTTAATATATTGCAAAAGTTAAGTCAATTTAATGCTCATATAAATGGGCAAATGAAAACAAACTTTCAGGAACAAAAAACACAAATAAATGAACACTTTGTTAAACAAGATGAACAGAAGAATAACATTTTTAAGGTACTTAATGGGATTAAAACAGACATAACTAAACAATTTTGTAAAGATAATGATTAAATTAATGAAAACAACCAAAACCTGAAGCTAGTAGTAGAGAAGAGGAAGGTAGAAGAAGCTTATTCAGTATCCAATATCTGTACCGATGGTGCAAACAATGTTTATGGTGAATTATGTCCACCATTACCAGAGTCGGCGCCTGGGGCAGACCTTCACAAAAGCCTTGGTTTTGAAATATTTCACAATGTTTCGATTATATTTGGAGGAAGGTCTATGAAGGGAAATCGATTGTATTTGGAGGGAAGCCTAGGTTGAGGATAACCCATGGTAAACCCAAAGCGAGTCGGTACTAGCTGCATAATGCTCACACAGTTACTGAGCATTTACCACAAGGACTGGGAGAGTATTAAGGGTCCGGGGCTGGTCGACGTTTAATACTTACCACCTTTTTCGATTTAAATATTAAAACGATGGTATCTCAGTTTGACTACACATTTTATATAAAACGTTTTTTAAAAGTTAATCTTGATTATTAGCTTTGCTCTTTCCATTCGAAAAAAATTAAAAAGTATACAGACATATTGATGCAAATTGCATAGGAAAATTCTAAAAACTTATTTATATTGACATAGACATTTAGTTTACCGAGGAGTATCAAAACTTCTAATGATAAAATAAAATGTTGAATGAGAGAAAAGTGTAGTCAGAAGATATTAGTTAGAAATTAGATATTTAAAATAAACAATGTTACATTTGGTGGAAAATAGTTCCATTCAGACAAACAGAGTGTTATAGATACAGACGAAAAAAGTAAAACGTGATACAAAGAAGAGGAATAATAAATTGAATGATATTATTAAAAAAAAATATTTCTGATAACGAATATTGTACATTAAAATAAGAGAAGCAAGACACGGTTGAAGGAGGATAAAGTCTAACATAAAAGCAATCACTTGTATTTACTCTACAGATCACGTAACAACGAGTTCTTTTGTTTAATTTAGATATTGTAAATGCTTTTTCTCTTTAGAAATGCAAAGAATATTATTTTACCTAAACTCAGTTACGTTTTAAGGCCATGCCTCCAATTGGTCCTACTGATGAACTATATTTACTATTAATATGTATATATATATATATATATATATATATATATATATATATATATATATGTATATTTATGTATGTATATTTTATATACACGTATTTATCTAACATTTATTTTAAAAATCCATAGTAAAGAAAACGTTTCACACTTGAAATTTATAGTTGTTTGTTTTTTCATATACACAAAAGTTACCTTATACATTCAGAGACATACAGATATGATTGACATAAAAACTCTTAAGTCTTAGAGCCTCTATGATCAGCTCGCCTCGGTTTTGTTACTAAACATTACAAGCGACTTACAAAAGTTTTAATAATCTACGGATCTTTAGGAAACTATAATAAAAAAATAACTTAAGTTAATATATAGGTATTGTGAATAGATTACGGTGAGAAGTGTGATGAACAACAAAGGTTGCCTACCTTGGGAGTAATGAATAACTGTTTACATTACTGCGGGGAGGTGAAAGGCAGGGAAAAGGATTTGTTCGAATTAGAGAAACTCTTGTTCAGACACGATACTGACATAAACACCTGTTTATTTAACATGGTTTTTGTATTTTTTGTTTTCAGTTTTGGAGTGGAAGCATAGTTTCTAATCTTAAAAAAATTAAAGTTAAATAGACCTTTAATAAAATGTAGTTGATGTAGTTAGTAATAAAATAATGTAGTTATTACAAATCATATCTAACCAATTTATTTGTATTAGTTTTTAAAAATTGGGTCTATGGAAATTTTATTTTTAACAAATTTATTAAAAATTGATCTAACTCAATATCATTGTATTTGAAAAATATATAATATGGTTTAATGAAATATAAACTAACTGATTAGAAATATTTAATAATAATTGAAGTGACTACTTCTTATCGCTCGGTATGACTGTATACTTTCTCACGGGATTGATTCGATCGCACCCGTCACGAGACACTTGATGTATATAGATATACATTTACTTGTATTACTCTCGACTGATACGTTGCGGCAGGAGTATAGTCTTAATTTATCATCATATGCATACTTATATTCTTGTATTTGAATAACCTATGTTGTTTTAATATATATATATATATATGTATATATATATATATATGATAATTTTATAGCTTATATGTTATAGTTTATAGTTTTATATGTATATGCATAAATGTATATAGTATATATGTATATATATATATTTATTTATTTTTATATAAAAATGTATATTTTATGGTTATTGAATATTTAAATGCAGCATATACGTATATAATATCTACCGACTTGAGAACGGGGCTTTCAAATTAAAAAATATTGATATTTTATAATTACACACAATTATATATAAATGCGTACATAAATAGCATATATAAAGTATAAATAACGTATATGTATATTGTGTATGTGTGTATATATACTATAAATATATATATATATATATATATATATATATATATATATATATATATATGTGTATATAAATATTATAAATATATATATATATATATATATAAATATATATATATATATATATATATATAATGGTATTTTATTATTTGCATGTTATTTGTATGTTTGTTCCAACTATCATGTTCCAAAGATTTGTATGTTGTATAACTTATAATATAAATACCTGCAAACGGAGAAACGACATTTAATGTTCTTAATTATTTAGTTTATATTATTGTGTCGCAACAGAATTCACTCATTGTTATCAATTATTTTTAATAAATCTATATTTTATTTAACAACTATATTTTAAATTTTCTGACAACAAACAAAAAATGCTAAATTACCAACAGCTGAAAATCTTTCTAAAAATAACAAACAGCTGATGCTCGCAGCGCGGCAAAATTCAAAACAAGAAAATTATATTTAATTTTTTTCATACATATATATATGTTGATAATTTTTAATTATTGATGAATTTCAATATTGAAAAAAAGATGTTTTTTAGGAAATCACTTTAATGGAGGAAAATGATGACAAATTATCTGTTTCTTCACAACCAACTAACAGAGACAATGACGGGAATTCAGATAATAGTAAGAATGACTTTGAAAGAAAAATGATAGATATAAGTGGAAAAGAAAACAGGGAACAAGCAAAACTAAATTAATAGAAAGAATTACTAACATTGGGTAATATTAAGTATCGGGAGCGAATGAAAAATCCAAAAAAAGATGGACTAAAGCAGTTACAGAGAGTTTATGAGAATAATCAAGATTACGTTCTTAAAGATAGAGAGATAAACAAGTTAAGAAATTCTTTACACTCGCAGAAGCGTAATAATTTCAGAAGAATCAAAGGCTGATAATTTTATTAAATTACATATAGCCATAACGCTCGATAATAAGTAGTCACTTCTATCGGCATAGTAGTAGTAAACAGTAAAAAAAGTAGCATAAAGTACGTGTCAAAACAGCTGTTCTAGAACATAACCTATAAAACAAAGTCAGCTGTTCTATGAAAGCATATATGCCTTTAATACTATAACCTAAAATATGAAGCGCATTCCGTGACGGAACTCGTGATGGAATGATCTGTGACAGAAGAGATAATTTTTCTCCTGTGCAAAACATAGTCATACCCTAGATAAGATATGTTCATTTTAAAACCTGGAATGTTTACAATATGGACAGAGAAATATTACAGAGTAATCTATAATATTGATTCTTTATAAGAAAAAACAGATAGGTTCTTTGTAATTTAGAGACCGAAGAATAACAAAAACTCTAAATGCTTTGGACAGATATGAGTATAAAATCATATATGTATTTATACAAGGAAGTAATTATAATTGCATTTACCAAATAATTGATGATAGTTTTCCATTATATGTTGAAAAGGTTAATTTTTTTATTAAATACAGAGAATAATATGAAACTATAATATTATAAAGAATATAATAAAGAAACTACGCCATTACTTGTGGAAAGTTTCCCTTAGTTGCAGGGAATATTTAGCGTCATGTGCTGCTGACTTCCGAAATAATATTCGCAAGGAGACAGGTGTCACAAAGATCGGGCACTAAGAATGTGTAGAATTTGTAAAATTGAGAGAATAAAGGCTTAAAGGAGACACTGGAATAATATTAGAGGGGAAATATTTCTATCACCCTTCCTACACAGTGTCAATAACTTAGAATACAAAGGTGAGGGATAGACTATAGTTACGGTAGGCCTAAAATTTTACATTAATGTATAGAAATCTGATAAAAGGGTATAGGGTACTATAAAAACAAAGGATGCGGTAGAAACAAAATTATCACAAACGAGTTACTGAATAATACGGAGATAAAACTAGAAAATAAACTCCTTATGTAGAGATTAGACATTTACGAATAGAATAACAATTTATAAGGAAAATTTATCAATTAAAAAGAAAATTTAAAAGTTTGAAAAAATATGAATGAATAAGAAATTGCAAGGAACAAGAGAGAAAAATCTAATTCAAGGTTTTTCAAATCACCAAAAAACATAAACATAAAATATCTTTAATTAATGTCTAACGGAAGATTCACTCATTGATTTTACTCATTTAGTTGCGTGAGAGGTGTAACCTAAGGACGAGTTTCGACCTTCATCCTTAATGCCTTACCAACATCGTCCCGTAGTATATCTTTCAACGCCATTTATAAGGAGAAATATATTAATCCGTAGATATATAATCCACATGAAGCATTCAAATATATATTCACAATATATTGGACGTTCAAACTAGTAAGCCCTCAATTGGCACCGTAAATTGTTTCATACTTACAGTCACCGACTAAGCGTTATGCAAAACCTGAGCGTGTAATTTAAATGTCCTTATTAATATAACCATTACCATTACAACCTCTGTAAGTAAGCTATTCAGTGAGCGATATTGAATAGCGATTACCACACTGCCTGTAGTACCCAATTATAATAATATTCACAATTGATGATACTATCGCGAAAACTGTGATTGACCGTCTAGAGTGAGATATTTGCCGAAACACAATGCTAAGATTCATCAGATTACCAGTCGTAAATATCAGAAAACATTCTGAAAATATACATATTGAATGGAGTGGTTCTTATTAACTAACTGACAGGACATCACATTCACGCTTTACAGACTCACTGTCTTTCCCAAAGGCTTGATCACAGATTATAACACTTTAATAACGTCACGGGTAAATTAATGGTCGTAATAAATATGAATGTAAGACTTATGTAGTGTAGTGTCGTAGTGAAAGTTTGTGTGTTTTCTTTTGCGGAGAAATGTTTGCCCTTTCTAAGAATGTGTACAATGCCTGGCATACGAGTATAGCCATGACTCCATTATTCGTTTGTAGATGGTATTAGATAAAATTCATACATTTTCTACGCTAATAACTGTCTTTTACTTTTACGACACTATTTTTTTTTTAATACTTTTATAGGTTTTTTAATATCTACCACATTAAAAACATTTGTTAATTTTATCAACGCCTGATTTGTGATTGTTTAAAATTTAAAAGTATTAAACAAATTGTAAGTTTTCTGCAACGGTCACAGACACTAGTACAAATGTTCCAATAAAGATAAAATTATACATAACTTGATTTTTAATTAAAACTTTACAGTTAAATATTGATGTCAAAAGTTAGTGTAATATTGGTATCACATTAAATTCAATAAACTGCTTTCATTTTCAGTTACATAATAAAATGTTTGTAAATTTTTTGTACCGAAAAAATGTAGCATTGAAAATAGTAAATAAATTTGTAAAGAAAAAGCAAGAAAAACGTAAAAAATAATAATTTATATCCTAGAAAAAAAAGACTAATGTATTTGAATTTGAGAAATTATTTTTGTAGCAAAAAAAAGAAAACTCACTAGTAGTCATATTGTCTGACAAATACAACGTGATTGCGACTAAAACTCTAACAAGAACACGGAGAGTACAAACTACAGAAATGTGTTAGTTCATTAAAATATTTTCTGTTTTAATCAAGTGCTAGTAATAAAAATTTTTCTAAAAACATAACCAGCAGGAAAATTCCACTGAAAATAATATTTCCGCTGAAGCACAACCCGGGTAGTATGAATATATTAGGAGTTGTCATATGTATAGAAGGCATAATAAGTTGAATGAATATGAAAAAATGTGTTTAAAAAAACAATAGTAGTATTTCCTTCTAAGCCAGTAAGGGTTTTAAAACAGCTGAGTAAGATGTCAAGATCGACTCTCATAGATTATTGTTTCTATATTTTGAGACAGTAACCAATATAAAAACACAAAACATTACACAAAATTAATAACAATCGCTAATCTTATCTTGTTTTAAAACACGATATGGTTAATATCTAAAACTATGAATAAAGTTTTATAAGTCAGCATAGTCTTGTTACATTTTTAGACGTTAAATACTTGTTTCTTTAAATTCAAAGAACTTTCTTTAAATTAAAGACTGACTTTATTAGTACTGATTTCATAATTTTTAATTATTCAGCAGCTGATAACATTACTGTCAAATAATATTACAATTTTCCTTCAAAGTAAAGTAAATTTAGCAAGTGAAGTTGTTTTCGAAGCGTGAATGTGGAGAACAGGTGTGCTTATTCTCTTACGACTTGGCTGCTTTCACGCACTGTCGTGATAGTTTGTTTGATGTATTTAGGAGAAATGTTTGCCCTTTCGTTTGTAAATTCTCTAGTAATGTGTGCAATCCTTGCATAAATATTATACACATATGTAAAGTGTACGTAAATATTATACACATATGTAAAGTGTACGTAAATATTATACACATATGTAAAGTGTACGTAAATATTATACACATATGTAAAGTGTACGTAAATATTATACACATATGTAAAGTGTACGTAAATATTATACACATATGTAAAGTGTACGTAAATATTATACACATATGTAAAGTGTACGTAAATATTATACACATATGTAAAGTGTACGTAAATATTATACACATATGTAAAGTGTACGTAAATATTATACACATATGTAAAGTGTACGTAAATATTATACACATATGTAAAGTGTACGTAAATATTATACACATATGTAAAGTGTACGTAAATATTATACACATGTGTAAAGTGTACGTAAATATTACTAAGAGCGTAATGTTTCTGTCTTATACTTTGATTTCCATATTTATAAGTAAAATATTGATTTTATTTGATATTGAATACTGATATAGAATAATTGAATATTATTTGTAGTGCAATAAAAATGTTCAATATATTATTATTTTTTCTCGGCCAGCATTTATTTCGCCATAAACATGCAAATAAAAAATTATAAACAATACACAACAATGTATAAAAAGCTAACTTGTAAGTTACATTACAGATATTTTCAATTCGGTAAACTAAACAATGAATATCCAACAGTTTCTATTTTTAAATGGTTTTTGTTATTTCCTTATCTATAATAATACCAGGGTTCAGTTAACGTATTAAATGAATCAATCTCGAATTTCTTAATTACTGCGTTGTAATTTAGAAATGAAATCCTTGGTTGACTCTTTTTTAAACCGTACTACTTATATTTTATATGAGAATTAATTTCAAAATATAATATTGTAATGAGAGTTTACATATTTTAGAAGTTTTAAATTTGGTTTTTTAAGCTAGTATGAAAAATGTTAATATAACCAATTTGGAATTTTTATACTTTTGATCTTCAACTTTTCTATATTTCAGGTTTCAGAGCACCAAACATCTTGAACTGTTTCATAGAATAAACATTTCAATTGCTGCCATTCTTTTGTAAAGTACTCTTATGTATTATTAATGTAACAGTTATATATTTCATGTGAAGTGGCATAAATTAAACTCTATTGTAAGCATTTGATTTATATTTTAATCAAACACAAATCGAGTGTTGTCTTTCACGTAATGTATACTAGTGTCGTGGTAGGGGACGAACATTGTGTTTAATGGAGCTCACGCATCTGATCCAGACTGAATAACTGCTATGGGATGCTGACTGCCGATTTTTAAATTCTCATCTTCCAACTTTGTAAAAAAGATAAATACCTTTCAGTCTGGTCTTTTGTTACAAAGTGTCTTTAAATTACAGGTGAGCAGCTGATTATGTCTGAAAAGCGTTCAGTAGAAATATGTGTTTTCAGTGTTCAAAACTAAATAAATTTATCCAAAAAGACCAAAAAGCGTTTTTTTTCATACATTATAAATATTACTATAGGTATTATTTCATATTGTAAAGGTATTGTTTTCAGATTTAGAATAAAGGTATTTAAACCCAAAAGGTTTGTTAGATATATTCTACCATAACGTGTCAAATCTTGTCTTAAAGTAACAATTTCTGCATTGATTATGGTTTCCTAATAGTTAGACACGTTATGTTTAATGCAAGCAGAAACATAGGGGCGATTTAGGTTTAAAAAGTTTAGAAATATCAACAAACCATTTCCTTTAAATTACATCGCTTCGATTAGACCAATTCCTCCTACACTACCGTGTGCAACACTCGTAGTGTACAGGTGAGTATTTAGGGACACTAAAGGCCTTATTTATAAGGAAGGGATTTTTAGTATAAAATCAATAGACATATAATTAACGAGTAGAACATTTATTATAACACTTTTTTTACCGTATTTCAGTAAATTAACTATCACGTGAATGTAGGAGAATGTATGTTCAGTGCGTGAGAATGAACGATTAAACTTCTCGATTTTTGTTAACCTGGAAATAAGTTGCAGGCATACAATTATATCTTTATTTCCGATAATAAAATCTCCCAATGACAAAACTAACCGAGGTATTTCATACTCACGCTACACTCTCTTAAATATTTAATAAACCTTTGTATCGTCAATTCTTTGAGAAAACTTTTCGTTACTTACTATCATTATTTCTCCATTCTAATAACTGATTTATACAATTAAACAATCATAAAAACGTCTTTAATTAGTATTTTACTTTGAGTTTTAGATTTAGAATAACATATCGTAATTAAAAATAACAGTTATATAAATATTAAGGAGTTAGTTAACAAATGCAAGGTCTTATTGAATTGGACACTAATAAATCTGAATTTAAACTGTAATGACTTTGTAAAATATTCTTTTAAATCTTTTAATTACATAAACAAATACTTTCGGAGATGCTGGAGAATGGTTGATCGAGTTAGTGGGGAATCTTGCTTCTACTTACTTTGGGAATAAATTACTTTTTTCTGCCGTAACCAGATATTAAATTCAATAACAATAGCTTCTGGCGACGATCGATATGCAACTAAGGTATTTCATACTCACGCCAAACTTTGTTATGGATTCTATAAACTTTTTTAACCCTAGACTTTCGGGACGCTATGCATTATTTATCATTCATGTTTCCCCTCTCAGCCAGGTGGTGTATGTAATTAAAAAAGTAAAGAAAATTTCTTAATTAGTTTCTCAATTTGAATTTTAGATTTAAAATATCATTTGGTAGATTAGAAAGAACGATTATTTTTGTAATCTCGAGTTAATACACAGATTGGAAATTGATAAAAATAAATAAGTTTTAACGACAGTAGTAGGTTTAAAAATAATGTAAAAAATTTAAATAGTTCATTTTAAAATCCACTAAAACCATTAAAAGTCTTGATAGTTTCTCTGAGGTATTAAGTTTATAAAAATAAGTCGTATTTATACATTTTTTAAAGTACCAAATAATTTTAAAAATTGTTTAAAAGAAACAAAGGCCTATTATAGTGATGTTTTCACTTATTGAAAGTATGAATTTTGTATTTCCGTTGGCACTTTTTAAATTAATATAATGCCCCTTATTATTCGCCTTTATTTTAATCCAAAAAAACAAAAGTAAAATTGAAGAGAAATAAATAAAATAAAAAATGAATGCATATACAACAATATTTTGAAATAATTACTTATAACATTAGTAAATATGTTTTAGTGTAAGGACTTGTAGAAGCTAAATATCCTCCATAAGTCTTAAATTCATATTTATTACGACCATTAATTTACCCGTGACGTTATTAAAGTGTTATAATCTGTGATCAAGCCTTTGGGAAAGACAGTGAGTCTGTAAAGCGTGAATGTGATGTCCTGTCAGTTGGTTTATAAGAACCACTCCATTCAATACGTGTCTTTTCAGAATGTTTTCTGATATTTACGACTGGCAATCTGATGAATCTTAGCATTGCATTTCGGCAAATATCTCACTCTAGACGGTCAATCACAGCTTTCGCGATAGTATCATCAATTGTGAATATTATTATAATTGGATACTACAGGCAGTGTGGTAATCGCTATTCAATATCTCTCACTGAATAGCTTACTTACAGAGGTTGTAATGGTAATATAAGGACATTTAAATTACACGCTCAGGTTTTGCATAACGCTTAGTCGATGACTGTAAGTATGAAACAATTTACGGTGCCAATTGAGGGCTTACAAGTTTGAACGTCCAATATATTGTGAATATATATTTGAATGTTTCATGTGGATTATATATCTACGGATTAATATATTTCTCCTTTAAAAGTGCGTTGAAAGATATACTACGGGATGAAGTTGGTAAAGAATTAGGGATGAGGGTGAAAACTCATTATTAGGTTACACCTCTCAATGCCAACTAAATTTCACCTGCCAACTAAATGAGTAAAATCAATGAGTGATTCTTACGTTAGACATTAAAAGAAAGATATCTTATGTTTATGTTTTTTGGTGATTTGAAAAACCTTGAATTAGATTTTTCTCTCTTGTTCCTTGCAATTCTTATTCACTCGTATTTTTTCAAACTTAAAAATGTTTTTTTTTTTTTAATTGATAAATTGTTATTCTATTCGTAAATGTCTCTTCTCTACATAAGGAGTTTATTTTTAGTTTTATCTCTGTGTTATTCAGTAATTTGTTTGTGATTATCAGACTTCTATATATTAATGTAAAATTGCAGGACTATCGTAACTATAGTCTATCCCGCGCCTTTGTATTCTAAGTTATTGACACTGTGTAGGAAGGGTGATAGAAATATTTCCCCTCTAATATTATTCCAGTGTCTCCTTTAACCCTTTATTCCCTCAATTTTACAAATTCTACACATTCTTAGTGTCCAATCTTTGTGACACCTGTCTCCTTGCGAATGTTATTTCGGAAGTCAGCAGCACATGGCGCTAAATAATCCCTGCAACTAAGGGAAAATTTCCCCAGGTAATGGCGTAGTTTCTTTATTACATTCTTTATAATATTATAGTTACATAATATTCTCTGTAGTTAATAAGAGAATTAACCTCGTCAACGTATAATGGAAAACTACCATCTATTACTTGGTAAATTTAACTATAATTACTTCCTTATATAATTATATATATGATTTTATACTCATATCTGTTCAAAGCATTTAGAGTTTTTGTTATTCTTCTGTCTCTAAATTACAAAGAACCTATCTGTTTTTTCTTATAAAGAATCAATATTATAGATTACTCTGTAATATTTCTCTGTCCATATTGTAAACATTCCAGGTTTTAAAATGAACATTTCTTATCTAGGGTATGACTATGTTTTGCACAGGAGAAAAATTATCTCTTCTGTCACAGATCATTCCATCACGAGTTCCGTCACGGAATGCGCTTCATATTTTAGCTTATAGTAGGAAAGGCATGTATGCTTTCGTAGAACAGCTGATTTTGTTTTATAGGTTATGTTCTAGAACAGCTGTTTTACCACGTACTTTATGTTACTTTTTATACTGTTTACTACTAAGTTAAAAAAAAAAACAGCGTGTTGCACTTGGTGAGCGCCGATAGAAGTGACTACTTATAATCGAGCGTTATGGCTATATGCGCGTTAATAAAATTATCAGCCGTTGATTCTTCTGAAATTATTACGCTTCTGCGAGTGTAAAGAATTTATTATCTTGTTTATCTCTCTATCTTTGAGAACGTAATCTTCTCCTAAACACTCTGTAACTGCTTTAGTCCATTTTTTTTGCACTTTTCATTCGCTCCCGATACTTAATATTACGCAATGTTAGTAATTCTTTCTATTAATTTAGTTTTGCTTGTTCCCTGTTTTCTTTTTCATTTATATCTATCATTTTTCTTTCAAAGTCATTCTTACTATTATCTGAATTCCCGTCATTGACTCTGTTAGTTGGTTGTGAAGAAACAGAAAATTTGTCTTCATTTCCCTCCATTAAAGCGATTTCCTTTAAAACCTTTTTTTCAATGTTGAAGTTCATCAATAATTATAAATTATCAACACACACACACACACACACACACACACACACACACACACACACACACACACACACACACACACACACACACACACACACACACACACACACACATATATATATATAAGAAAAAATATATATATGCATGAAAAATATTATATATAATTTTCTTGTTTTGAATTTTGCCGCGCTGCGAGCATCAGCTGTTTGTTATTTTTAGAAAGATTTTCAGCTGTTGGTAATTTAGTATTTTTTGTTTGTTGTCAGAAAATTTGAAATATGGTTGTTACGTGAAATATTGATTTATTAAAAATAATCGATAACATTGAGTAAACACTGTTGCGGCACAATAATATAAGCTAAAATAATTAAGAACATTAAATGTCGTTTCTCCGTTCACAGGTATTTATATTATAAGTTATACAACATACAAATCTGTTTAATATGATAGTTGGAATAAACATACATGCTTGTACAGAGAAACTCAGTTGTGTTCTTTATTTTAATTGCGGTTGCAATTTATATTACTATCTATTTCTTGTAAAAATATTTCAGATACTATACTAGATAAAGGGGAACCCATAGCTAAACCATCTTCCTGTCTATAAATTTTATTATTATATGAAAAATAGTTTTGATTTAATATTAATTTCAATGTAATAACAATTTCCAAAATTAATTTTTTATCTTTTTCATATTGAGAAATGTTAGATTTAATTATTTCAATAGTTTTTTTTGATAGGAACGTTAGAATACATATTTTTATATCAAAGGATATCAATTTCGTATTTTTATCTATATTGATATGAAATGTTCAATAAGAATTATTGAATTATTAATAGTTTAATTATTATTATGTTTTACTTTATCTTTAAGAATACTGGCTATAATTTTTGATATTTTGTAAGATGGAGCATTTATAAAATTTTTTAAAGGTCTAATTGGCTTATCTATTTTGTGGAGTTTAATAAGTCCATTTATTATCTATATTTTAGGATTATCATTTATATAATTATGAAAATTATTTTTATTAAATAATTTATAAGATGTGTTTATTATATTTTTTATTTCATTTTGAAATTTTCTAGTAGGATCTTTATCTAAAATACTAAATTTATTTTCATTTATATATTTTTCTGTTTTAGCAATATGTTCATTTTGATCAATTATAACAATAGCATTACTTTTGTCTGCTTTTACCGCAATCAAATTATTATATTGTAATTTTCGTTTAATATTAATAATTTCTGAATATTTTTTCTTGTGTGAAACATTAACTTCACTGTTTTTAATAATTTTCTTCAATTCATAACTTGCTGCAATCCTAGTATCTTCTTGTATGTTATCATCTAATTTACTAATAGCCGATTCAGTATCCATTATGACATTATTAATGTCTTTCATAATATTTCTCTTTAAGTAACTTTATTATTTTCTAAAATTTTTAGTTCACTACTATTAAATGTAATTTGTGATAGATTAACGACATTAGGATGAAAATTGTGATATTTAACTACAATTTCTTCTTTTCTTTTATATTCGAATTTCAAATTCTCAAGTTTTTTATTTATATTGTTTATTTTTATAGTTCTAATCCGATTTACATGTGTTATTATTTTGTTATTATTTCTTCCCATTTCAAATTATGCATAAAATAAGCTAACTTTAAATGTAATTTATATAATTCATTAGTTAAAATATTTTTCTTTTTATTCATTCTTCACTTTATTTTATTTTTCACCAATAATTTCTTGAAATATTTTTACAAGAAATAGATAGTAATATAAATGCAATTATAAAAAAATATGATAAAAATGGTCATTGGTTTAGGTATGTGGATGATGGGTTATATGTATCAAATAATAATAATATTAATTTAGTAAATATACTAGATGAAATAAATAAAATTAATAATAGTATCGATTTTACATATGAAATGGAAAATAAGGGTAAAATAAATTTCCTAGTTATCACAATAATTAGAAATGAAACGAGTTTAGAATATATGATTTATCGTAAACCTACACAAATCAATCAAATAATACCTAATTATTCCAACCATCCATATAATCAGAAAATGGCTGCTTTATATAATCTTCTTTATAGAATGAATAAAATTCCTATGAGCAATGAAAATAAAATGAGGGGAAAAACATAATATACCAGATAGCCGTAGAAAATGGTTGCAAAAAGAAAACAGTAGATAAATTAAATTATAATATATTACAAAAACAAATAAAAAATAATATTCATTACAATAATAGTAATAATAATAATACTGTATGGAGTACTTTTACATACACTGGTTGTGAAATAAAAAATATTTCCAAATTATTTATTAATAAAAACATAAAAATTGCATATAGAACTAATAATAGAATAATAAATATAATTAACCATAATAATAATATAAATAGTAGGCCTATACATGAGAAAAATGGAGTTTATAAATTAGAATGTAATAATCTTTATATAGGACAAACAAAGAAAAAATTGAAAGAAAGGTATAAAGAACACTTTAATGCTTTTTTAAAACCAAATATTTAAAGTCTAATTTTGCTACCCATTGTATTAATAATAATCATATGTTTCCTAATATGAATAATATGAAAATTATAAAAGAAATAAATAAAGGGTTAAAAATGAACGTATGTGAAGCTTTTGAAATTTATAAGCATACTATTGATAACAAATTGATAGATGAACAAATTCAAATACGTTCTATATTCCATACTATATTCAATGTATATAGTGTTGTAGCAGCAGTGGAATAGGTTTGGCAATATTGTATTAGATTTGGCAACTGTGTAATGCTTTATCTAGTAACTTCATATTTGTTAGACAGTTCTTTCGTCATTCTTAGTAATTCCTGAGGAATGTCAACCAACGAAAAGCTTTGAGTGTATTATTCAATAAATTAATTCCTGTAATTAGTGTATATTATTTAATCTTGAAAAAAAATATATATATATAAGTATGCATATGATGATAACTTAAGACTATACTCCTGCCGCAACGTATCAGTCGAGAGTAATACAAGTAAATGTATATCTATATACATCAAGTGTCTCGTGACGGGTGCGATCGAATCAATCCCGTGAGAAAGTATACAGTCATACCGAGCGATAAGAAGTAGTCACTTCAATTATTATTAAATATTTCTAATCAGTTAGTTTATATTTCAATAAACCATATTATATATTTTTTAAATACAATGATATTGAGTTAGATCAATTTTTAATAAATTTGTTAAAAATAAAACTTCCATAGACCCAATTTTTAAAAACTAATTCAAATAAATTGGTTAGATATGATTTGTAATAACTACATTATTTTATTACTAACTACATCAACTACATTTTATTAAAGGTCTATTTAACTTTAATTTTTTTTTTAGATTAGGAATTATGCTTCCACTCCAAAACTGAAAACAAAAAATACAAAAACCATGTTAAATAAACAGGTGTTTATGTCAATATCGTGTCTAAACAAGAATTTCTCTAATTCGAACAAATCCTTTTCCCTGCCTTTCACCTCCCCGCAGTAATGTACACAGTTATTCATTATTCCCAAGGTAGGCAACCTTTGTTGTTCATCACACGTCTCACCGTAATCTATTCACAATACCTATATATTAACTTAAGTTATTTTTTTATTATAGTTTCCTAAAGATCCGTAGATTATTAAAACTTTTGTAAGTCGCTTGTAATGTTTAGTAACAAAACCGAGGCGAGCTGATCATAGAGGCTCTAAGACTTAAGAGTTTTTATGTCAATCATATCTGTATGTCTCTGAATGTATAAGGTAACTTTTGTGTATATGAAAAAACAAACAACTATAAATTTCAAGTGTGAAACGTTTTCTTTACTATGGATTTTTAAAATAAATGTTAGATAAATATGTGTATATAAAATATACATACATAAATATATACATATATATATATATATATATATATATATATATATATATATATATATATATGTATATGTATATATATATATATATATATATATATATATATATATATATATATATATATATATATATACATATTGATAGTAAATATAGTACATCAGTAGGACCAATTGGAGGCATTGCCTTAAAACGTAACTGAATTTAAGTAAAATAAGGTTCCTTGTATTTCTGATAGGAAAAAGAATTTACAATTTCTAAATTAACAAAAGAACTCGTTGTTACGTGATCTGTAGAGTAAATACAACTGATTGCTTTTATGTTAGACTGTATCCTCCTTCAACCGTGTCTTGCTTCTCTTATTTTAATGTACAATATTCGTTATCAGAAATACTTTTTTTTAATAATATCATTCAATTTATTATTCCTCTTCTTTGTATCACGTTTTGCTTTTTCGTCTGTATCTATAACACTCTGTTTTCTGAATGGAACTATTTTCCACCAAATGTAACATTGTTTATTTTAAATATCTAATTTCTAACTAATATCTTCTGACTACACTTTTCTCTCATTCAACATTTTATTTTATCATTAGAAGTTTTGATACTCCTCGGTAAACTAAATGTCTATGTCAATATAAATAAGTTTTAGAATTTTCCTATGCAATTTGCATCAATATGTCTGTACACTTTTTAATTTTTTTCGAATGGAAAGAGCAAAGCTAATAATCAAGATTAACTTTTAAAAAAACATTTTATATAAAATGTGTAGTCAAACTGAGATACCATCGTTTTAATATTTAAACCGAAAAAGGTGGTAAGTGTTAAACATTGCACAGCCCCGGACCCTTAATACTCTCCCACTGTATGTAACTGTATAGACCCTGTAACTGTATGAGCATTATGCAGCTAGTACCGACTCGCTTTGGGATTACCATTGGTTATCCTCTACCTAGGCTTCCCTCCAAATACAATCGACTTCCCTTCATAGACCTTCCTCCAAATATAATCAAAACATTGTGAAATATTTCAAAACCAAGGCTTTTGTGAAGGTCTGCCCAAGGCGCCGACTCTGGTAATGGTGGACATAATTCGCCATAAACATTGTTTGCACCATCGGTACAGATATTGGATACTGAATAAGCTTCTTCTACCTTCCTCTTCTCTACTACTAGCTTTAGGTTTTGGTTGTTTTCATTAATTTAATCATTATCTTTACAAAATTGTTTAGTTATGTCTGTTTTAATCCCATTAAGTACCTTAAAAATGTTATTCTTCTGTTCATCTTGTTTAACAAAGTGTTCATTTATTTGTGTTTTTTGTTCCTGAAATTTTGTTTTCATTTGCCCATTTATATGAGCATTAAATTTAATTAACTTTTGCAATATATTAAATTCCGTATTTACAACTGTTTTCTCTAATTTTTATAAGGATAAGTTTTAACTTTATATTCTAGTTATATACTAATTTGTTTCTTATTATTCCAACCTTATTGAAATAAAAATCTATAAAGTAATATAAACAAACTATACAATAATTTATTGATATAAACTAATTGAAATTTATCAAGCCAAAGCCGTTGCGTAAGATGCCCTTTTTTAAATTTAATTAAGTTTTTTATATTTTTTTATATTGTTTTGTAATTAGTTTTTCTATTTAATTGGGTTCAAAGTTGTACTGGTAGTTACTGGTAGTTATACATACATAATTATGTTTACCTCTCATTTGTCCAAAGGCATAAAAACTTATAATTATTATTAACTTAATAAATCTAATAAAATGTCCTTAACTATCGTAAGACCTGTACTTGGTTTGATAAAGTTTATATTCCAATGACTTATTATTGTTTAAAGAACTAATGAATTTTATAAAGTTCTTAATATTTTTTTACTTTAAGGAGTTTGGCTTTAAATCTAATATCAATTAATGCTCATATTTGTTGACTCATTGATTGCGTAGTTCGTTGTTTCACTTCACTTGACCACAAATTTATTTAATAATATTTCTTTTCGATTTCATTTTCCCTAATTACTCGAGGTACCGTAACTGACATTATTTCTGTAATATCTCCCTTAATATTTCCACTTAATATTCAATTACCTCCCTTACTTAATCTCACTTATTACTGTTTTATCTCCCTCACTTGATATCATTTATTACTTAATTATCTTCCGTACTTGATAACACTTAATAACTTTACTTCGGGACTTTAACTTGATTCGTTTGAATCTCTTTTTAAAATAACGTATTTCTCCCTCGAGTCTTGGAACTTGACTGACTCCCTGGTATTCCCCTTTGGATCGTTTCCGTACGGGTTTCATCCCCTCTTCAAATTTGATTGGCTTCCTTGTGGCGCTAAGTGTTGTTTTCCCCGTCATTCTTCATCGCTTTACCTTGAGCTTCAGTATGAACTTCTCTAGCTTTACCACGAGCAGGGGTTTGCTGGAAATGCTTTTTCTGCATTTTTAGATTTTTCACAATAAATCTGCATGATCTTTCGATGTTCAACGAAATCACTTCTCCAGTTATCAAGTCACGTCTTGCTTTACTCAAAATGGAACTTTTAGAAGTATATTAATATTTTTGGTATACAGGTGCGTGCAGTAACCTTTTCTGGGCGAAAGATTTACAATAGACTGCCCTTTGTTAGGATAACGACAGTGGGCTACGATCTCACAAGTTTCCAATGATTTCGTTATAATATATAAATGTGATTTCTGCTAAGAATAGCTATATCTGACTAGTTATATGTTGTAATAAATCCGTATATGTATCTTGTAGCTTTGTCAAGTTAGCTCTTTGTTTATAATTAATTTTGTGTCACTTTTAAACTTTATCGATACCAAACTTATATTTTAATATATAGTGCTGTAACTACCGATTATAGATTTTGCACTGTTGTAAAGTAAAACTCGCCTTATAATGATCTTATCTTATTAAGAGTAACCACTGATAAAATTCTGAAATAAATTTAAAAGTAAGACATACAAGGTAATAACATTTCTTAGTAGAGAATTAATTTAGTTAAAAAAAGAGGGATCAAACGCAAAGAAACGAACCATAATGTTCTTATTTATTGAATGCTTTTTAAAATTTTCAACAATTTTCTGACGTATTCGATAATTCTTAAAAGTCTTTATTCTGGTTATGTCGTTACATTCGAAACGTCGAAGTGAATGAGAATTTAACATAACGAAATATTTACCAAAACCTGTGGTAAAACATAAATAAAAAAAACACCAATATAAATACCTTTTTACTTGAAGTTTATATTTAAATTAGCTAATAATCATTGTTTGTTATTTTATGTTATTCGATGTTGTATTTTTGTAAAACTATTTGTAAAATGATTACTATAAATGCGAAAACATACATCACGAGTTCTCTCTTTAAAAGCCTATCCTTGCCATCTAGATCCAGTTTCGGCACGGCCTCACTAATACCTTTGTTGCGCCTGCACAATGGCCTTCTTGATAGTGGTAAAGGTAAGATCTATGTATTTCGACCCTAACAATAACGTTTACGGCGGGTTTGCTTTTTTTGTGAGATAGCAAATAAATAACGTCTAAGCATCTCCATAATCGTAAAAATGCCATCGCTTTGATAAAGTTGAGCGGGAATCTTTCTCGTTTTTGTTGTAGCCTACGTGCCTTTAATATTATTTGTTTTGTGTAGTAAAAATATAAGTTAGTAAATAAAGGAATGTAATAAAGAAATATAATTTAGTAATAATTTATAAAACTAAAAAGAAATACAATTTTGTTTTAAATGTCAGTTGTAAATATAGTTTTGTAAATAATGCAATATTAAGATAGGCCTAAGATTTTTAAAACAAAGGGATACAAAAGAGTATTTGATAGTTACAACAAAAATCACCTATTTTATTATTTTTTTTCATTCCCTCCTCTTTTCCTACTCTTTCTGTAAGTGAATGTGTGTTCGCGCGCGCCAAGTGTTTTCTTAATCACTCCATCTAATTTTTATAAATGATCTTAAAATTAAGTGTACAAAATTAAAAAATATAAAATATAAAATTTTTTAATTTTTAAAGTAAACACAAGTATTTACAAATAGACAAGAGCGTAATTACTACAAGATACTTCTTAACATTTTAATACAGGTTTGAAATTGCAAACTTTTAATGTTAGTAAGTAAAGTGTGTTGAACATATTTATGCTTTGCAATCCAGCTAAAGTGGCTGATTTGAATTAATTTGCATTTTGGCATTACATTTACATTTGAGACATATGGAATATAAAAAAGATTTGTAATGAAAGTCAAAATCAAAATGTAATTATTAAGGTAAATACATATGAGTTGGGGATTCAAACAAATGCTTTGTAATTTTAATTCGAAAATTTATAAACTTCCAAATTTTAAAATCTAAATTAAACTTGCAATATCGTACAAAATGTAAAGAATTGAACTGAAGTATGGTTACTTTTTCTCAGAAAAGTGATTTTAGCTCTTTCTATAATTTTAATAATAACAATACAATTTATTAGTATTGTATTTATTAGTCAAGGTAGGATAATACTCTTTTAACCCGTAGAATATCGTGCTTTATTTATTTTACATCTCTGGTAAAAATTGAATTTAAAACTTCCTAATTTAATAAATCATAAATATATAATAAATAAATTTTATTAAATTAATTTAATTCAAAAAATTAATTATATATTTATAGAAATTATATATTATATTTTTCAGTAGTCAAATTATGCAAGCAAGTACATTTATGAAGAAAGTAATATGACAGGATTTCCATATTTAAAAATGGAAGTAAGTACACGACAGGATTATGTTGATAAAAATCATGGAATGACACAAACATCCAATGTTAGCTGCTCAAATGGGCAGCTATATTAGCACAAGGTTGGCTGCAGACATTGCATCCTTAAATGCAATATTTGCATCAAGGCCTATAGAAGGACTCTAAGTTCTGCATCCTAACACTTTTTTTGCTTATGCTTTTAATAACTGTCTGTAACATCACTTAGATATTTGTAAACGTTTAAAAGCTCAATATTTTCATCTTATTATGATGCATACATAAAGTGTTACACCTACTTGAAGACTTCGCGAACAATTCTCATCTTAGTTTATTTCAATTCAAATGCGTATTTTATTTGAAATTTTATTAACTAATGTTTTCCGATTGGTTTATATTGTAATATTCACAGATGCTTTGCGTGAAGATATTTTACATCAATTTTGTATATTCAATAAAATTAAGGTATAGTTTTCAAATCTGAAGCATAGAATGGTGCACATTGATAATACCTTAAGAGTTATCTTTGTTACTGTCTAATTAAGCATTGATAAAGTCAGGTAAGTATTCCCTAAATAATTTCTTACATGAATCATTCAGAATAAATGGGTCTATACGAATATAGTATCCTATACTACAATCGTGCATTCTAATTATTGTATTTTTTGTACCTTGAGAAACAGGCAAATCATTGTTTGTATCAATAGTTCTGGCGAAAATCCGTTTAAAAAATAACGTTAGATGTTAGACGATTGCTGTTAGACAATAGCTGTTAGACGATTGCTGTTAGACGATTGCTGTTAGACGATTGATGTTAGACGATAGCTGTTAGACGATTGCTGTTAGACGTTAGATGTTAGACGATTGAAGCATAGCAAATTCAGCACTAAAATCCCCGTTAAACGTTTAAAATAAAGACAAAGTTTTTTTTGTAATATTAAAAAAAAACATTCCAAAATGGCTAAAGTTCATCTAACATGTCGAAATGTTATTTACGTACTTCCTGACGCGTATCGAAACAATCTTTCCTTTTAAGAAACAAAGCATTACTCAACGTAGCAAAGCTTCGTAATAGGAACGATTGTTTCGAAACGCATCGGCAAGTAAGCCCTTACGTATTCACTTAGTTAAGTATAATTCAATTACAGTTTATTCAGTGAATTCAAGAAGATTACAACAAGCAACTTTAATTCCAAATTGGCTAAAGTTCACAAACATGTCGAAATGTTATTTGGAACGAATGAACAATAAACATTCATTAGGCAACCCTTAAATTTATAAAATGCATCGAGAAATATTTTGGAGTCACGCTCACTTTATTGTCTGGAGATGTTAGAGAAACACTGGCTCTTGGGCCCACGTTCTAAAATGCAGGGGAAAGTATTGCATGTATTCATTACGTTAAATTCACTGGTATTGCTAGTATTTCATAATTATAATGAAATATATAAGGAAAACACTGATGAGATATTTTTAAGTTCCTTTACATAAAATACATTACATACAAGATTTAATGTCGATTTTAAGGTTTAACGATATGTAGGTACGAAGAGGGTCCAAGCTATATACTATAGAAAATTTAATATTGATATTTCAATATTTTAGCAGTCTTAGTTCTGAAGTTAGTTCCGGGTGAAAGTCGTTCGATTTAAAACCAATGCCTTAGATAATGTTCCTGAATAGACTTCTATACGAAACTACAAACACATAATAGTTACAAGAGCTGATAGATTCACACAAACGCGTGATAACTAACCTTATCAAATGTTATTTAATGATAAGGTTATTTTTAACTTATGTTATTTTTACAATTCTAGGACAGTAAGAGGTGGATGATAAGGGTTTGAGATTTTCTACATTAAGAACAATTCATTCACAAACATTTGAGAGGTTTTTTATTACTTGTAAATACATTATAAAATTCCTCATAATTTCTTTAAACTAATATTAATTCAAATTTGGGTTTGAAATTTTGTCTTGAAAGGTTTAAAATTTGAGAAACATTATAAAATACACTAAAAAAACACAAATACATCATTTTTACAAAATACTATATACATACATCTACATCTTTTTACGATTTTATGATTAAAGTATTTTCAGAATATAGTAATACTTGTTGTCAATGACAGAAACAATTAATTACTATCTTATAAGATCACCTGTAATAAATTCTTACAATCCAATTCTATATGATTACGTTTTCTTAGGCATAAACTAAATGACGATGAATTATAACAATGATTTTAATGCTGCTGACTATTTTATTGCATTTCACTATATTTTTGTTTGTGAAAATACTGTTTTTTAATGTTTAGTTAAATAAATTCTTAACAAAGAACAATATTATAATTAATTAGCAAATTAATTTTTATAAACATTAACTTAAAAATTATTTTCTGTAATATTTCCTAATAATATATTTATTTAACTCTTTATATATATTTTTAATTAACCAATAAATAGCGAGAATATTTATATTTTAAAAATGTAGATAATAATAAAAAAATACTTTGAAAAAACAAATATTACTTCCCTTTTATTAATTAAGTGTCAGTATGTCGGTAAATCTAGAAAATTTTTAAAAACCCTTAAAAGCAAGACATTTAGAGCCTAAGCCAATCATATTTTAAAACAAATTTTAAACAGTACTTCAGTCTACTATTTTTCAATAGTAGTTTTTCCATGGTATAACTCATAACTTAGTTGACTAATTTATAAGAATGGTGCAAATATATCTTTAAACTGTGTTATTTAATTTGTCTATTTCATGGAATATAATGTTTATAATTATATTTAAACACCGAGGCAATGCAACAAACATATGATAGTTAGACTACAACTGTAGGCTAAATGGCGTTGTGTGGGAGTGCAAAAGTGAGAAGAAGAAGAAACTATAAAACACTACTCAATATTTACCTAAGAAAAATAAATGTTTGCATCTTTCTACGTTAGAAACATAATGCAGGGGTCGCCGCGCCTACCCGTGTCTGTTCCCTAAGGGAGGTTTTCTCGCGACTTACTTAGACGCCCCGCACATATTAAACAAAATAACCTATGTCGACTCCTAAGACAGATATTCACAACAGAAATTAAATCGTGGACAACAAAAAAAAGACGTTGCTATGGATTTTTATGCGGTATTATTGTTCCTAATTGTTAGAAAAAATCTTATAGAAATAAAAATTAATAAATATATTTTCACGTATAAATACTTTAAAAGGTTTATTACTTTCAATTAAAATAAAGAAACTATCTGAGAAATAATTATATGAATGGTTATTATGAGTTTTGTAAGGACGTTCCTTTATATTTAATAACTTAGGTAAATTAAATATAATATAATTCAAAGAGTCACTAAACCTAAGATAAACGAGTATGTAACGTTCTTACGATCCTAACAGTGTTTGCGAAATGTACATCAATGGCGTGTAAATATTTGTAGCAAAGGTTATTGTTGTTTGGTTATTATAACTACGCTACTGCGCTCTGTATAGATTTTGTAAACTAAACACACTTAAAACATATTTTATCTACTAAAATTAAATAGAATGAAATAAAATTATGACTGCTTAATTGTTTAAAAAGAATATAAAAACAAAAAAAAACCAAAGTGTTACATTCATTAGTATGCTGTAACCTTTCGGTTAAGTTACATCTTCTGAAAAGTTCTACTTCACTACACTCCAGGAGGAAATAATTGTCAATCGAAGAAAACACCAAACCACACAGGTTGTCGTTTAAATGGAAATAATTCTCGTAAAAGTATGTGTCACAATTTCAAAACCTTTTGCGTTAGCTTTAACAAACCAAATCAATTTTTTTTGCCCCAAAGAGTATTCAGTTTACTATCGAGCTTGTTTCATTCCGTACTTTAGATTTCTTTAGCACGGATTCTATTTTCCCTCACAAAGGCCAAATTAGATAATAAAACTATCGGCTATTGATAATAAAAATAGATTATTCAAACTATTGGTCAAAGAATTGATATTTCGTATATAAGCAGAAAACATACTAATAGTTTCCAAAAATAGTTTTTATTTAAGATTTGTTGTCCAATTTACTTTGGAATAATTACGAAATCCTTACTTTTCCCTCTCCAAACGCAAGTTTACTACAGCAGAAAACTCACAAATTTCCCTTGAAGACATTGTGTTTTCCACTGATATTTCTCAGATGTCAAGTAATTAAACAAAGCTTTGAGTTTTAACAATGATAATATATCACTTTTTTATTAATATTTAAAACTTTTATAATATTTATTGATGAAAGTTTTAAAGTATAAATGTAAAAGTCTTGAAGAAGGAATGATTTGAATGAGACTTTTATTTCAAAAGTTTAGAATTGGACTCTGAGAAATTTGTAAGTAAAGTTAGAATTAATGTCTTCAAGGTCAAGTGCAGACATTTCAAGGTCAAATGAAGATAGGTAACTAAACAATATTATATTATAATCGATATTATATATATTATAATAAATTGTATTTTGTAAAGATTTTTAATGCTCAACTATCTCTTATATTATTCAGTTTCTAGTCCCTTTACTATTAAATATCACTCTATTCAATAAAAATAATATCTTTACTAAATATTTTCTGTTGTTACCCTTGTTAGCTTCTTTCTTCTTTCAGTGTGTCGAAGCCTCAAATATTTAAACTCCTAGTTTAAGGTTTTTTCGAAACCATTCCCTATTCCACTTAATGTTACACGTTTAAACTAATAAACTAAACATTTAGGAGAGAATTAGATCGGAATCTCTCCCTCTACGTAACTCTCTCCTTGCTAGGAGGAATACGTTTCTCATTGCGGGGTTATTATCAACAGTATTTATTGACTACTCTCGCGATGTACACTCAAGATTGCTCAACGAAATCTCCGCAAAGTATGAAACAGAAGATGAAAAGTCATACAAATGAGGAATTTAAAACAATTTTAGTAATTTTTAGTAGTAAATATTAATATACAAACAAGTATATAATTTTAAGCCGAGATATGTTACTCCAGCCTTAACAAAACGAAGCATAGCAACGCATTTAGAGCCTAAGCCAACCGCAGAAAACAAAATTCTAAACAGACCTTACGTCTAATAATTTCAATAGTAGTATTTCCATGATGTAACTCCTAGTTGACTATATTACAAGATTGTTACTATTGTATCGAGAGTATGATCGAGAGTTGTATTATTCGGTCTCCACAATCCCAATAAGTCTGAAATTTACATTAGCGCGAAGCTAGAAGGTACTTGTATTGTAATATTATGTGGCAGTAAGATGGCCTGAATATTAATCTCCAGAAACTAAGCTCAGCTGACTGGCGTCAGATGAATACAAAATGCTGATTTAAACTATCCAGGATTTACATAAAAGATCTACATGCAGGAGTTACAGGCAAAGTAAACCTTAGTATTGTTGTGATTTTTAATTTATACCCGTTGGTTGTAGAGGTGTAAGAATTTTCTCAATCTGTTAAATTTTACAAAATAATTATTTCAAATTAAAAATTGTTTTTCCTAACTATTGATATAATATATCGGTTTAGATTTTCCCTCTATTTGGCGTAACAATCTGAATTTTTAAGGACGAAAAGTTTAAATTTTTATCAAATGGATTTTCTAATGATATTTTAATACAAATATATCCACTTCATTTAATTTAATTAAATTTTAATACTTCATGTATTTCAACCGCTCATATTTTTGCTTATCAAATAACAGGTTTCTTTTCGTCTTCTCAGTCTTACTTTGGTAATGCACTTAATTTATAAGTTTTTAATTTCTGTTGCACAAATCACAATCACTGTTAAATATCATCCTTATACCACAGACCCTCGTGCACATCAGAACCATTCTAACGAGGTATATTGTCTTAGGGTAGCTATGTAACAGTACTTGGAAATTAGCTAAATAATAACAAAAAATGGAAAATTCCGTAAAATTTAACAAATTCTAAAGCTCAAGATTGAAGTAGATTATTGTGTTGATTTTTTTAAACACTTGAATATTACCACAAAATTTGATTACCAAAGACCGGAGTGAAAACGAGAAGCGTCAATTTATCATATTACTATATAGATATATTATCATATACTCAGTTTTTCTATTGGAAGATACAATCATTGCAGACAATACACATACCTAATGAAAAAATTATTGAGAAATTTTTATTAAACAAGTGGTTTTAGAGCTTCAAGTGATTTTGAATGAGAAATGAATTTTGACGTTTTAAAATTTCGTTTTCATTGTCGGTCTTAAACTTTATTTTCGTTTATAAATTTATTTAAAGTCTTTAAAGTTTATTGTAAATTCAAATTACGTTGTAATTTTCCTGTTGTTAATTAAAGGAAATATAACAATGTATGTCTTGAAAACACCTAATAAAAAGGTAATATATTAATTAAAAAATATTATTTTAAAATTAAGATTGCATTTACAAATAGATTTTATTTTGAAGAGTTTTGCCCTGTATTTACCCACAAGACGTGGGCCTGCAAACAGAGTTTGTGTTGCTAACCGAACCAATCCCAATCAGTGTGATAACATTTATATCTCTACTACAATAAAATTAAAAAGTAATTATTAGTAGTAAAAATTTAAAGTTTAAACAATCTTCTTACAGCAAAACGTTATACATTTTCTACTTTTTATACAATTGTTTATGAGGAAAATATTTTTTTCACTTTGGAATGATTGGTTGGAATATACTGTTGGAATATTTGGTAACAATTTTGAGAAAAGTGGTATAGTGGACTTTCGTTTTATAAAAATTATATGTATTAATCTAATGTTCAATTGTAGCTCTTATAAAGCATTATGAAACTGACTGGGATATTAACTGACTGGGATATTAACTGACTGGGATATTAACTGACTGGGATATTATCTAACTGGGATATTAACTAACTGGGATATTAACTGACTTGGATATTAAGTAACTGGGATATTAACTGACTGGGATATTAACTGACCGGGATATTATTTACCTGTAAATTACAATGACACAAATTTCTATTCTTTAAATATTTCATTTGTATTTGTTCAAAGTTATATAAATAAATTTACTGTGATTGCCATTGATCCTTAACAAGAATAACAATTTGTAACCTTGAGATTTAAGTTAATGTAAAATAAATCTTGAAAATAAATTCAACTGAGTATTCAATTGTAATAATAAATTATGATTAGTGTTTAGTATGGCCACCAGGTTGAGTTGGATATGTAAGTCGAACATTTTTTAGGAGCTATGTGGTGGAACCTATGCATTCTTATTTCTGATTTATTACGTTCGTATAATTAATATGCTTATTTTGTATTATAAAATGTGATTCATTTTATATTTCTCTCCTACCTTCTCAAACAACACTAGCTAGGATGGGGTAATGGCGTCTATAAAAATAATATGCTCCAAGTCCCGCATGCCAACCTGTCATACAGCCTTCCAGCCTGACAACGATCATACACCCGGACGACTATATGACAGGGTAATTGACAGCGACTTGTCAGTGCCGCAGGTCACACCTTCCCGTCATGTCCTACTCCATTCTGCCGACGTTGTTATCCGATCATGCTCCGACAGTGGAGACTATACGTTTCCTAGCTGCTGGATGCTTGTCGTTTATTGTTTGAGTTTTTCGCGGTTTTTTTTCCGAAGCCTGGAGTATTACTATCTTACAGCAAAGTAACTGGTATAATGTAGCCTATAAAGCCGGAGGAGCTATTATCCCAGGTGGAAAATGTTAAGTTTGGAAAACATTAAAACAACTATTACTATTGTAAAGAAAGTTATTCCTTTACTCAAAGTTTCCAAGGAGCTGAGGAAACCATGATATAGTTTGCACACAACTACTTCTGTGATAAGTTTGTTTACATCAATTATTTCATATAAACTTCCAAATGGTGTCTAGGAGGATAGCTCTTCCAAAATATGTGTCTTGCCTGGACAATATTTCTTGGGGTTTAAGCTCAAACTGATTGAACGTGTACTTGTACATTGGCAGTCAGAAATATACGAACAATTTTGTCACGCCGTCATCAGATGAGGTAAAAGTGTAGTAAGCTTCTTGGCATCATTTTCAAGCATCATGTACCCAAAACTCACGTTTCCCACTGCTCTCTGTCAACGACATCTGATCATTTCGAACTTCTTCGTCCAAAGAGATAACCATAATAGCTGAATTACGGTTGCTAACATTAGCGCAAGTACCTTCTCCGATCGAGACTGGTGATGGGGAGATGGACTATTGTAAAATCTGAAAGGGGCAGGAACAGTGTGCTCATTCCTTTCCGATTCTGCACCGATCCTGCACGTTTTTGGAGCAACATCGGGCCGGAGTCGCATCAGAAGGCTGAATGACAGGTGTGTCCCCGTCTTTAGGCAGGGACATTTGGGGTCAGTATGGAGTGCCCTGCCCTTTAGACATTAAGGTTCATAATATAAACAAAAGAAAAAAAGTAATAAAAACCAAAATTTTTTAAAACGTTAAAATCCATACAGGTTCGTTCAAGTTTATTATTGCACCGCCACCAGTGGTGAAATAATATCATCCAATACATAATTGGGTTAGGTGTTACTCTGTAAGCGGATCATTTATGCTACAATTGGCAAGCCAGTGCTTTAATTTTTCTACATAACACTACAGTCTTATCTTTCTTCCTCTTCTGACACTGCAAAATTGGAGCGGTTTTGTAAGTTACTGTACACTAGATTACGTACAATTCAAACCTCCTTGTTAGAAAGTTCTTATCCTTCACCAGAGATTTTCCATGAAAAAGCAATATATAACCTGTGAATAATGAACTTGTTACCTGAAATCCTTTCCTTGCACAATTTAAAGGCTGAAAATAAGACATTTGATGATGGAGTAATATTGGGATGTGGGAAACAAATATGAGAAGCAATGTTAGATCAGTATAAGAGTTACGAGTATTAGAAGCATAGGCAGAGAGAACAAGATGAAAGGGGAAAAGTAAAGTAGGAAAATAAATAAACAAACATCGAGAAAACATTTACTAAGTGCTAAGAGGAAATTAATATGAAATTAAATTAAATGTATTTAATCCTAGATAAGTGCAAGAGTCTGCCGTGTAAGAGCGCGCGCGTATGTGTGTGTGTGAGTCTGTATATGTGTGTGAGTGCATATGTGTATGAGAGTCTGTATGTGTGTGTGAGTGGATATATGTATGTGAGTCTGAATGTGTGTCTGAGTGCATATATGTATGTGAGTCTGTATATGTGTGTGAGTGCATATATGTATGTGAGTCTGTATGTGTGAATGCATATATGTATGTGAATCTGTATGTGTGTGTGCGTGCATATACGTATGTGAGTCTGTATGTGTGTGTGAGGGCATATATCTATGGGACTCTGTATGTGTGTGTGCGTGAATATATGTATGCACCAACAAGAGAAAGTAGGAAACTACAAGTTTTAACTTTATATTACTTTTTAAAAAGATCTATAAATATGAGAAACAGTTAAAGCAACCCTTAACGGTCAAATTTGAAAAATATTACAGGAAAAGAATTTAATTAAATATATAAAAGAGGAAAGAATCCAATAAAAGTAATATATGGATACGGAGACGTTAGAAAGTTGGGATAGGATGTAATTTATTCGCAAGCAAAATGTCCCGAGGAAAAGAGTCGGTTAAGATATACTAAGGATATATAATTTAGTTTTCTATATAAAAACATTTATTATTAAAAACACCAATTTAATGTCATTATTCTCCTTTAATACTTCAAAATTTATTACATAAAATTATAAAATTAAAATTGTAAAATACGAGGTACGTACGTAGGTACGTATTGTTTTTAACCAAACCTATATATTAAAAAAACACACAGGGGAACGCAATCTTAAAAACGTTAAATAAGTTTAAAAGGAATACATGTTTAAATTCATAACTAACTATATCCCTACACTTACATCTGGCAGTTCATAATCCGACAACTTCAGCTTAGAGGTTTTCAGATACCGATGCAGATACAGAACAGGGGGTTTAAAACGGTATATGTGCTTTGAATATTATTCTATAATACCTGAGACAGCCTCATAATTACTCATGATTTTTACTATCACCATAGCAATACCCTAAGATAACTATGTTGGAATAAGTATTTCTTATAATTAATCTATACATTTAAATTATTCGATAAATCTCTGTTTGTTGATTTTGTTCAGTAATAAATTTTACGCAATCGTTTAGTCACCTAGCATGATGTTAAGTTTAGGTTAACTCCAAATGAAACTTTTACTGCCCAGTTTTAATATAAATAAACCCTAGAATTATGTACTTCTTATTTACTACATTGGAAACAATAATTGCTATGATTATGTGACTCAATTATTATACTGCAAATTCTCTTTCTAGCGCTTTGGCACTGAGCCGTCTTTCCGATAGCTAGAACTTCTAAAACTGTACTTCTAAAAATATATATGAATTTTTCATCTGCCTCTAACTAGTTGTCTTCGAAACCTACATTGCACAACATTAAATTATTACAATAATAATCACACAATATTATAAATAAAGTTCTAGTATTAAAAATGAGCGAAAAGAATAAAATTAACAAAGTAGATTAATGGTATCAAACCTTGCTTCACAAACGGACAGTGGGAAAGGAAAGCGGAAAAAACTACAATGCAAGAGACAAGAAATGGGTTTAAATAGTAACAAACAAAACGAGTATGAGCCTAGGTAAAATACACTAGATGTCCCCATGATCCCCAAATGGGTATCCGTAATAAACGCCCATAATTTGTAAATGTTGGTAAAAATAAGAAAAACGTCCATGTTACTGAGTTATGGAAATGTTAGCCACTATAATATATCAAAGTGGAATGATATATAAAATGTTTACACACAGGAAAATGCATAAAGAAAACACATAACCATATATGTAGCTCATTACGTGTATAAAGATGTGTACTTTAATACAAATACCCCAAAATTATACCACCCCTACCACTGTAATGCATGAAGATTACCTCAATTAACCTAAGAATGCCTCAATACAGGTGTTGAGCGTTATCAAGCAAGATCTGAATACCTAACTCTGTTTAAACCCCAAATCCCCAATTGGGGATCATGACAGGGAATGGGTTAAATTAGAGACGGAAATTAATAATACGATTAGGGTTTATATACAACATCGTTGGGTCTAGAATTTTAAGGTATAAACAGCACACTGACAATATTTACTTTTGCAGTTGATTATTTAATTCATTAATACACAGACTCTGCACTATAAGTATTTTAATTAGAACATCAACATTTTAAACCTCTACAAATATGTTTTCAGTTTCCTCATGAATAAAAATTTAATCAATATATACTTAAAAAAATGTTTTTTCTGATTCCAGCGAAACACCAAAAAAGATGACGACCTTTAGTTTTTCAACAGAAGCAACAAACACTGTGTTACTGTATTCCCGTTCGTCTGGCTTTATGTTGCTTCTAATACTTTGCGAAAAGTTATGTCTCTAATCTTCATACAGATTTATATGTTTTATGCAATGTCAATGGTTTAAGTGCGTTGGCCCAAGTTCTGAATATTTAACTTAGGTTCCACTCTTTAGGCTTACTTTATTTTACCAATTTATTATTCTGTGTGAAGGTTTGGCTTGAGACTGTATTTTGCTGAATTAAATGCGAGTGAAACATATTTCATCTGATGGAAGTCGAAAAAATCTTTTGAAATGTATTAAAATAAAATAATTTATCTTGAAGATTATTGAAGAGAACTGTTAATTGTCAATTTGGTTTCAATGTTATCTATTTAAAATATGTAAAATTAAGGAATTAATTTAATTCGCATTTGAATTCTTCAGGGAGTTAAACTAAGTATTTCGTACGCGTCTAAACTTTCGTTCTACACTTTCGTAAAGTAAACATTTCTGTACAATCTTAAAAGAAAAACCTTTTTTTATTGACATTAAAAATCAATATTAGTAATACTTACATGCAATTTTATATCAAATCAAACCTTCAACACCATATTAGTTCAGAATAACAGACTCCTCATACAAACATCTAGAACCGATCCATTGTATCTTAAGAATCTTATACAGACCCAAGGCTACAGAAGTATTTCTTCAAAAAAATACAGAATACACCAATAATGAAATACATAGTACATGGATAAAGTAACATAATAACTGTTAATATGGAATACAAAGGATTTATCAGAAACGAAAGCATCATAAAAGATGCGAAATACATTTATCACACTAAAATATGTAAAATTAAGGAAATAATTTAATTTGCATTTGAATTCATCAGGGAGTTAAAATAAGTATCTTAACTATAAAAATTTCTGCACAATCTTAAAAAAACCCTTTTCTTGACATTGAAACTTAATATTGATAAAACGTACATGCACTTGTATTTCAAAACACACTTACCACATATTAAACCAAAACAGAGGTGCTCAAAAAAAAATCTAAAAACTCATTCCTTTAATCTTAAGATCTGCTACAGATCCAAGTCTACAAAATTATTTCTTTAAACAAATAACTAAAACACCAATAATGCTTACCAATGAACAATGAAAACACCAATGATATACGTAGTACACCAAAATGTATTAGGGAACATAATAACTGTCAATATAAAAAAAACATTTGACAGAATCAAAAACATCATAAAAGATGCGAAAGAGATATACTACACTCACATAATTATAAAAACCTCAAATAAGATAGATAAAAAATTTATAACAATACTACATTGAGTCAACTTTTGCTCACCTCATAAAAGATATACTACATTCACATAAATTATGAAAACTTTGGAAATTCAAAAATTAGGAAACGATTTGACATTTAATAGCAGCATAAAAAACAGGTGATATTTACACAACGATTAACAACGTCTTAGTAATCCTGGACCACATTTGAGCATAATATAATAAATTGAAAATATAAAGCTACCAGAAAACCGAATCAAAATACATCACAGTTTTATTAAGGTTTCCGTGCTTACCTTACTTAGCGGCCGCCATGACATTGGTGGAGGCGCCAAAATCTTCGTAAGTTAAAATAAAGTTCAATTACAAGATCGTAGAAATTGTAACATTAATATATATTATATTATTTTACATATGGTGATATGTTTTCTTGTAATATAGCTAATAAATTAAAAATATTTCAAAAATAAGAATACTTTTAATGCATATATTTATTCAAAGCTTTTCGCCGATAAAATAGTACCAGCATCTTCAGAATTTTGTAAAAATATTTTATTAGATAATTATTTTCCTGAAGATGCTGGTACTATTTTATCGGCGAAAAGCTTTGAATAAATATATTCATTAAAAGTATTCTTGTTTTTGAAATATTTTTAATTTATTAATTATATATATATATATATATATATATATATATATATATATATATATATATATATATATATATAGAATATCAAATGGGTTTTCCTGTATTTTTAAGATTAAATAATATACACTAATACAGGAATATTTAATTTATTGAATAATATACTCAAAGCCTTTCATTGGTTTACATTACCAACATCCTCAGGAGTTACAATACTAAGAATGATAAAAGAACTGTCTAACAAACATGAAGCTACTAGATAAAGCATTAACAGTTACCAAATCTATTACAATATTGCCAAACCTATTCCACTGCTGCCACAACATTGTATACATTGAACATAGTATGGAATTTAGAACGTATTTGAATTTTTTCATCTATTAATTAGTTATTAATATTATGCTTGTAAATTTCAAATGCTTCACATACTTTCATTTTTAACCTTTTATTTACTTCTTTTATAATTTTCATATTATTTATATTAGGAAACATATGATTATTATTAATACATTGGGTTGCGAAATTAGACTTATATATATTTGGTTTTAAAAAAGCATTAAAATGTTCTTTATACCTTTCTTTAAATTTGTTCTTTGTTTGTCCTATATAAACTTTATTACAAAATTCACATTCTAATTTATATACTCCATTTTTCTCATGTATAGGCCTACTATTTATATTATTATTATGGTTAGTTATATTTATTATTCTATTATTGGTTCTATATGCAATTTTTATGTTTTTATTAGTAAATAATTTGGAAATATTTTTTATTTCAAAACCAGTGTAAGTAAAAGTACTCCATACAGTATTATTATTATTATTACTACTATTGTAATGAATATTATTTTTTATTTGTTTTTGTAATATATTATAATTTAATTTATCTACCGTTTTCTTTTTGTAACCATTTTCTACGGATAATCAAAACGGTAGATAAATTAATCAAAACTTGTGTTTTGATTCAAGTGTTTAAAAAAATCAAAACAATAATCTACTTTAATCTTGATCTTAGAAATTGTTACATTTTATGGAATTTTCCATTTTTGTTATTATTTTGCTAATTTTCAATTACTATTACATAGCTATCCTGAGAAATTATACCTTCTTAGAATGGTTTTGCTGTGCACGAGGGTCTGTGGTATAAGGTAGGTATTTAACAGTGATTGTGGTTTGTGCAACAGAAATTAAAAACTTATAAATTAAGTGTTTACCAAAGTAAGCATTACGTAGAGTACGAACACAGTAAGAAACTTGTCCCTTAATAAGCAAAAAATATGAGAAAATTTGTAGATGTTGAAATACAAGAGCTATTTAAGTTTAATTAAATTAAA
This sequence comes from Prosapia bicincta, assembly GCA_036971475.1. Taxonomy (NCBI): domain Eukaryota; kingdom Metazoa; phylum Arthropoda; class Insecta; order Hemiptera; family Cercopidae; genus Prosapia; species Prosapia bicincta. The sequence goes on from JBAIZL010000061.1 coordinate 845,897, forward strand.
TGAAGTAAATAAATTCATATTAATTTAACATTAAAAAATTTATTTTATTAAAATTTATACTGTCTTTTCTTAAAAGTTTAGATGGTTACGACAAATAGAGGATAAATCTAAATCCTATTGCAATATATTATATCAATATAGAAAACAATTTGTATTTTTTTATAAAATAATTAATTTGTATTATTTAGGAAATTGAAAAAATTCCTCCGTCACTACAACCATCGGATATCAATTAAAATCACAATGATATCTAAGGTTTACTTTGCCTGTAACTCCTGAATGTAGATCCTTTACGTAAATCCTGGATAATTTAAATCAGCATTTTATATTCATCTGACGTCACAGTCAGCTGAGCGTACTTTCTGAAGACTACTATTCAGGCCATCTTACTGACACATAATAATAGAAAGACAAGTTCCTTCTAACTTCGTTCCAAAGTTGTAAATTTTTTCAGACCTATTGGGATTTCGGACACTGAATAACAATACTGTTTGTACAATAATTAAGTAAAAGTTACTGACAAACTGTTGCTATAATTATATTAACGAAATAATAGTATTTGACGCTAATATACCCCAAAATAGAATGTAGAATGCTAAGGCAAGGTTAGCTATGAAATCTAAAAGAGTTAGTGGGAAAGTTCACTTACTTGTAGACGGTTGTCTGTCACAACTATAACTGGTGGCAGTACTACGTTCGGCCGCAAGATGAGTAGAGACAGCGCTCCAATCGTAGTAAAAGTGTAGATAAAAAATAAATTATAATAGAAATAATTGTTCCTCACTCGCAATGTTGTATTTGAGGAAAAATGAGGAAATAATAAAGGATTTACCCAACAATTACTCTCGGTTAAAGATACAACATTATTAAAAAATAATAGACTGAAGTTCTGTTTAAAATTTGTTTTAAAATGAATTGGCTTTGGCTCTAAATGGATTGCTATGCTTCGATTGGTTGGTTAAAGTAACATTTAAATCCCTACTGTGCAAAAGGCAAGTTTAATATTCCATGTTTAAAAAATGTGTCTTCTGTTATACCAAACGTTGAAAGTTATATACTTGTTTATTTATTTAAATTTAGTATTTAAAATTTTTTAAATTTGTTTTCAATATTTCATTTATATGACGTTTCATCTTCTGCTTCATACATTGTAGAGGTTTCTTTGAACTGTCTTGAGTGTACATAGCGAAAGTAATCAATCAATATTGTTAACAATAATCCTGCAATGAGAAACGTATATCTCCTACCAAGGTGGGAGTTACGAAGAGGCAGAGATTCCAATCTAATTCTCTCCTAAATGTTTAGTTTATTAGTTTAAACATGTAAGATTAAAGTTGAATAGAAAATTGTCTCTAGAAAAACCTTTACCTAGCAGTTTAAATACGCTAGGCTTTGATACGCTGGAAGAAGAATGAAGCAAACAAGGGTAAAAAAATAACAGAAAATATTTGGCAAAGATGCTATTGTTATTTAAGAAGCCGATATTTTATAGTAAAGGGACTAAAAACTGAATAATATAAGAAATAATTAGGCATGATAAAACTTTAGACAAAATACAATTGTTTATTGATTATAATATAGCATTGTTTCATTACCTCTCGTCATCTGAAGATTATCTGAACGCAGTATCTGGACTTGGCCTTGAAGACATTGATTCTAACTTTATTTACAAAGTTCTTAAGAGTCCAATTCTAAACTTTTGAAATTAAAGTCTCATTCAAATCATTTCTTCTTTAAAACTTTTACTTTACAACAAGGATTATAAAAGTTAAGTTAAAATATAAACTTTAATGAATTATTTCTTACAATGTCGCATTTTACTTAAAAGTGATATAATATCAATATTAAAATTCTAAGCTTTGTATAATAACTCGACATCTGAGAAATATCAGTGGAAAACACAATGTCTTCAAAGGAAACTTGAGAGTTTTCTGCTATAAGAAACATGCATTTGGAGAAGAAAAAGTAAGTAGGTTAACTTCGTAATTATTTATTTTTATTCCAAATGTAAATTGGACAACATATCTTGGATAAAAACTATTTTTTGAAAGTTTTTTTCCTTTTTATATAAGAACTATGAATCCTTTGTCCAAAATCTTGAATAACCTATTTAGACGTTTAATTATATATTTGGTCTTTGTGAGGGAAGTTTGAAATATAGGTCGTGCTAAAGGACGGAATGAAACAAGCTCGTTAATAAACTGAATACTCTTTTGGTCAAGAAAAATTGATTTGGTTTGTTACAGCTAACGCGAAATGTTTTGAAATTTTGACAAGTAGTTTTATGCGAATTAGTTTCATTTAAACGTTAAGATTGTGTGGTTTGGTGTTTTGTCGATTGACAATTATAGTATTTCCTCCTGGAGTGTAGTGAAGTAGAACTTTTTGAAATATGTAAATTGACATCTTTCGCTATCGCCGAACAACAGATAAGGGGTTTTCTGCACCAACCCTGTTTCCCGTGATGCCAAATAGGTTATGGAGTCTTATTTTGGGAAACGCAGATCAAGCACTGAAGGAACTTAAATCTTGGTCGCAAGGAAAGTCTTACTGGTCATGATCTATGATACCAGTCTATAAAGATCAGGAACCCTTACTATAGTGTCAATTTTGATGACCGGCATTGTTATACGAGTTATAAAGAAAGCGTTCAGAATTCGTTACGAAGTTTGGGGAGAATATATAATGAGGTTTTATTCAATCACTTATATTATTCGTTCGCTTCGTTATCGAAAGTAAACATCCAATTACAGGGAGGAAATTCTCTCTAAGTTTAACCAAAGTCAAGAATTCAGTTACAAAGTATCTACATAAAATATTCCTTTTCGTCTTGATTGCGTAACTGAGTTATGAAGTTACCGTAATATTGTTCATAACAGTGCCTACCTTCATTTTATAAAATACTTGGTATTTCAATGTTTGCAATATAATATAATAATAATAATGGTCTGTAAACCTTTATTGCAGTATCAAAATTACTATAGTATAATTATAACAATCAGTAATAACAATCTTACTCTTGTATAATATAATATAAATATTTTAGTTATAAGAACGAAACATACATGCCATAAGCCTAATGCTATTGGATGTATTATAGAAACATCGCACAAGAAGTACATCATATTACAGGTTTTAGCAATTAGTCGATGAACCCTTTAAAGTGATATAAGCCTCTGATAATTTTAAATGTATTCTTCATTCGTTCATTAATAACAATGTGACGCCAAATTTGAAGCCACCAATATTTCTTCCATGGGTTTGAATATTCTGTAAATTTTAGCTCTACAATATTATTTTTTGTCGTACATTTCGGAAGCTTTGCCTTCTTAAAACCCACTACTGCCCACTTACTGATTATATTCGAATTTAGCTGCATATACTATTAATTATGAATATTATTTGCCTTGGTAGTAGCTATGTAAATATATAAATGTAACAAAGGTTTAAATATGAACATAATATACTCTAGACATACATAACCATGTAGTTGTAAAACCAAATAACTATTTGGCGTTCAGATACATGCAAAGACAAATCAATATTGAAAATAATTGATGTCGTGTTAAGTGTACATTAAAAACGTCCACAATGTGACGTCACTTGAAGAGTTGAGTATTTTCTGTATTGGTGTAAAGTTTGTTTTATAATACCATAATTTGCGATAATCTCGAAACTATGTGCTATGTATTGACAAAATATATAACAGTAAATGAAGTAATTAACCTTTACACACACACACACACACACACACACACACACACACACACACACACACACACACACACACACACACACACACACACACACACACACACACACACACACACACACACACACACACACACACACACACACACACACACACACACACACACACACACACACACACACACACACACACACACACACACACACACACACACACACACACACACACACACACACACACACACACACACACACACATACACACACACACACACAGACAGACACACACACACACACACACACACACACACATACATACATACATACATACACATACACACACACACAGGCAGACAGAAACACGCACACACACACACACACATACTTACAACATACACACACACATACATATATATATATATATATATATATATATATATATATATATACATACATATTAACTTACAAGTTCATAGATATACAGAAATGGTAGAACAAATTATAGTCTTAGAAACAATAACAAAAGGTATCCCAGATGCCAAAAATATGTCGAGCGTCCTACAAATGTTTTCAATATACCAACTGTGGAAAGCTATCACCCTAACATTAACACTAAAAGGACAAGTTAGATAATGAACAGAAAGAATTTGGAGATATATGCATGTGATTTCAGGAACGGTGAGCAAAACGGTGGACAAACAAGGCCACCTACCTTGGTATAGTAATGAACGGGAGTTTAAATTACTCCAAATTAAAATAAAAAAATACAACAATAAGGCAGTCAATAGGATTAGCCGTCAGAACACATTACTTCAAAAATGGAGTAAATAGAGGTACTGAAAAATCTAATTAATCTAGTTACTAATAAATTAATGCAGTTAATAAGGAAACCTATTTCTAGATGTTAAACATTTTAACATCCACAATTTTATTGATCGAATTTAATTGAAACTAGTTTTTATAAACGTTAGATACAATTATGGGAGTTTCAATTAAAAAAAATAATGATAATAATTATTTTATTGAACACATTAACATTCTATTGAGTTATTTGTAATAAGATTTATTGAAATATTTACTGATAAAAATAATAAATGTAAATAATAATAATAAATTATAAAGGTGTGGGTAAAACGAGTCATTGTATTCATTCGAAATGTACCAATTGAAATTTTGTATTTGTACTTTTTAAGCTCGAAGAAATTCATTATTGTATGTTTCTCTTAAATCTATTGTAAACATTATTTGTTACTTAAAACTATATAAATACGACTCCAATTTTTAAGGAATTGTTTTACATTTTCTTTTAAAAATTGACACCTTAGGAACAGCTTCAAATAATCTTTTAGGACCACATAAGTACACTATTTTATTTCGTTACGTTTAGGTTTAATTTTATTTAAATGTGTTTTAATTCGAGATAACAAAAATAATAGTTCTTTCTAAACTACGATATGGTATTCCAAACATGAAATTCAAATTGAGAAACTAATTAAGAAATTTTCTTTGGTTTTTTAATTAGATACACCAGTCTGGCTGAGAGGGGAAACATAGATAATAAATAATGCATTGCTTTCCGAAAGTCTGGAGTTTGAAGAAGTTTATTGAATCCGTATCAAAATTTGGCGTGAGTATGAAATACCTTTAGTTGCAAACGATCGTCGTCAGGAGCTATTGTTGTTGAATTTAGTATCTGGTTACGGCAGGAAAAAGTAATTTATTTTCAAAGTAACCACAATCGAGATTCTCCACTAACTCGATCAAACATTCTACTACATCTCCAAAAGTATTTATTTACGTAAATACAAAAATAAAAAGAATATTTTACAAAGCCATTACAGTTTAAATTCACATTTATTAGCTTAAAAATCAACAACTTGTTAATTAAATAATCATTGTTTTCAACTACGATATAGGCTTCTAAATCCAAATCTCAAAGTAAACACATATTTTAAGAGGTTTTTCCGGTTTTGTAATTAGATAGATCTGTTTTCCTGAAAAGGGAAACATTGATAATCAACAATGAATTGTTTGCTCATAGTTGCGACGTTAGAAAAATTTGCTAAATATATAAGAGTGTACCGTGAATATGAAATACTTGTGAAAATATTAGTTGTGACATTTTAGTCATTTAGAGATTTTCTTATCGCAAAATAGAACCTAATTGTTTGGCGGCAAATTACATCCAACTTTAACAAAAATGAAAAAAACTTTATTTTTCCTTTCCTCAATAACTGAATAAAACATTCTCCTGCATTAAAGGGTAAGTTTGTTTACAGAAATATGATAAAAAAGGGATTTTAATATATTTTTTACTTCTTAAATTTATGGGAATTGCTTTAAAACTCAAATTCTCTTCCATATAAATAAGGCCTTTAGTGTAACTATATACTTACGTGTAAACTTAGAGTGTCACACACAGTAGTGTTGGAGTCTAAAGACTGTTTAGTGAAAGCTATATATTATAAAGGAAATTGTTTGTTAATATTTTAAAATCTTTTTTACCTAAATCGCCCTTATCTTTCAGCTTAGATTATGTAACAAAAATGAGTCCAACAATTAAGAAACCAAATAAATGCAGAGATTAGGCTATAACCTTTAAGACAAGTTTTGAGACGTTATTGAAGAATATACCTAACAAAAAGATTTTGTGGTTAAATAAGTAAGTTTCATAAATCGGAAAATAATCTCATTACAATATTTTACCATAGCAAAATTTTGATTTATTGCAAAAAACGTCTCTGAATTCTTTTGGATGATTTAATTTAATTTTCAAAATTTCCAAAGTTATTAAACCTTTAAACTTTTCAAATTTATTTATTTGGAATAAAAAGATTTACTAGAGTTTTTTCAGCATATATAACATATTCACCTGTTATTTACAACAGACGCTTTGTAACCGAAGACCAGACTGAAAGATATTTATTTTGTGCAAAGTAGCAAGGTACGAATTTAACATCTGCAGTCTGCATCCCAAGGCAGTTATTCGGTCTGGAGGAGATGCAGGTTAGAAGGCTTAGTATAGCCGAATCGTGAGTTACATAAAACACAGTGTTTGCCCCCTACCACGACACTAGCATACGTGAGTTGGCATTTAAGTGATTGCGACTCTATGACACGTTTTTATTTGTGGGTTCATTCTTTTGTATAAGACTTTACTTTTGATGTTGTTAATGTAAAGTGTTTTTAACCAATTTTTTAGTAGTTTGGAATTTTCTTTTCTTGATTTTAATATTAATGGGCAGACCGTACTTTTATACAAAGCTGATAAAATCCAAGGGGAAAGTATAGGATGTTATGTTGGGTAAATGTAACATTTTATAGACCAAACAATAAAGCTATAATATAAATGAGCGTGGGGAAATATCTGCTTCTGCGTGTTTCAAAGAAATATATCATTAACCGTAACATAGCGCAGATCTGAAGAAATAGTATGATAAACTTTAATGCCCTATTATTTACGAACAGCGATCTACGCATAGTTATCAGAGTGATGCAATGATCTATGTATCGAGGACGAACACGCATTCACATATAGTCAAGATTAAATCTCCGAGCGGCGCAGCGCCTGAAACAACAACTAAATGGAAAACGTGGGAGAAAAGAATGGAATTGTGTTTTACTAAAATTATCAACCAAATACAATACTTTTGAAGTATTTATGCTGTCTTCACATGAAATAGATAACTTTTACATTTATGATACAAAGGCGTACTACACAAACAAATTCTAGCAATTGAGATGCTTGTCAACATACTTTATAAAAACATATGGAGAGTTCTAGTACTCTAACGTATATAAAGTTTGAAAATCTGAAAATTAAAAAGATCCAAAATTCAAACTTTAACATTTTCCAGCAAGCTTCAAATACAAAATTTAAAACTTCTAAAGATGTAAGGCAGTATTATAATAATGTATTTTGAAATTATGTCAAAGTAGTTAGGCAGTCTGAAATAAAAGTATTAAGGTTTAGAAAAGAATCAACCACAGATTTAATTTATATATTACAACTGTTTAGGTAAGAAATTTGAGAATGATTGATTTGAAAAGTCAACTAAACTCTGATATTTTTATAGATAAGGAAATTTGTCTTGTGAAAGTAACAATGCGATGACGTAATTTGTCAAGTTGACTAACCACTGAAAAGATGAATGGGAAGGGAGAGAGTTTTTTGTAAATGATAATTAGCAAAATTAAACGGGTGGTTAAATTTCATAAAAACGTTTTGCAAAGAGAAAATTACAAAATACAAATTTCAACAAAATATGGTATCGAGTATAAAACAGAATATAATACCCCGTTTATGATTATGGAATAAATTATTAATAACATTCAAATTAACATGACGTTAGAAAAAATCCATTTAATAAAAGTTAACTGTTAGATGTTCTTTGTTTAATTTACGTATTTGCAAACATCTGTAATATAACTTTACAAGTTAGCTTGTTTATACACTGATCAGTATAATAGAGCCTATAACTTTTGGATGGCATTACAATGAAATTAAATAAAATACGTAAATAAATTCCGTTAGAGAATAAATAATATTTCATTTAAAATTGTATTATTATCAAATAATTTTTACTGAGATATATGAGAATTATATGCATAGTATATGATTTTTTTTGCTGTAATTATTATGAAAAAGTGATAAACAAAAATAAAATAGGCTTTTCTAAACTTATAAGCGAATTGCGTGAAATACAGTTAAATTTCACTTGAAATATTTAACCTTTACATTAATAATACGTAGCATAACTCACAAAAGAATTGCAGCAATTGATATGTTTATGAACATACTGTATGAAACACTTGAAGATGTTTAGTGCTGTGAAACCCAAAATATAGAACATTTTAAGATAACTAGAAACGTTTCAAATTATTTGGTTACATTAATATTTTTCATACTGGCTTGAAATACCTAATTTAGAACTTCTAAAACATGTAAACTCCGATTATAATATTATATTTTGAAACTGAAGTTCACCTTAAATAAAAGTAGTACGGTATAGAAAAGGAACAATGTAAGATTTAATTTCAATATTACAACGCTGTAAATATGAAATTTGAGAAAGTTTGAACTAAACCCAGGTATTATCTAAGATAAGAAAATATATCTGGTGAACCTAACAATGCGACGAAATGCGGAAAGTCGAATAGCCACTGAAGAGATGACTGGTGATGGAAAGAGTTTCTTATCAATAATAATTACCAAAAAAAATAAATAACTAAATTTTATCAAAGCTTTTAAGGAAAAACCTTTACTAATAAACAAATGTAAACAAAACTTACTTACGTAAATAGAACGGATATTATTACTTTGGTAATAATTGAAACAAAGTCTTGCTAAGAATAAAATAATTAGATTTGTTTGATCAATTTAAGTAATTCAAAATGTCTGTAATATAACTTAGAAATAGTTTCTTTATGCTCTGATGTGTATTATATATAAGATTTACATTGCATGCCTATGAAATACGTAAATAAATTCCGTTAGAGAAAAAGATATATTTTGTTACTAGGCAATTACTCGTACTCGGAATTATGAAAATTATGTATATAAGATAAGATTATTAGGTAGTTTACATTATAAAGCGAAAATACAAAAGTAGTAGAATTTCAAACTCAATTTAATATTTGTAGTATTTTGGATTAACCTTTTCTGTTTTATTTAGGCATTTAAAGTTTTCAAAATAACTGACGTAAGACACCTGCACATTTTAAAATATATAAATAAACAAATAGTTAACTCTAAAAGCTCTTGTTACGCCGAAATGAGGATTGCCGAACTTACAGTTGGAAATAGCTCATGATACGGTTTTGCCATTTAGGGAAAACATAGACGCTACAATAAGCACCTATGTACAAAGTATATGTTGAAGTGTGAGTAGAAACTAGCAACACATATTAACAATGGAAACAAAATGTGTAAAATAGTATAAGAGATATTTTAACTAATTTTAAAAGCTAGGCCTATTATTTTACTGTATTTGTTTAGAATCTATTTACAAGTAATAAATATAATATGTATGTTATATATATTTATATACATTATTATAATATATGTATATAAATAAATAAATAAATAAATATATATATATATATATATATATATTTAATAAGGAATAAAAAAATATAATATCTGTAAATTTATATATTTTTAGCATTATTGTCTTAGAGAACCTGAACATTACATACTCTTTAGTAACTTTCTTTGTGCAAATAACCACTCTTAGTCGTCGAGAGCCTATTATCTAGATTGCTCTGCTTATAAAAACTGACGTTCTTTTAATTAAACTTTATAGCTGATTCAGTAGTAGACTCATTAAAATCCTTTTTTTCTAAATGCGAAAATAACTTCCATTCATTAAAATCTTTGCCTAAAGGACACAATAATTAATTATACTTTTCCTTTCGTTTATACGCAGGCGTACAATTAGAATTTCCCAAATTATACATTGTCTAAAGACTCCGATGTAGAAATGCAAATGGCATGACGTTCTTTTGAAATATAAATACACATATAATCAATATTTGTCCGCATCTGCACGTGTCAAATACATCTGTATTTATACTATCTACAGGGTTAAGTTAATCACAGATCTTAGCTAAAGCCTATTTAGACCAAATGGCTGATATTTATATTAATTGTTAAAAAACCTATTTACGAATAGCGTTTATTTTCTCGTCTATTCGTGTGAAATATTTTTTTCATTTAATAAACTGAAAGTATTTAAAACAATGATTTGTTAATAAAATTCGAAGTAATAATAAAAGAAGAACTGTAAAATAGGTTTCCATTAATTATTTGCAATAATTTCTGTTTTGCATTAATTGATTAAAAGTGTCAGATTTATTAATGTCTTTTCATTTACCTATTTATTTTTACCTTCTCTTAATATTTACGTTTTCTTTTAATAGCTGTGCTTTAAGATTTTCCGTTTATTATTGTGTATCTATTTATGTTACCAAAATAAATATTCATATTAGGTTCAGTTTTATAGCTAAATAGATTGTAAAACTAAATATATCAATAAGTTAAGTGAATGTTTGAACGAGAATGTGGGAGTGGGAAAGGGATGTGGCTGGTGTTGATCAATTTAGAATTGCTTTGAGTATGTCAGTTTTCTAAATATTTTTTATGTACACAATAACAAAAATAATTGTTTAATCTTAGGGCTTATATGTGGGTTTTTTAACATTATTGTATATGTATTACCTTTCTCTAAAACCTATTTATAAATATAATTGGGTAATTTATTTATAGTTTTAAAATTACCCAATTAGCTTTAAATGCTTTATAATTTGCAATTATGTAGTTTTAAAATTACCCAGTTTTACGATCGTATTCATAGAATATTCAAAGAAATATATACAACAAATTACAAAATAGAAAAAATTTTTATAATGTATGCAAAAAGTATATTATTATAATTGTGTTATATAATTTTTATATTATTGTTGTATCATAAATTGTATTATTATATTTAAAGAACGAAGGCGATATTATACAATAACATGAAATATTTTTAGATATTTTAATTCAAACACATAAGCAATTTTGTATAATGTTTTCGCCACCTCGAACAATTAATTGCAGCCTTCCCTTTAGCCACAGTTTCGCTATTACGGCCTTCATAGACTCTATAGTAGAGGTCTTCCCTAGGATTTCATATACAGCCAAGCAGTGTACATCAGGTTTCCCTCAGGTCCAAGTACAAGTGCCCTTAAATCAGTATGAATATAACATAAGTTTATTACATCGTTAAATTAAATCAACTGATTTGCGTAAAAGTAGGAGAATGTATTTTACTTTACTCTAGGAATGCCTGAATGAGGTTATTCTTTGAAGCCCATGAGAATAATCTTTCACAGATCTCTAATATGGCAACTATGTTAGCAGGGTGTGAAAAAACTGAATTTATTAAAATATTTTCAACATTTGTACGTGTAATCTTAGGGCCTATATGTGGGTTTTTTAACATTATTGTATATGTATTACCTTTCTCTAAAACCTATTTATAAATAGCCTGTTTTACGATCGTATTCATAGAATTTTCAAAGAAATATATACAACAAATTACAAAATAGAAATAATTTTTTTAATGTATGTTAAATGTATATTATTATAATTGTATTATATTATTTTTATATTATTGTTGTATCATAAATTGTATTATTATATTTAAAGAACGAAGTCGATATTATACAATAACATGAAATATTTTTAGATATTTCAATTCAAACACATAAGGTATTTTTTATAACGTCTTCGCCACCTTGAACAATTATAGCCTTCCCTTCAGCCACAGATTCGCTATTACGGCCTTCGCAGACTCTATAGCAGAGGTTTCACTAGGATTTCATAGACAGCCAAGCAGTGTGCATCGGGTTTTCCTCAGGGCTGCAAGTACAAATGCCATTAAATAAGATACAATATAGTTAAATCGTTAAATTAAATCAACTGTTTTGCGTAAAAGTAGGAAAATGTATTTTACTTTACTCTAGGAATGCCTGAATTAGGTTATTCTTTGAAGCCCATGAGCATAATCTTTCACAGATCTCTAATATGACAACTATTAGCTGCTTGGGAAAAAACTGAAATTCTTAAAATATTTTCAATATTTGTACGTGTAATAGATAAGAACTTACACGTGTTTTCTATGAACTGCAGCTTACTGAATGTAGATCCAGAGGTATATGTAGATGCAAATAGATATAGGGCTAATATTTAACTGATATAATATCAACTGCTTTTCAAACTCATAGAAAGCTTTATCCTTCTTTTATGTTTCAAAAATATTTTTGAGTTCCATACCTTACAGAAGATCAAGTAACTAAATTTCTAAATTCCTAGCATTGTGTATAAGAAACATAAGATGAAATACATTGCTGTTGTTATTGCCCATGGATTTTCCACGAAGCGAAATGGGTCGTGATACTTCTTGAAGTCACTACATCTCACGGACATTTCGTCCTTTAGATCTGTCAAAATGAGAAACGTCTTTACTTTCATTAGGATTTTGATCAAACAAAGTTTTAAAGAAAGGTAAGATAGAATACTCAATGTTTGAAAATTCCTTAATACACATGTTGAGCTTTTGTTCCTGTGAAAACACAATACTCATGATTTAGTTACATTATTATTGTAGTCGTCTTTTATTTAGTCAGTGTTTCATTCGTAATCCCCATCAAAACAGTGCGAAACTTTACCTGAAGCAACCAACTAAAATTAAAAACTCCAGGTACTGTTTATTATTTGTAGCCTAAAACAGTAATCTAATGTTGGATGCTGAAGAAACGTTCTAAAACGTCGCCTATACTCAGCCCTTTTCTTTTGTTTGGTAAACGACGTCCCCGTAATGGGATATAAGTTCTTTCAAAAACTCTTGTTTAGTTCATTTGCCCTCATAAAATTGACGATATAAACAACTTCTTTCATAACACAGTCTGAAGGCCGCAAAAAATCGTTCTCAGGACCATATGCGGTCCGCGGGCCACGTAGTGAGGATGCCTGCTCTATAGCCTTGTCGGTTACCCTGCTGGCAATGCGATCCATTGCGTCTTGTACTTGCACTATCGAAGCACTGACGGTAGCCGAAAAATTATTGAGCACATGCTTTCAGTGCGTTGGTAGCAGCTTCCTTCTTCGGCTCAAACTACAGCTGAGCAGATTGCGAGATAAGTGTGGCTGTGTCAGGGGCGATTCTGGCAATGTTGGCCTTGATTCACGCGACACCTGAAGCACAAGATTAACCTTTTATAAATGGAATGCATTCTGAAATTCGTGTAACATAACATCGAATCTGAACTTAAGAAGTGCATAAAAAGGATGTAGTCAAGGAATCAAGAATAATTAAATATAAAACATATTGTATGTATCTTGCTATTTAATTATTGTTTTAGTTACCTTGCACCGCTAGTTTTAGCGCACTTTTCGATCCGACGGCGGCGGCTTGAGTGTTAATAACTGCAGTTTATAGATTGTAGGCGATTTAAGTTTTTCAATTTTCCTGAAGCCTAAAAACACAAAAAATTTCAAAATATATCATTTGTATAGTTTTTTGGTTTAATATATGAATAATTCAAAAAGGTTACTTACCTCTGGCACTTTTTGACAGAAGGGCAATCCGCCACCGATTTTAGAATTTAAATGGTCTTGTTAAGTTTGTCTATGATAACTTTTTGTGTCCATCGAAGGGCTTTGACCGCTACATCCAAGGCTTGCTAAATTTTAAGTGTGGCTTTAGCAAACGTTTTGGATAATTCTTGAACACCCTTGCCTAGAGATCCCAATATCCAATGTCCTTGACAAGATCCTCTACGACCTAGGTAACATGAAATACTTCCTTGACCAAGGGTTTGGTCACTTGAGAGTTTCTGCAACAATTAGAAAGATAATTCGAATATTTTAGTATTGTTTTCATTTTTTTTTATTTTTCCCCCTTGGCGAAAAATCCAATATGGTTATCATTACCAATTAACGGAAAAGAGAAAATCAAAATATTTTAGAAGAACCAGAAACATAAAGTTTAAATAAAACAAAAATTACTAAACATAACAAATAGTAACAACAAAATTATAAAACAATGAGTCAATAGTATTAAAACATAAAAATAATATAACGATAGTAATGTGACAATACACATTGTTTTTAATGACGTTGATTTACAAAAAAAGAAAGCATTTTTTAAATATTGGACAAATAATAAAAAAACGTTCGTACTATTTATATCTTTTTATCATTTTATATAATAAAGAAATGCAATTATGTACCAACCTTTTAATACTTTTGTTGTCAGACTTGCAACAATTTTGTCGAGAAGATATGTAGCAGTTCCAGTCAGCTGTTTAACCCGGTCTGTTACTGCATCAAGTTTTAAAGCGGATTTAAGTGGGTGGGCGACCTTTGAAGAAAGAAGCACTTTAGTCAGTGAATCAACAACCACTAAAACTTCTTGAAAGGGCGTTTTCAAAGTCTGTTGGAGAGCGTCCACGACAGCTTGTATTAAAGTTGCTTGATGTAATCATCTTGAATTCACTGATTAAACTAATTTAAAAATACTTAACTAAGTGAATACGTAATTGGTTACTTGCTGAATCGTTTCAAAACATTCGTTCCTTTTACGAAGTTAACCCTCTACTGACGGCATCGGTGAGGTGTAAAGGCTCTAACAGAATTGGATTTATGACTGTAAATTGGGGTGGGTTATTTTGGCTGTGTGTCATATAAGACAAGATTGGGTGTGTGATTATATTAGACAAAACATTAAACATAAAATGCCCAACATAAACACCTTAAACAATAAACCTATCATAAATAATAAACATTCAACCCTTAAATCAATTATACAAAAACGTGACAAACACAACCTAAATTTCTTAAAAGCAGACAATGGTAATTCCATCCTAATAACGTACCAACAAGACATCGACAGCAAAATAAACAGTTTCATTACTGAAAATAAAATAACCGAACTCCGATCAGACCCCACACCTAAATTTCAAACAGAAATTAAAAATCTTTTAAATAAATGAACCGAAATCATGAAAAGTGAACAAAAGAAATATTACAAACAAATAAAACCCCAAGCCTCGGTAAATGCTTTACCTAAAATCCACAAAGAAAACACACCCATCCGTCCACTAATCAATCACACACATGCACAATCGCATAAGCTAGTCAAATACATAGACAAACTTATCAGAGACAAGACAAACTTTCACAATCACACATCCATACACAATAACATAGACCTTATTCACAAAATTCAAGACATCCACATACCACACAACTCCACCATTGCATCATTCGACATAAAAAACCTACAAATTCTACACACAGAAAGACTGCCTCCCTATGGGTTCCCCCATCTCAGGCATCCTAGCAGAAATATTCCTACATCATATCGAACAACAATACATTCTACAGAACAATAATCACACACATAAAATAATTTATTACCATACATATGTAGATGTCATTTTAATATTATACAACTGCAACAAACGGAAAAAAACGGCAAATCAAACAACTACACAATTACATTAATACCATACACCAAAGCCTCACATTTACCCTCGAATTAGAAGATAACAATAAAATAAACTTTCTACATCTTACTATCACCAAACACAACACCAGACACAATTTCAAAATATACAGAAAACAAACAACTATCGATATTGTCATACATAATTCATCTAATCTCCCCACACAACACAAACACGCTGCATTTAATCATATATTACACTGCCTAATCAATATACCAATGCTACAGAAAGACTATACGACGAAGAACCTAATACCATAAAATACATCGCTCAACAAAACGGCTACCAACACATACTAATAGACAACATACTCAGGAAAATTAAACATAACCACTATCAAACGGCCACGCAGACAAACCACACAAATAACAATAAATACATATCCCTCACCTACCACAACAAAAACATACACAAAATAGCCTCCACATTCAAAAACTCCATTACCAAATATCCTACAAAACAACAAACACTTTAAGACAGCGCATACAACCTTTACAAAAAGAAACTTACATATACAAACTCTCAGGTATTCACAAATTAACTTGTAACGATGTCCCCAGCTATTACATCGGCCAAACCGGCAGACCATTCTATACACGCTTCGAACACATTACCCCAAAAAAACAAACAAACCCTAAATCCAGCTACGCAAAACACCTAAAAAAAACTCAACACTCACACAGACATGCACACTAATTTAAATGTTCTACACACATTAAAACAAAGCAAAAAACTAACAACCTTAGAATAATAAGAAAAATGCAAACACTACGCAACAGATAAAGAAAACATTAAATGATCACACACACTTTTACTCCAACAGCCTTTTCCATTATATGTCACACAGCCAAAACCACCCCCCCCATTCCACAGTCATAAATCCAGTCCCATTAGACCCTTTACACCTCACCGATGCCGCTAGTAGAGGTTTAGCTTCGTAAAAGGAACGAATGTTTTGAAACGCGTAGCAAGTAAGCAAATACGAATTCTCTTAGTTAAGTATTTTTAAATTAGCTTGTATTAGTTTAAGAACCAATTCCAGGATCTACTACACTACCTCAACTAGAGTTTTAAGGAGATCTTCTACTAATTTTGTAAGTTCTGGGACAGCGTTATTAAAAACGTCAGCCATTCCTCCAGACAGTCCTGGAACAGTACCTGAAACACCCCCTATTATATCCTTTACTGGTAGTAGTGAATGAATAGGGGCTTGCAACATTATTTATTAACAATTAAATAAATTATTCATAATATAATGGAATCCTACAATATTTAAATAACAAAATATTAAGAGAGAAAAATATTTCATAATCAATATTTTTTTTTCAATTATTGGTAACCTTTTATCTCCAGAATAATTTTCAATGTTTGACGTATGTCCCAATGCCGTTGGCTGCGATTATTTTTATTTAAAGCTAACTTATTTACATTCCTATACCAATATCAAGAAACGTATCAGAATCAAAATTTATGAAATCTATCCAAATTATAAATTTATATCCATACACTGCATTATTGATAAAATGTTGCTAGCATATTTTAAAACCATTTATATTACAATCTTAGTTATGGAATGAGTAGATTTCCTTCAATACAAGAAGATAAAACACAATACTATTTGTTGGACTCCCTGACGGTATAAATATCAGTTAGTTATTTATCTAATTATAGTAAATATAGTTATGATCTAGTTATGATGAAAAAGAACTAATTATTCAAACCTATATACATTTTAAAAATCTAAATTATTGTAATATTCTGAACAATTTAGCTTGATTATACCTACTTTACTGAAAAGGATAAGTGGTTATGTAAATCGAAACAATTCCTCTAACAATGTCTAACTTTTCTGAAAATGAGGTCCAATATAACATATTACATTTAGTTTACGTCCTGTGGGAAATACGTGACAGTTAGGAACTGCCTATCATCAGAGGTATTGAGGATTTACTAAGAAACATATGTACAACATGCTGGAGTAATACAAACACTGAATTTTTGTAAATTTGAATCGACTTTTCATTGATTGTAAACTATTTGAAGTTAGGTTACTTAACATTCCGTAAAGGAGTCTAATCCAAACTAATTTTGTTGTACATATTTATGAGCAAATGTAACATAGACGCAAACAAATATATATCGAACGAAAACCTTCACAGGTTTATAATGTTAGTCCTTTAAAGTTCACGATGATAAAATTTAATTTTCTTTGTCGCGTTTAATTTTTCAAAGACAGTATTAAAAATAGTTATAAGTACAGTAAACGTTTGATAATTCGAGATAAATGGGACCGAGACCCCTCGAATTACCGAAAACTAGGATTACAAGGAAATAAGTTCATGGGCATTAGAAAAAATAGGAGTTTTAAAGAACCCTACTGCTGTAATTAAAAATGTCATAAATAAGTTTATAGAACTTTATATGAAAACTTCTTGGAAACCCGACTCATTTTTTTTCTTTTAAGTAGATAGCCTGAAATAGAAATAAGCTCGAATTTAACTGAAGATCGAAATATCGGGACTCGGAATTTCGAGACTCTACTGTATTTCAATAATTATTTATAAAATTTTTATTTTTCTGTTTAAAATCTGTTTACGTATCACACTACACAGTTCTCGAGTGATAGATTTATTGTAGGAGTTCCTTCAAAGCGACAAGTTTTACTTCCTTGCCATAAAGATAGACACATTTTTGTTTGTAAACTAAAAATAGTGGGTTTAGTGTATGTTATGTAAATGATATGGCTAGAGATAACTCTGTGTATAGAATATGCTACCGTGAGCATTCATCAGTGTCAATTGAACAAAACTCTGTGCTCTATAATTTATAACTACTTGAGCATTAGAAAAGCACTCCATATCTAGACATTTACATTATTCGTGTTCTATCAATCAGCCTCAACATATCTAAATTATGTATCCAAAAAATCATGTATGCTGTTTATATGTATATACATATATCTAAATTTCGCAATATGTATTCTTGTGTATTATTAAAGAACTAAGTCAAAATACAAATACAAGAATTATAATTGAATTTACAATTCAAAGCTTTTCATTGGCTAACAGTACCAACATCATCAGGAATATTTTGACTTAGTTCTTTATATATATATATATATATATATATATATAAAATATATAAACAGCATATAATATATATATATATTAAATATAATATATTCTAATATATATATATATATATATATATATATATATATATATATACATATATTAGAATAAATATATTCATTAAAATTATTCTTGTTTTTGAAATATTTTAAATTTATTATATATATATATATATAATGTAGCTATAGTATTTAAAATGACTATTTCTTATGGCAGGCCTGATTATGTGTATTTTACACTTAGAATAATTTTTGCCTTGAGGCTTAAAAGAGGCTCTTTACATTTTACCTTAAACTAATTAACTTCACTAAGTACCTCATGATTTTATGATAGAGGTTGTGTTGTAAAGTAGCTTTTTTAAAAGGTAGGTTATGTTACTTTATTTATTTTACACTATTTAGTTAAAATGTTAATGAAATATTTTAGCGGCCAATAAATATATTAATTCTTTTGAAATTTTTTATTCTTATTATAAAAAATTCATTATAGTAGTAAAGTATTACATATTTATATTCCAATTTCTGAAAAGAAAACTGTCTTAGACGTCTCTGACACTTTTTAAGAGCAAAACAGATTTCGTAGAAACATTATACAGATTTTATTCAGTAAATTTTTCAACATCTAAAAAAAGTTTTCTATTAACTCAATAGCCATAACAAATAGATTCTATAAAAACTATTGCAAAGTACATTCTTAAAAACAAATAACTTGTGAGGCATGTCCTATTCGTTAATTTTTGAAATGAGACCTGTCTGTTTATATTTTAGTTATTATAATCCAATCATTTCAATATAACAATATAATGAAGAAAAAGAAATATAAGACAATAAATATAATGTTACAGAAATAAAAGACAATGAATAAACGTGAATGATTGTACTTGATGTAAAACAATGATATAATATGAGGTTTGTGATAACTGATGTAATAATAATGTAAATATTAAAAAAAAATAGTCTGTAGAATTGGGATGTTATATTAATTTTATATAACAAATTTAATATATTTTCTCTTTAATTTTGAAATAAATATCAGTTAAGAAAAGTATGCTAGATGTAAAATTTTTACTTTACATAAACATAAAAATAGGCATTTTTGTAGTTCCGCCTCTTGACTGGTTTTTTTAACTTTTAAATGTCCTTTATTAATTGCCGCGTTTGAATCATGTTTATTAGATCTCAGTAATAATATTATACAGAACGTTGGTGATTTTGGACTCTACACTGTATTAATCCCCAATTCGTAGCGATCGTTATTATTCTGGCACTTATAATAGTAATGCACCCCTATAGCACACCCTTAGTGCCGTAACATGCTTCAACATTATTCTGGCACTTATAATAGTAATGCACCCCTATAGCACACCCTTAGTGCCGTAACATGCTTCAACATTATTTCGATGATGGTATTGGATAGGATTTTCTACTTCAAAAGTCACTTTGATTCTACTTTGGAAATACACTCCCGGAGAGCTTTTCCCCGGTACTGTAGACTGCCAAAAACTCAAAGAGACTATTTCTAAAGTAAAAGGAGTGGCCTTGAACCTCCGCACGTCTGAGTTTGTGATTTTGCAAACTACAAAATCTATGGTTAGGGGCTAAGACGAATTCTTGGTGGTAACCGCTTTGCGTATAAAGAGTACAAAAAACCTTGAAGTTGTTGCCATCAAGGAATCAAAACACTTTAAAATAACAGGATTCAAAAGAAAAACTGAGTGTGAGTATGAGTCTTGTCCTCATAGCTAAATTGAAAAGCACCACTACAGATATCTATTAATAACGCCAAGGATTTTGTACATTGAAATTTTGCCTGTACATGTTTTAAGAGTAGCTTCAGAGCAAAATGTGAATTAATTTTTACTTCTTACTTGATAAATAATTGATATTGAGTAATAAGCTGTTTTGAGATTCGTGCTATTCTAAAAGGAGATACACAATTTTTAGAAATAAACTTTACTTCCCGTACAATGTGAATGTTTTGCTCCTTCTCTCATCACTAGCGTGAAATCAGTTTTTCCATAATTAAAGGCAAGAAAAAAAAATTAGAAATTCATTCACATTGTGTAATAGGGTAAGCTGATGCATGAAATATATATATATATATATATATATATATATATATATATATATATATATATATATTTACTATATATTGAAAGTAAAAACCAGTGAATTAATGTACAACATTCATTATCTTTATTGCTTTTTGCTCTCGTAAAAGATGTGGAAATAATGTTTTTGTAAACAAGTTAAAAAAACCTGAAAAACCTATTCGCATTGTATAATAGAGTAACTTTATTCTTTTCTTATAAATTATCATAAAACATGTTTTACTATTAATAGCAGGATCAATGTAAACAGAAATAATAAAAAATGTTCAAAATTGTTGCTCATTGCAAGGGGTTTACAAACTCCTCTTCCATAAGCTCATCCAATAAGCTAACCTGGTGAAGTAGACATATTTGGGATGTCCGTCAGGTAAAAAACTGACACCGTATGAAAAGATCGTACCTCGGGGGTGTTGAGGAGAGTGGTTTATAGAGCTTTGTCTTTTTGAAAAAGAAAAATAATCTAAGAAACATATTACTGCATATGAAATACAAAAAACTTATATTTTTAAAACTATTCTTTCGAATTACTTTAAATTGACTTTATGTAGACAATTATCCAGAAATTTACCTATATAAGTTTGTCTGAAACAGTTACTTTTCAGAAATAAATCTCAAACATGTTATTGCAGATGAACTACACTAGCCTGCCAAAAATTCTTTTTTTATTAATTTGTAATTCTTTCTTCCATCTGCACGCAAAGTAAACTAAACGGTAGTTTTGTCGTTCAGAAATAAATTTTACTAACTTTGTTCGCGATCAAGTATTAGATCCACCATAAGTTTCCTTGTACACAGTAAACCCAACATTAAACTTGCAAGATAGAAAAATGTTGACGAGATATTGCAATGAAAAACTAACCTTTCATAACGTTATGTAAAGAGAAATAATACATTAAGGTAGATTTTATTGTTTTATTGAAACATAATTACAAATCCTCATCTCTTTCTAAAGATATGTGCACTCATACAATTAGACACAAATGCACGTATCTGGTACATCGCAAGATGTGTAAACTGACCATGGGCATACCATGTAGTGTTCAATCGATGTATCACACTCTGCTAAGCCATGCATCTGCATTAAAGAAGTTGTTTGCCTGATGTGATATTGAGGTTTTACCGCACGTACATAGTTTAGGGTTAGCAAAAGTATGTCGCTGTCTTCTTGTGCCGTCAACATAGTGCAACGTTTATGAATCTGCATGATTCTTCTCGTGTATTATACGTCTCTACATCACTTTCTCTTAGGCTTTCGAATCTAAACAAAACGTATTTTTATATCTAACTATATTTTTCGAAAACAGTTTTCAGTACCTTTTAATGTTGTTTTTTTTTTACTACATCCAAGGCCTTTTAGGACTAGTGATTTTGATAAACAGAACTCGTGAAGGCAAATAAAAACAAAGTAATAAACGTTGATGGCGTAGTCCTCTGTACGACGTTAATGCGAGCAACACAATTTTTACTCTTTATTTTGCACACGTGCCGTCTTGTGCTATTAAGCTGCTTCTTAAAGCTCAGTAATTAACATTTCCTATAAAAAGCTGGATAATGATAAAACTGTTAAAAGGGCTAGAACACGTAGAACATGGAGATATGATGTAGTAAACCACAGCAATAAAATCAACTCACCTCTTAAGTATATAACTTGGGCAATATTAACGTTTACAAGCGTAAAGGCATTTTTTACAAAACAATTCAAGACAAATTATTTATTTTGACAACACCTAAAGACAATTAAAGATAAAGTAAAGACGTACTCCTCTGTACTAGGTTAGTAAGGATATAACGCAATTTTTACTCTGACTTACTCATTTCCAGTCTTACGCTGTGTATAGTTATGGTAGCTAAACTAAAGAAAGAAATAGATAAATTCTTAAAAGAGCAATAGGGTAAGTCAAAATTGTAAGAGGTTACACTATAAAGTCCGGAAGACCACCCCCAATAATTTATATAGCAGTATGAAGTCTGCTTTACTAATAAAAAACACTGAAATTAAGTTGAACACTAAACGTTAATTAAAAGAAATAATTTAAGTTTATGAGTGAAATTAAGTCTACGCCACTTACCAATACAAATGTATGCGGTGCTAGTGAAGCGGTGAATCTTTGGTCGTCCCATGCCTGGGTGAAGTCCTGAAGGGATGAAACGTAGATTGCGAAGAGTGGCATTAACTAAAACTGATTTAATTCAATTTAAAGTAAAGTCACTTCAATCGTCACAATAGAAAATCTTTAGTTAAGAAAATGATAGTTCACTCACGAGGTAAAATAGTTAATGGTATGCGGTTAATGAAAGCCCACGAAGCTAACCAAAGAAAATGGCACTTGAACATATAAAGCGGTTTAAATTAGTTTTATTACGGTTAACGTCGATAACTTATAGTTAGAACGCATTTAAGACATTAACTGAATGTATTCAACAAGTGGTGTAACATTTGAATGCGGCTATAACCCGATGCAACCGGCTAAAAGCACTTGGCTAGAAACTTGCGTGCCGCACTACAAAAACCAGCCATATTAGAAGAGAGTGTAACTTTGACAAAGACGGAAATGGTCAACAGAGATTAACTAGATAGAAACTATTCATCTGAGAGATCGCACAGACGAAATTATTTCTTTGCAGTAAAAGGAGCCTAGATTCTAGCCGGCATCGAATATCTAGCAGGCGGTTGAAACTGAACTGCGGGTAAGGAACACCAGCTGTTCCTAGGTTATACGAAAGCAGGTTACAAATAACGTAAGTTACTGAAATTTATGTTAATCTGCACTTACCACGCTGCGTGGAGCCTATACTAGTTGATTAGGTATTCTCCCTTGTGTATATAAACCAGTTGTGTAAACATTAATACGCTAAAGGGGTAAGGCTTTCTTAGTATGACAATACACTATAGTTTATTGCATTAAAAGGTAATTTCAAGTGAACTTGGTTAAAAATGATATTTGGACACTCAGTCTATGAACAGACACTCCTAGAAGGGTTAAAGTATTTTACTCTAAAGTGTTAGAAGGGTTAAATTTCACAGTTGCGTCTTTGGGTCATTTTTCTTATTTGCTACTAGTGCTTTAATCTTACATTGCTGTAACGTGTTTTACGATGTCGTTTATCAACATAGCTAGTTGAGAAGCCCTCAACCCTAATTAAAATTCAATTACTATTTGAAAATCCCCAAAACAATTACTGGAAATAGCCTTGAGAGGAGAAAGAAGGAAGGCGCCTACTTTTATCGATAGGTTCAATTCAAAGAGACCAATTGAAACAGTTATCGTACTGTTACATACTGATAATAAATATTTGATTAGAGATGCACTACAAGTAGACACAAAATACGGAAAGCAATGTTATTGAGCCTGAAAATAAAACTATTCAAGAAACATTTTTGTGAAACGATACATCAACTTTTGCAACGATTTACATCAGTTCAGATGGATAATACTGATGCTCAAGAAGATGTTGGCCAGGACCATAGATAGGTCGATTAATTTGATTCAATTTCATTGTAGGTTGTATTTATGCTATAATGAACTAACATTTTGATCAAAACTAATTTAATTTCTAACAGAAGTACCAAAGTAATAAAGCAAAATTAACAAAACAAATAGCATTGGACTTATCCGTGTCCGTACCATGACGTACCCATTCTTGTGTTGTGATGAAGTATCTGTGTTCGAACTGTGACGTATCCATGGTGGGCTTGTGTCCGTACCGTGTGGGACCTAAATGAATAAAAAATGCAGGTATATGTGTTCTTACCGTGTACGAACATGAAAAGGGGGGGTTATGAGAGGGATGAAAGAACTACCACCCACCTACAGGTCACTACCCTCTCCATCCACAGCATCTCATCCTACAAATTCTAACATACAAACTGTGACTACATTATTTTTAAGCTAATGATTTATTTTGTCAACAAAGTAATTAACAAAAACCTAGGAGAAAGAGTTTAAAGAATTATCCACAGGTCATACCCCACTCCTCGCACAAACACAAATCCTGCATCTTGCAACATACATTTCGATCAAAGACCGTAACTATAGGCAGGGATACGACATGGATACAGGATGAACACGGGAAAGAGGAAGGATCGAAAGAGTTACACCCACAGGTCACACCCTTCGGAAAGGACTCATCCCTTAAGTTCTACAAAAGACGCGGGTACAGGTACGGTAACGATATGAGGAAGGTTATTTGTAATGCAGTAAGAAAGCTTGGTTGGCACTGTTACCCACTTCGGTCAATTGACACATTGGTCATTTGGAAACATGGTGATGTGAAGATTTTATTCAAAATTAAAATTAGTTTGTAACTGCAGTACTAAAATAATAAACCAAAACTAACGAAAAAAATAGCAACGAACGTTTGGTCAATTGACACTTTGGTCGTTGGGCAAGGACTGGGCTGCGCTTGTTCAGGGGCTGAACCGGGGTTGGGATAGAGCTAGGACACCATATCTTGGCATCAGTACACTAGAAATTTTCTAATGTTACAAATAATTATATTACCCTACAATAAAGTTAATTAGAAATGTAAATTTATTAATGTAACCATTAAACTTGCGATCGTATAAAGTTAGCTAACATGAGTTATGAAGAATTCTGAATAGATTCTAAGCTTCCTAATCAGTCACAGTACTAGATTATACTGCATTAACGTTTAGCTACACTACAATATAAACAGAAATCATCCAGCTATCCAGATTTGGATATAAAAATATACAAGCTTGTAAAGGTAACATTGAACTGTTGAACTGGTAAATACGTTGTGGTTGTGGATAAGTTTGTACAGACTCAAAGTTTCCTTATAAAATACATACAATATGTATAACTACGCTAAAATGTATTAAAATACAATTAAAAAATATTCGGCTCAGTCTACAGAAAATAACACGTAAACTTTGTAAATGGTAAATCAACCATTAGCCAATTTGATCGTTTGACCTCGTAGTTAGGTTTTTATGATAAATGTTAAATTTTTTAAATTCAAATAACTTTAATTTTTATTACATATCAATTGGTAACTATATGTGTTTTTAAAAGTTATTACTGTTACATTTTATAATTTATTTTTCTAAAACATATTTTCAGATTATAAACGGTTTATATGGTTGTCTTAATCAAAGATGATGTACATGATAACGAATAAAATCGCATCTTATTTTAATTAAGAAGATGCGTTTCTAATATGTAATCGATTTTGATCTTCTTGTTAATGCTAGTTTCTAAACACTGGTCATAATTGCCATCCTTAATACTTAGTCTCTATAATGACGCATGTTTTAATACAAAAATACCTGAAGTGCGTTGAGCTTTGGCTTTTGTAGCTCAGTATCTTTGAAAAATTACAAAAATTAACATTTTAAGGAAGTATGATTAGAAAATTTACAGCTTTTATCTCTGTTAATTGTTTAATCTTGCATCTCTATTTATTTGATAGAATATAAACTTATGCAGAAGTATAAAAATCTCTCACTCTACATGGTTTCTTTATCTTTAGCCACACAAGTAGCAAACACTTTCAGATAAGAAGTTCTTTGAGTGCAACTGCAAAATGGAATCATTTTATATTCTCCTACCAATAAAAATGCCACCTTGATTAAGTAAGTAGGCTGTACAAATAAATGATTAAGTTATCAGAACAGCTGTTAGAACCTGCACTTCACTCAACGCTATTCATATGTGAAGGTTAAATTGTATTGCAGAGGTAGAACTTTTCTGCCTCTACTTAAAACTCTAAAAACTCAAATATAACCTATACAAATACTCAACAAATTGTATAATTTAAAGTTTCCTAATAAAACAGTGCACTATATTTTACCATAACTTTCTATAACTATAACACAGTATATCTAGAAAATATCCGGTTGAGATAGATTTCGCTATTAAAAAGATTTAAAAAAACACGAATCGTAATATTCGTCAGCTTTGCCCTTTTAACAGCGATGAACACAGATGGGGTTATACATAAGCTTCTCAAAATGATTACAATTCTTTACTAAAAAACTAAAACGAGTCATATATTTTTACAACCGCGACAAATTGCCAGCGTTATCCACCATCATAAAAAATAATTAATTCTATACCAATTATCCTGTACAAACGTTTTGGCTTTATTATATCTAGTTACATGATTTAAATCAAAATTTTTTAACCTCAACTACCTAAGACTATGTAGTGAGTAATAAGAAAATTAGAAATAGATACAATTTTGTAAATTTCTCTACAAATATATTTTTAGATGTAAACTTCCAACTTAACATAAGGTTACCAATTACTATTATAACAGAAATTATCGATATTTATATCGAAAATTCAAATGTAAAAAACTGAATTATACACAGGTTCGTCAGTGGCAACTTGACTAAGGAACGTTTGTTCACACGCATACAGCATTGGAAGCCATAAGGTTAAATTGAAAAAGTGTTGGTTTTCCATTTACAAAGATGATCTGCCATTTTATTTAGACCGAGCCGAATATTTTGTAACTGTATTTTAATAACTTTAGTATAGCAATTTTTTATAATGTAGTGCAGTTTTTTATTAGGAAACTTTTAATCTAAACAAAAATTTTGCACAACCACAACGTGTTTGCCAGTTCAACAGTTCAATGTTACTTTACTCGCTTGTATAATTTTATATCAATATCTGGATAGCTGGATGATTTCTATTTATATTGTAGTGTAGCTAATTGTTAATGCAGTATAATCTAGTACTGTGGCTGATTAGGAAGCTTTGAGTCTATACAAACCTATCCAGAACCACAACGTGTTTGCCAGTTCAACAGTTCAATGTTACCTTTACTCGCTTGTATAATTTTATATCCAAATCTGCATAGCTGGACGATTTCTATTTATATTGTAGTGTAGCTAATTGTTAATGCAGTATTATCTAGTACTGTGGCTGATTAGCAAACTTTGAGTCTATACAAGACTGTGTGTGTTGGTACGTAAGCTATATGTTAAGGTGAACTACTATTTATGTTTACCAATGCTTTAAAATAACCTGTTCCCGTTTAAAATGTATAATTGGTAAACATAGTTAAATGCAAAAAAATGGTCTTCGATCAAGTATTACCCACTTAATTTTGGCCAGTATCTGTAATTTTGCCTATCTTCTAATAACTTTGTTTTGTTCGTTGAGCGAAAGGTTGAACAAAATGTAAATGTAACATTTTGCACATAAACAGCTGTAACTGTATTCAAGTGACATTTCTCCCAAATTAATTAAACAAGAAATGAGGGGCATCACATTAATTTTGGTTTCTAAAAGTCCCATGAATTCTAAATGGACAGTCATTGACGGAATGTTTATAAACACATACTATACAGACACTCTGATTAAATTAATTATTTATGTATTATAAGACTACAACAATTTATAATTCTAAAAAATATATATTTTTAAAATTGTATAATCAGAAATTTGAAACTATAAACTGCAACAATAACTGAATTTAAAACATTGCTTATCAACTTAACTCTTCTCTGTCGTCTTTAACGTCTGTTGTGAATAGCGCTTTGCAGAGGCAACATCGGGTAATGTGGTTTAATCGGTGCGGGTCGTCTAAGTCGTAAGGAATTCTCTTTTAGTTAGACACGGGTAGGAGCGGTGACTCCAACTGTAACCTGATTGGGCTGTCTGAGTATCCTTCCACATAAGCCTATTTAAATTATATAGTTTCAATTTATACTACACGAAATAAACAAACTAACAAATAATGTAGCAAATATTTTATGAGTTATAATTTCATTCGCTCTTTCGCTAGATGACGTCAAAACGATTTTTATCATAGTTTAATTTCAAATAGAACACGAAAGTATACAACTTAAATTTTATTGTATAAAACAAAAAGTGTTTAACTGAAAACTAACGATGATTAGACTAAACTCTGAGCTACGCAATTATGACTCACTGAATAACGGAAGTTTTTTTGTCAGAGAGTGGAACACTTTAAAGGGACAGTGGCTTGCTGTGAGTAGGTGAACTAATGCCGCAATACGTTTGCAGGGCACTTTAGCCAGGGTAGCACTGATTGGTCGTCGCAGTAGTGTCTTTGTAGGCTGCGACTGATAACCCTTTAAACTCATACTTTAGACCTCTTTTTCGTCACCTTTTCTGGCTAAAACGTCTCGCTTTCGGACTACTTCGACATCAACTCAGCTTTTATCAAGAAAATTTACTGAGGCTTAACTAAGTGATCAGGTCTGTGGTGATCTAGGCTCACAGCTATCTATGTTCTTATTATACATATATGTCTCTCCACAAAAAATTATACGTGCCCTTAAACATGAAGAAACTGAGAGAGTACATGAAACATAAAATAAACATTCTATAGATATAGACCTGGGCATAAGGTACACAAAAAATGCTTTTCTCACACAAGTTATAAAACATAAACGAAAAACATAAAAACAAAAATATATACAAATTCGATCTAAACTATTTACTTACAGAGAAAGCCGATACAATATTAATAAAATTGAAACAATGATTCATTAAAACTCACCCAAAATAGTCTTTTCTGTTTTAATTTATCCTCTTGTCGATGCAACCCTTGGTCGGCACCTATCTCTTCCCAGAGTAGAACAGCTGTGATGTGTCTTGTAGGCATGACGAAACCGATAAATGTTGTGACAATTTTTACTCTGTTATCTCAAGAATGTGTTCTTAGGATAGTGAAAACATTTTTCAAAAACATTTGTTTTAGCTTTACAAAATGAGTTAAAAATTACTGTCTATTGTGCGTCGGTTTTATATATGAATCTTAATGCCTCGAGGCACTTTTGCTTTAAATACAGAATAATTGTTCACGACTCAATTCTGGGTTTCCCAATATCTAATGAACATAGCTCTAACTCCAACCTTTATTTTAAAAATTGTGTGAAGGCATTCCAGATGGTGTTATGAATTTAAGCCGACATTATTCTGAATCACATAATTTTAGAGGGCGCCTAAACCTGTGGATATATTTATTAGCCAATCCTCCTCCATAGTAAATAATCTAGCAATTAAAACTAGTGGTCTTCCTCAAATACGATTAATTTCAATATGTTCACTTAAACATAACTGTAAAATCAAAAAACATGAACAATAAATTACGCAATGTTCTTGTAAATTATCCTTACCCATTATTTCTAATCAACACCATTCCCAGATAATTTTATAAAGACCTACTCCTGTCAGATATATTTCAACATTTTAACTATAAGAAACACTAGAAATGAAATAAATAAATAATAAAACTCACACACACACACACACATATATATATATATATATATATATATATATATATATATATATATATACCACTTTTATGATATAATCACCATCTGGTATATTTATTAATCACCATCCGGCATAGAAGCCTTAGTTATTATTAAACCCACTGAAGTGATATTTCAATTAGAAAATCATTGGTTCTATAAAGGGCAGTCTGGCGAAGCGCAGATAATTTTTGACATGTCATAGTTTTCCCACCGTTTTTAGCCATGGAGTTTTAAAATGAATTTTATCTGGTTGCTTGCTTAAGAAATTTCATCGGGACACATTTGCTTCCGAAATTAAATATATAGATATCATTTCCTCTAATATTTTCTCCCTAGTAATTTGATTCCTTAGCCATGTCTCTACGTAGAAATTAATTTTCTTTGATCTAACTTTGCATTCTTTACTTCCATTTTACTATTTTCGCAAAATGTTTAAACACTTGGTAATCTTTGTCTCTGTTTTACCAACAAACTTTATTCATCGATTGAAGACGCAATACAATATTGTGTAAACCTTTACAATAATTATTTTATAGTTTTCTTTAAAATACTTCATTTAGGATCTAATAAATGTCTTCTTCCATGTTAACACAGTGACAACAATTTGAAATTAATTGAATTGAATTTAAACCTTCCTATTTCCAAAATTCACAATGCTTAGTGTAATTACTTGTTTTTCCGATGTTTGTTCCATTGTTGAAAACTTGAAACAAGAAAGGTATTTTTTTCAAAAGTAGATATTTTGCCAAATTTTGCTGTAAGCTCCAGCTAGATTTTGAGTATTTTTGTGTTTCTTTCTCGTTGAGTTACATTCAATGTTATATAAAACAGTAATTTATTATATCACTAGAAACAGTAGAACATATGTTAATATCTTGCATTTGCATATGGTAGTAGGTGCAATTGCCTTAGATTCTTTATTATTAACGATGGCCATTTCGGGAGATGTGCCCCTTTGTCAACTCAGACCGTAACAGACCTCTCAGTTATTTCAGGTTAGGGTGGGGTGGGGTAGAATAGGGATATTAGGGTGTATTTTTAAAAGATATTGGGGTTATAATGTCGAAAATTCTATATAACTCAAGTGAACAGTGAAAGACTAGTAGTGTAATGTCGAAAAATGAAAAACTAGTAGTTTAAGTGAAGATGAAATTAAATAACATTATCATGTAATAGGACATGTTGTTATATACTATATATATATATATATATATATATATATATATATATATATATTAAATATAATAACATTTATATTTGTTTTATACGTATACATTTATAAATTTATTTATTGGTCACAAGCTATAGAGATTTAAAAGCATAGAATATTTGATAACTATTTAATAATTTTATCTACTCTTGCTTATTATTGATTTTTCTAGAATTAGAGATTGTTTGAAGGTTATGATTTTATCATTTTCAGTTATAATTTCCTATATACCTTATATATTTGATTAAATTAAGATATTGTGTGAAAAAGTAAAACTTTAAATTAAAACAGGAATTTTTATTACTCTTAAGTAAAGATATTTTCTGTACCATACGTTAGCAATCAATAAGATACAATGCATGGACAAGTTTAATTCTATTATACCTAATAAGTTAGGAAAAGATTATTTGCTCAACAATATTATTATGACGACCGCTAATCATTTTCGTTTTTAAGTAAAATAAGTCAAGTTTGCCGGAAGAAGCATTAAAGGGTATTTACGCAAAACGTACTGAGCTAAAACGGGACTGTAGAACGTTTAGGGTACAGTTTTAAACTAAACTTTTAAAGTTTAGAAATTGTTGTATTTAAATTTAAAAATGTGAAATCATAATTATAGAGACGATATGACGGTTGATAATATTTAACGTTATGATCATCTAATGTGGTGGGTTTATCTCTTTTCTATCTTCTCGGGCACTTCTTGGCAAAGATAGCGGGGTGTTGTAAGCTAACCTAACCCAGTTGTTTTAGAGTTTGTACCTGGGTATGGTTGTTCTAGAAAATTTTATTTTTTCTTTAATTCGGCTTCTTTATGATACTCCGAACCAGATCAAACCCGAATCCGGTAAATTCAGCTATTCCATATATCATGTTTAGTTCTTTCAACTAGTTATCTCTTGATAATGGGAAATGAACTAAACGGTGTGCCATACCACGAAATGCCGCTAATTTGGGCTCTTTAGGGTGGTGTGAATCATATGGGATGCACCTGAAGCGTTGCGTAGGCTTCCTATAAACATCAAAAGAAAGCCTACCGTTTGCTCTCGTCACCTTTACATCAAGATAGGTAATGCTACTCTTCGCTTCTACCTCAGTGGTGAGCTTTATCGAAGGAAAAAAACCATTAAATTTCCGAATAAAGGTATCAAGGTTTTTCTTTCCATCCAAAATAGCAAACACATCATCCACATACCGGATCCAGACTCGTGGAAAAAAATTTCATCGTCTCCTTAGCTTTAGTATGTCCGGTTTAGAAATCGGGGACTTACAGCATTGAATGTAAGATGTGCGATGCATTGTATATTGGCCAAACCCGTAGGAGTATTAAGACAAGAAGCAGGGAGCACCTTGCTCATTTTAAAAACCACATGCCGGAATACTCAGCGATGGCCAAGCATTACCTGAACAAGCAGCATTACTTTACGTCTGACCATCCCAAGTTGTTGAAGCAAGTCACGAGGGACAATACTATGGACGATTGGGAGACATGGTTTATTAATAAATTTCCAGATGTCTCAGTAAACAATGAGTCGGGCCCAGTCCAGGGTTCCTCCCTTCCGTTCCCCAATTCTGTGTTGTTCCGCTAAGCATGTGATTCATAACTGCTTTTTTTTTAAAAAAATTAATGTAAGTGTTATAATAAGTGTTAAATTAGTTGTTACTGCTACCTTGTTAAAAATGTTAAAATATGTGTAGTGTTGATGTTTGTTTATTTATCTTGACTTGTTTTTAATTTTGTATAAATTGGTTTTTAGTGAATTGCGTATAACGAGTATTTTTATATAATATATGATTGCTATTTTTTAACTGTGTAAGCGGTGTTTAGGATTAGTTTATTGATGATAGTGCGAAATAAGGGGGGGGGGCGGAGATAAAGAACAAAATTTTATTAATAATAGTTTTTATGTAAAAAATAAAAAAATTAATCTCTCTCCTGAGTAAAAAGGGTTGTGCTATGTAATAGATTAATTTTATTGCTTGACTTTGTATTTTTATCTTGTTTGTTTTAGTTGACTTGTACGATAGCTTGACAATATGTTAGTAGTAGCCAAGTACTGAGGAAGGCGACTTCGTCGCCGAAACTAGTTTGTTGTGTGTGTGATTATTAAACACTAATTTTTTTGAGATTTTGAGTTCACTATTTTAACTTTTACCTTTGTGAATAGTTCTCACTAGCTAAGCTCTAATTTAATAAACAAATATCCAACCTAAATTAACCTTTTCTTTAAACGTTTATTAACATATACATCCTTAACGTTTTGCTTATGATTTTAATAATTTTCTTTTAAAAATAAATTGTTTGAAGCTACACGTTTGTCATTGTTGGTTTTCCAAACACGATTTCACTACTAATCTTAAGTAAATCTGAGACAGACACGTCGACAGAGATGAACCTGGAATGAAGGACATGTTTAGCATTGCTAGAATCTGACCGTTTGTTCATTCGAAGATGGCGCTGTGCTATAAATTACAATTCTTAATTCTGAGATTTGTTTTTCCTCAACATTGCTTGCTACCCAGAACAATTATATTTGGTATTGTTTTGCAGAATGAAAACCTTATAACAATTTAAACGGTTTTAAAGTAATCTACGATTGTAGGCTTACAAACAATCTTTACGATTTTACATCTTTAAAAAGATGACTGAAATTCTCCAGTCATTATTTTCAAGAGTATTAAATCACTCTGGAACTTAATAGGTAAGGAAACGTATATTGATTGCAATTTTAAACCCGATCATGAAGTTTAATATTTTTAAAAGAATGAAATCTGTGAAAAACTCTAGCTTGAAAAAAAAGATTTAATTAAATATAGCTAGAGGGTCGTGGCAGCAATCGCTGCTTCTTATTTATTACAATAAAATGAAATGAATTAATCACAGTTAAATACTTCCTAATTGTTGCATGCTGAAAATGATGTAAAAGTCCTGGCGCTTATTTGTTTTGTGATATTCTCAATAAAATGCCTACTGTTCAACATTAAATGTTGCAATTAGAGCTTTGTTCTGGGATGTGTAGTAACACCAGTCCATTGTGACAACATAAGTTAAAGTGTCCTCGTACTACGTCACTGGGGAAATGAAGTGCAATACAATGCTGGTAGCTTTGGTCAAGTCTGCCAACACTATTCGGAATCACACAATTTGCATTACGTAGAGGGCGCCTAAAATTGTAGATACGTTCATCAGTCCCTCGTCCTGCTCTGCAAATAAAGTAACATTAAAAACTCACGGTCTCCATCTGTTACGATTCTTCTCAACATGTCCACTTAGAAAGAACACTAAAATTATTAACAAACATAAAACATACATTACGCTATATTGACTCTTGTCAATTATCCTTAACCATTATTTCTACTCCTCACTATTTTCACATAATTTTACACAGTCTCCTCTTGTTAGATATATTTCAACATTTTAATTATACAGAACAAAATAAATAAACAATTAAATTCACGTAAGGTGTTTATATCTGGTGATGTTATTGACATGTTATCTGACATTAATAACTTACCTAATAATAAACTCACAGTGCTTAATTATCACTGTAGTGATATTTCAGTCTATCAATTCCAAAGGGGAGAAGCCTAGGTAATTTTTTACACGTCTGATAGTTTTCCCACCGTCTTTGGCTTTGAAATGAATATAGTTAAGCTGTCTTATCTTGTTTCATCCACGAAAAGTTCCCTAGGGACCGATTCGCTTAAGGAAATAAATATATAGACAAGATATAATATATTTAACGTTTATATTACAAGTCAGGAGTTGTTAGAGGACAGATATTTTAAAAATAAATTGTACTGAATACATTCTGATAGACAACTCAATTTTATTATTTATAATTCATTACTTGTTGTTAGTAGCAATATTCTGTTAAATCAAGTGAATATTTATTTATTTGTAAATTTAAACAAATTAACTAATGATTTGATAAAAGGAGAGTCCAAGGTTTGTACTACTAAAAAAAACTTTTGTTGCTTAAAGAAATCTGACGCGACTGAAAAGCGTTTAAATCTAAAGTCCCATAACACAACAACGTCTCATGTAAAATTCATATTGCCTTTATATTGTAAATATAAAATAAATTAATTATTATTTATAATGCAAAATTATATAAAATATATTATCTTTAATATATTTATTTTTATTTATAAAAATAGCTACTTTATGTTAGTAACTGTTAATTACTTTCGTTATTGGAGGAAAATATTTATTCTTGAATAGAAATTCAGTAGTTTCGTGAGTCAAGTATTATTTATTAAAAAACTGGCACCGTTTCAATAACTATATTGTCATCCTCATTTAGGCCTCCTGAAATACACATACTTGTCGACGTTCCAATTATT
Source organism: Prosapia bicincta (assembly GCA_036971475.1). Taxonomy (NCBI): domain Eukaryota; kingdom Metazoa; phylum Arthropoda; class Insecta; order Hemiptera; family Cercopidae; genus Prosapia; species Prosapia bicincta. The sequence continues at coordinate 881,725 of JBAIZL010000061.1, forward strand.
TAAAATTACAACATCTTTGATTTCTTGGCATTTTGATCAAACAAAAACCTTTTGTGAATGTACATTTAATCATAAAATATTTATTACTATTATTGCTGATCGAATGTATACTGATTTTCTTATATCTTTCCGTGGTAATGGTAAATTTTCTTAAATGCTATTTAGGTAAATAACATATTACTTAATATGTACTACTTATAAAATACTTTATAAAATAAAATGAATATATACCTTGAAGTAATTCAGTCTGCGAATTATGATATGGACGACTGGTAACAATATTTTTAATAAATTAAATTAAAAAGTAAAAGTAGGCCATACTTCATCACATTTTTGGAAATATGAGAAAGGGGTGGTTTTCCATTTTAAAGATTTATAAACTAGTAAGAGTATATTTCTCTACATATAAACATGTATCTACAACAACTGTAAATAACAATAGAGCAACTTACCTTTCTATTTATGGGGTATTTTTGCACATCAATATATGTTATATTATGTGTCATCAATTTTACAATTTTTTGTCTAAATTATATTTTAATAAAACATGACATGTTTTTAATTTAAACTGATTTCAAACAAACAATTTTATAAGATTGTCACATAATATCTTTCCTACTGAGACACTTAAAAATCTTAGATTTTTAAACATGGAATGTTATAATTCATCAGGACGTGACGTTTTCCTTATCTTAATAAGGCGTTAAAACATGTTTGATATAGTTTATTTCATATATAAGATAGTATTTAAAAAAATTTTAGTTATAATTTACGAT
>JBAIZL010000061.1:887500-1027500 GCA_036971475.1 Prosapia bicincta
GGAAGGTTCATTTTATATACCTATGAAGTATCCTGTCAGGATAAGTTTGGTAGTAATTTAACCAAATATACATATTCAAGGCTAGAACAGAGATCACATGACGAAGTATTACTCCGCGGAAGTAGACGTTTAATTAGGTAATGTTGTATAAAATTACAACCAAATGTCCTGACTGGACACTTTACTTATACTTTACCTTGATTGGATATTTTAATATATAGGCATATATTATTGCATAAAATTACAACCAAATCTATCGTAACTGTATACTTTATAGGTAGACCTATATTTAAATATATCTATACGTAGTACAGCGCGCCGCTGATACGCGGACGTATTACTTCTTATTACTTCACAATGAATTTCTTACCCAACTTTAATTTGACACAACTAAAACTTTTATTTATTTTCCTGAGCGAGAGTTTTCATTATTTTTTCGTATGCCTGATGATTTTCTTCGTTGCACATTATTAATTTTCCCCATATCGAACACGTGGGAAAGGGAAATAAATACCTGAAAATTTACATAAACCCTGGTCCCTTAGGGTCCCTGGTTTTTACATGAGCCTATTGTTATTTAGAAATTCTGTCAGGGCACGGCCCCACTGGCCTTGGAAACTCCCTTAACGGTAGGATTATAAATTATAGTTAGATATATTTACTGGGATTTAATTTCAGCAAATTAAATTCAACCCAAATGCAAATACAATTTAAATCAATACAAATATTCGTCATCCTCTACGATGGACGGATACTATGCAGTAATGAAGTCTGTTCGGGTAACGGAAGTTATTTCGGGAAACGCAGATCAAGCACTGAAGGAACTTAAATCTTGGTCGCAAGGAAAGTCTTACTGGTCATGATCTATGATACCAGTCTATAAAGAGCAGTAACCCTTACTATCCAGAACCAGGTTTGGTGTCCGGCCCTGTTATACGAGCATTAAAGAAAGCGTTCAGAATTCGTCACAAAGTTTCTCGAGAATATAAAATGAGTTTTTATTCAATCACTTTTATCATCCGAACGCTTCATTATCGAAAGTAAACATCCAATTACAGGGAGGAAATTTTCCGTTAGGTTTAACCAAAATCAAGAATCCAGTTCCAGAGTATCCACATAAAATATTCCTTTTCGTCTTGATTGCGTAACTGAGTTATGTAGGTACCATAATATTGCACATCAACAGTGCCTACTTTTATTTTATAAACTGCTTGGTATTTTATTATTCGTGATGTAACATAGTAAAACAATAATAATAATGGTACGTATATACCATCTATATATATATATATATATATATATATATATATATATATATATATATATATATATATATATGCTGATACGTATTCTTTCATAAATGGAAAAATATGGTGAATAGTTACTATTCGGAGTACATCCATCCGTTCATTCTGCAGTGCATAAAATCGCAGTTCCGACATTTCGCTAGGTTACGAGGTGAACCCAGCAACAGCTGATGCAAAACTAGCAGTGAAATCATATTATTTGAAGAAATTCAAGTACCTAAATAATCTAATAACAAATTTTCTTTTTTTCCTCTTATCTCCTATTCTTTTTTGCAGTCCAATATTGAAAAACATTTATTAATAATGTTGTATATCGTAGAGCCAAATCTTTTTGTATTTTTACCTTAAATTGTATAAGAATTATTAGCAAATTTATTACCATTGTATATTTTTCCTAAATACTCTGTTACTCGATAAATTCGTTGCATGTTCGACCAGCTTAAATTATATCGCAAGAACTATGCTTAAATTAATATCTGTTTTTACAAATTCATGTCTAAGTACCTAAACATTTAAATTGTAAAGAACGCCGTACATCTAATTTTAGATCCACCTAGATTCTTTAAAATTATGAGTACTCTTCTTAAAATGAAGGTTAGACAAGTTTTATACATTTCAATTATACGAGTTTTTATAACTCGGTATATTTATCAAAGATATTTTCCTTTATGGTTTTTGTGTATATAGGAAAATCAAGGTTTTTTTAATAGGTTAAATTAGTTTAGTCTATAGTTTCTATATTTATTGAATGCAATGCATTAGTTTTAATAAAACTCATTGCCTATAATTTGTACTTTTGTTGCCGATTGTTTAATATTTCCAAATCTTTCTTATCAACGCGCGATCAAGTGCTAAAGAAAAGTTCACTAGTAAGCGTGCAGGGGTTATCTACCAAATCAGCTTATTTATTGAGAAATGTATGCGTACAGCATATTCATATTACATGCAGGTCCTTTGAGATGAATCCTCGGGCGGTCTTACTTATGTTTTATTAAGTAATCAAATATCCACTAAGCACTGCAAATGTTCAAGACAGTAAAACTCAGTTAGGTGAGGCAGTTAATTGTAATTACTCCAAGAACGTATGATTAGTAGCTAACTTGCTGCAAAAACATGATATTTAAAATGTGAAGATTTAAAAGCGAAACACTTAGTTGCTGTTTCTTGCAAAGTAGAGTTCATAAAGTTACCGACCACTTTAAAGCTCCATCGCAATACTGACGTTTACTTGTTACACGTTTTTGGAGAAAATCAAATTCTCTACACGCAAAATAATAGTAAAATGTTTGACAAAGTTTAGGAGTATATTTTTGTAAAAGCATTACAGGGTTTCCACAAAATAGTTTCGGAGTTTTAAGGTTAAATATTTTTATTAAATAAAATTCTTAGTTTATTGTTTGATATATGTATATAAATGCAATAATAAAGTATTGCGATGTTGTCATTAAAGAGAACATTGGGGAACGTTTTTAGATGTGAATAAATCATGTCGGTTCTAAGCTTACTAGCAACACAGGCATTTTTGCATCCTTACGTAAAGTATCTATAACATATCATTCCCCTTATCGTCTCTTATTAATCTAATCATAAAACATATTTAAATAAAAAAGCAAACAATTGTTATTTTAAAACTACAATGAACAATCTCAATGTTTAAAACAATGAAAGAATGGTTTTTGAAACATTTCATTTGTCAGTAGTACTTTAGGATTATACGAATCCCTTTAGCGACTATTCCCTTTTAAAAATTAGTTTCTGCGAAGATAATACATGGTTAATGATGCTATGTAGAATTAAATGATGTAAGCATTTTAAATGTTTTACTAAAGAGATGCTGTTAGGACCATTAATAGGGTGAAATGAATATTAATGGTCTTTACTAAAACAATACAGAATAATAAACTGAAGAGCTAATTCCAACCTGTGAAACGTTCTTAGAGGGATCGTTTTATAGTAAAATACAACTGCAAATATATCCGGTGTTTTTTTAAATTTTAAATTGTTGTTATTGATAATTGTAACTGCTAAAAATCTACTACTATAAAAAGCCTTATACTTGTTATTATGTTATTCTTACAAAAGCATTTTTATGGGTTTAATATAAAGCTTTTTGAAACAAAAATAGATTCATACAGAGTAGAGAGAAAGAGAAAGGAAGACAGACAGATACGAATCTAAATACATTTACATACAAATATCATACGAGTACAAAACGAACATGAAACTAGAGAGAGAATAGCACAGAATGTATTAAATAAGTTAATTAAATATATGCAATACATGTTTCAAATAAATCTTCAGTGACTTTAAATAAAAATATTTAATTTGTATATTTTAGGAATAATTTGGAAAATTAAGGAACTTTTTACTTACTATATATCTTTAGGTTTAGTTTGTAAGAATAAATTTAGAAATAATATGATTTAAACGAATATGATGAAAATATACAAAACCCCTAATCTCTGCTAATGGCTTAGTTTTCTTATTTAATAACGACGAAATTTCTATAGAATTGCGACGGTATTTGTTGAGCTCTTTTTGCCCGTCGCAATAAACATACAAATATCATACAAACGAAAATCAAACTAGAGAGAGAATACCACAGAATGTATATATAAGTTAATTAAATATATGCAATACATGTTTCAAATAATCTTCAGTGACTTTAAATATAAATATTTAATTTGGATGTTTTAGGAATAATTTGAAAAATTAAGGAACATTTTACTTACTATATATCTTTAGGTTTAGTTTGTAAGAATATATTTAGAAATAATATGATTTAGATGAATGTGATGAAAATATACAAAACCCCTAATCTCTGCTAATGGCTTAGTTTTCTTATTTAATAACCACGAAATTTCTATTGAATTGCGACGGTATTTGTTGAGCTCTTTTTGCCCGTCGCAATAAACATACAACTATCATACAAACGAAAATTAAACTAGAAAGAGAATACCTCAGAATGTATATATATAAGTTAATTAAATATATGCAATACATGTTTCAAATAAAACTTCAGTGACTTTAAATATAAATATTTAATTTAGATGTTTTAGGAATAATTTGAAAAATTAAAGAACGTTTTACTTACTATATATCTTTAGGTTTAGTTTGTAAGAATATATTTAGAAATAATATGATTTAGATGAATGTGATGAAAATATACAAAACCCCTAATCTCTGCTAATGGCTTAGTTTTCTTATTTAATAACCACGAAATTTCTATAGAATTGCGACGGTATTTGTTGAGCTCTTTTTGCCCGTCGCAATAAACATACAACTATCATACAAACGAAAATCAAACTAGAGAGAGAATACCACAGAATGTATATATAAGTTAATTAAATATATGCAATACATGTTTCAAATAAATCTTCAGTGACTTTAAATAAAAATATTTAATTTGTATATTTTAGGAATAATTTGGAAAATTAAGGAACTTTTTACTTACTATATATCTTTAGGTTTAGTTTGTAAGAATAAATTTAGAAATAATATGATTTAAACGAATATGATGAAAATATACAAGACCCCTAATCTCTGCTAATGGCTTAGTTTTCTTATTTAATAACCACGAAATTTCTATAGAATTGCGACGGTATTTGTTGAGCTCTTTTTGCCCGTCGCAATAAACATACAAATATCATACAAACGAAAATCAAACTAGAGAGAGAATACCACAGAATGTATATATAAGTTAATTAAATATATGCAATACATGTTTCAAATAAATCTTCAGTGACTTTAAATATAAATATTTAATTTGGATGTTTTAGGAATAATTTGAAAAATTAAGGAACATTTTACTTACTATATATCTTTAGGTTTAGTTTGTAAGAATATATTTAGAAATAATATGATTTAGATGAATGTGATGAAAATATACAAAACCCCTAATCTCTGCTAATGGCTTAGTTTTCTTATTTAATAACCACGAAATTTCTATTGAATTGCGACGGTATTTGTTGAGCTCTTTTTGCCCGTCGCAATAAACATACAACTATCATACAAACGAAAATTAAACTAGAAAGAGAATACCTCAGAATGTATATATAAGTTAATTAAATATATGCAATACATGTTTCAAATAAAACTTCAGTGACTTTAAATATAAATATTTAATTTAGATGTTTTAGGAATAATTTGAAAAATTAAAGAACGTTTTACTTACTATATATCTTTAGGTTTAGTTTGTAAGAATATATTTAGAAATAATATGATTTAGATGAATGTGATGAAAATATACAAAACCCCTAATCTCTGCTAATGGCTTAGTTTTCTTATTTAATAACCACGAAATTTCTATAGAATTGCGACGGTATTTGTTGAGCTCTTTTTGCCCGTCGCAATAAACATACAACTATCATACAAACGAAAATCAAACTAGAGAGAGAATACCACAGAATGTATATATAAGTTAATTAAATATATGCAATACATGTTTCAAATAAATCTTCAGTGACTTTAAATAAAAATATTTAATTTGTATATTTTAGGAATAATTTGGAAAATTAAGGAACTTTTTACTTACTATATATCTTTAGGTTTAGTTTGTAAGAATAAATTTAGAAATAATATGATTTAAACGAATATGATGAAAATATACAAGACCCCTAATCTCTGCTAATGGCTTACTTTTCTTATTTAATAACCACGAAATTTCTATAGAATTGCGACGGTATTTGTTAAGCTCTTTTTGCCCGTCGCAATAAACATACAAATATAATACAAACGAAAATCAAACTAGAGAGAGAATACCACAGAATGTATATATAAGTTAATTAAATATATGCAATACATGTTTCAAATAAATCTTCAGTGACTTTAAATATAAATATTTAATTTAGATGTTTTAGGAATAATTTGAAAAATTAAGGAACTTTTTACTTACTATATATCTTTAGGTTTAGTTTGTAAGAATATATTTAGAAATAATATGATTTAGATGAATGTGATGAAAATATACAAAACCCCTAATCTCTGCTAATGGCTTAGTTTTCTTATTTAATAACCACGAAATTTCTATAGAATTGCGACGGTATTTGTTGAGCTCTTTTTGCCCGTCGCAATAAACATACAACTATCATACAAACGAAAATTAAACTAGAAAGAGAATACCTCAGAATGTATATATAAGTTAATTAAATATATGCAATACATGTTTCAAATAAATCTTCAGTGACTTTAAATAAAAATATTTAATTTGTATATTTTAGGAATAATTTGGAAAATTAAGGAACTTTTTACTTACTATATATCTTTAGGTTTAGTTTGTAAGAATAAATTTAGAAATAATATGATTTAAACGAATATGATGAAAATATACAAGACCCCTAATCTCTGCTAATGGCTTAGTTTTCTTATTTAATAACGACGAAATTTCTATAGAATTGCGACGGTATTTGTTGAGCTCTTTTTGCCCGTCGCAATAAACATACAAATATCATACAAACGAAAATCAAACTAGAGAGAGAATACCTCAGAATGTATATATAAGTTAATTAAATATATGCAATACATGTTTCAAATAAATCTTCAGTGACTTTAAATATAAATATTTAATTTGGATGTTTTAGGAATAATTTGAAAAATTAAGGAACATTTTACTTACTATATATCTTTAGGTTTAGTTTGTAAGAATATATTTAGAAATAATATGATTTAGATGAATGTGATGAAAATATACAAAACCCCTAATCTCTGCTAATGGCTTAGTTTTCTTATTTAATAACCACGAAATTTCTATAGAATTGCGACGGTATTTGTTGAGCTCTTTTTGCCCGTCGCAATAAACATACAACTATCATACAAACGAAAATCAAACTAGAGAGAGAATACCTCAGAATGTATATATAAGTTAATTAAATATATGCAATACATGTTTCAAATAAATCTTCAGTGACTTTAAATAAAAATATTTAATTTGTATATTTTAGGAATAATTTGGAAAATTAAGGAACTTTTTACTTACTATATATCTTTAGGTTTAGTTTGTAAGAATAAATTTAGAAATAATGTGATTTAAACGAATATGATGAAAATATACAAGACCCCTATACTCTGCTAATGGCTTAGTTTTCTTATTTAATAACGACGAAATTTCTATAGAATTGCGACGGTATTTGTTGAGCTCTTTTTGCCCGTCGCAATAAACATACAACTATCATACAAACGAAAATCAAACTAGAGAGAGAATACCTCAGAATGTATATATAAGTTAATTAAATATATGCAATACATGTTTCAAATAAATCTTCAGTGACTTTAAATAAAAATATTTAATTTGTATATTTTAGGAATAATTTGGAAAATTAAGGAACTTTTTACTTACTATATATCTTTAGGTTTAGTTTGTAAGAATAAATTTAGAAATAATATGATTTAAACGAATATGATGAAAATATACAAGACCCCTATACTCTGCTAATGGCTTAGTTTTCTTATTTAATAACGACGAAATTTCTATAGAATTGCGACGGTATTTGTTGAGCTCTTTTTGCCCGTCGCAATAAACATACAAATATCATACAAACGAAAATCAAACTAGAGAGAGAATACCTCAGAATGTATATATAAGTTAATTAAATATATGCAATACATGTTTCAAATAAATCTTCAGTGACTTTAAATATAAATATTTAATTTGGATGTTTTAGGAATAATTTGAAAAATTAAGGAACATTTTACTTACTATATATCTTTAGGTTTAGTTTGTAAGAATATATTTAGAAATAATATGATTTAGATGAATGTGATGAAAATATACAAAACCCCTAATCTCTGCTAATGGCTTAGTTTTCTTATTTAATAACCACGAAATTTCTATAGAATTGCGACGGTATTTGTTGAGCTCTTTTTGCCCGTCGCAATAAACATACAACTATCATACAAACGAAAATCAAACTAGAGAGAGAATACCACAGAATGTATATATAAGTTAATTAAATATATGCAATACATGTTTCAAATAAATCTTCAGTGACTTTAAATATAAATATTTAATTTAGATGTTTTAGGAATAATTTGAAAAATTAAGGAACTTTTTACTTACTATATATCTTTAGGTTTAGTTTGTAAGAATATATTTAGAAATAATATGATTTAGATGAATGTGATGAAAATATACAAAACCCCTAATCTCTGCTAATGGCTTAGTTTTCTTATTTAATAACCACGAAATTTCTATAGAATTGCGACGGTATTTGTTGAGCTCTTTTTGCCCGTCGCAATAAACATACAACTATCATACAAACGAAAATTAAACTAGAAAGAGAATACCTCAGAATGTATATATAAGTTAATTAAATATATGCAATACATGTTTCAAATAAATCTTACTATATATCTTTAGGTTTAGTTTGTAGGAAGAAATGGATAGAATATGATTTAGATGAATATGATGAAAGAATAAGACGCCTGTTATGTTATAATTAAAACCTATCGGAAATGTTTACTTCACACCTAGACATGGAAATCATTTCAATTTCTCAAAAGATTTAAAGGTATTTACTGAAAATTTAAAGTTAAAGTATCTTTTGACTGAATAACGGACTGTTTTGTAGATGTATATATTATTAGATTTATTTAGAACAATTTCAATAATAAATTTACTGAGAATTTAAAAAATTTATTAAACTTTTAGAATTTTCTTTAATAAAGGGAACAAGAGATTGTTAGATTTAACGAGTGTTAGGGTGTAAGAGTAACTGGGACAATCACACACGATTTATAGTACAATAAACCGTGATGTAAACCCTAGATTTAATACATAATTTTATCCATAATAAGATAATGGGGGGACAGTAGTAGTAAAACTAAACAATGCATGTATAAAAAAAAAGTCTTATTCAATTTGTAACAAAAAAATATAAGTCGGTTCCATAGAGACAGTAAATTATTTTTCTATATCACCAGTTTTTCTTCAAAACCTAATCACTATCCTAAATATTGTTAAAGAAAACCAGTAAAATATGTTAGAGAAGGAATTATAAATTTAAATAGAATGCAATAAAACCGAATTTATTCACTAAGCACTTAAGCAAAATTAGGTATGGAATGACTAAGTGTTGTAAGGAATAAGCATTCATAACTACAACTATAAAGTGTTTGTAAATATTTTACATTATAAAACTCTTTCCTTCGAAATATTTAGCAGAAGGGGTTGAAGCAATTAAATTTTGGAGACATATTTTTTACGAAAAAGAAATGGATGCCCCCTTTGGGATTGGAATTGACAAACAGGACTTTTGCCATTGATGAATTACTACCACTTTGTTAATTATGATCCGTCCCTCGGGATGAGTAAATTTAAACAAAATACCATGTTCAGGGGCAACCCTTTATCCAAGTTAGGATGAGTGATATTTCTTTGTTTACAAATATCTCTACTACGCTTTGTAGTTGTGCTACTGATGGAACGTTAGAATAGTATTTACCACTGTATATAACACAAATATATTCCCACACATTCAGAACCAAGTTTCAGATTATAACACTTTATGTTGAAATTTAATTATTACGGGTTTGCGGAAAGAATGATAGTCATACTGACGATGATGCCTTAGTGCGGTTGAAAAGGTTTTATCGAAAGAAGTTGTGAAACGTAACTTTTCATGGGGAGTCATTTAAAAGACATGTTGGGGGAATAATCGGCAGAACGTGATCCGATCCCTTAGAATTAATTTGGAAATATTATAAGTCAAAAATCCAATGAGTGATGATACGGTGATTAACGAAATGATTCGAAAATATCCGACCGTTACCTATTGGTGTTAATGTTTTCTTCAACAGGTGTTTTCGTATTCACTTAGAGGTGTTTTGGGCCATTTAAACCGTTTCCAAATGAAATGTTCTATATATTCATGAAGATTGTATATTTGAATTGTTTATGTGAAAAGAAATGTTTCGTATACCAGCTGTTATTGCTCGTTGTAATTTTATTTTCTGTATTAAAAATTAGCAATAAGGTAAAACCTTAAACTAACTATACTATATGGTCTACTAATAGGCCAACGTTACAGGTCAATATAGTTATGTAATATACTGACCATTTATTTACTTTAAACAATATTATTTTAATTTATTTGCATATATTGTAAAACATTTTAAAATATCTACATGATAATTTGTAAAATTTAAATTTAAAAATACAATATGCAATAATAAATAGGTCATGTTACGTTCTTACAAGGTTAGTAATGACCCCCATCACTTAGAAATAATCTGAAATGATAATCAAATCCAATGAGTAGTAATCCAGAGATTAACGAAATCATTCCAAAATATCGACATTTAGTCACGACTGGTAACGCTATTGTTTTCGTATTCACTTGGAGGATGTGTTAATAATTTTCCAATAGAATTTCCTACATATTTAAGGGCATCGTATACTCGATTAAATTATTTCATAAGGTATGATTTACTTTCAGTTTTTGAGAATTACCAATAAGTTAAAATGCATATCTAACGACATTATATCCTTTCCTAATACTTTAATGGTAATTATAGTTATCTAATATATTGAGAGTTAATCACTTAAAGAATATTATGTTAATTTACTAGGATGTATTAAAATTAAAAGTAAAAAAGCTACGTATCTGAAACAGCTCTTATTTAGATCAATAGGTTTAATTTAAACTTTAAATTAGTAAAAAAATAATAAATAGCTTTATTTTACGTTCTTAACAACCAACATTCTGGTGATTTTATTTCCTAAACAACATTTTTAACAAAGCTTTTGCTCTTACAACCCCATACTAATGTTGCTTTTTTTAATACGTCACACAAGTCGCCATATTATTGTTTCTTGTGTCTAAGGACGTTATACACAACACATTCTCCAGATATATCCTAGCATGGTTGGAGTTTACTTTGTTGCCTTGTATTTTAGTTAATTTATTTATTAACGTGTACACTGATTGTAAAAGTTGTAGTCGTGATCATTATAAAAATAATTGGATTATTTTCAAATTTTGTTATGATAATCTTTGAATGCGCGTGTGCGTTCCTAGATCCGTACGACCACATTTTTTTTATCGTATCCATGTTGCATGGATATAACAAGTCTGAACATTTATCTTAATACAAAGAAAAAGTTTATGAGTTGTATATATAAAGGGGTTTCCGTTTATATATATATATATATATATATATATATATATATATATATATATATATATATAAGTAATTAGTTACATCAGTATTCAATTTAAAGTTACTTTACAACTTTAATTTTTTCTTTAAGTATATTCTTTTCTTTAACGTAATAGAATATTTATGTCGATAAACTTGTACAATTTATTAACCGAAGTACTGTCCATTTTTTAGGTTTTATATATATATTTAAATTTATTTATAATAATTTTATTTATATTTGTTGGTATTTTAAGTAAAACGTTTAAGTATTCACTGTAACACAGGTTAAATATTTATAAAACATCATTGCAGATAGGGGCAAGTTGATCTGTGGTAAAAAACGGCGCTGTGTAGGCAATTTAGCAATAAACTAATGACATGCTTAGTACGAGGTGAAAGAAGTGGTTGAAAAATAAATAAGCGCATAGTCCAAAGAAAGCCAAATTGATAGGCCACCAACTTAGCTCTTGGTTTAGATCTTGTGCATACAAAGCTATAAGATGTTAATGTAACATATACTACGCTTGAAGTCATTGTGATGGGAAAACGGATCGATAAATGAGAGAGAATGGTACATCCAACTAGAAGATACAAAAGTACCTTCACTTTTGTATAAATAATTTTGAACCTAATAGGCACTGTTGTAGAAAAAATCTATTTTTCTAGTTATTTATATACTTACATAGTAGCTAACGTCACCCTGAACCTACTAAACAATACAAATAATAAATGAAACTAAATATATTATAGTTAGGTCGATATAACCATAATAATTATTTAAGACAAAACATTAATATATAAAGTAGGAAGGCTAAATAATAATTTGTATTAGTCGTAATAATTCGGAATATCATCGCTAAAGTGTAACAACAGGTTTACGTTCAATTTGTCGGACGTACAGAGAAGTATCGATTACTTAGATAGTTTGTTTTAGATACATCTAGATACCTATATAACCTCCCTTTTATCCGTCGAACCTAGAACGAACATTAAACTCAGAATACCTTGCCATCAGGTACCTCATCGACTATACTAGACGCCCCCCTTTCATATCTCACACATATAAGTGATACTTATATGTGTACTACTTTTCATTTAAAGGTCAAGGTCATGTTTTCCCCCTGCAAGGTCATTCATACATGTTGATAGTTTGAGAGACCCCCAACTATAAACTGAATGCCGCTGTGCGGGAGTGCAGCAGGGAGAAGAGGAAGAAACAAGGCGTCATTAGGCAGTATGTTATACCGGAGAAAAGGCAGATTTTTCTATGGAATATACATGATGCTGAGCAAAGAACTTAAGTCCTTAACGTAAGACTGAAGGACCCACAGGCAGCCGCAATCAGGTTACAGTTGGAATCACTGCGCCTACCCGTGTCGGCGCTTTAAGGGAGGATTACTCACGACTTATTTAGACGCCCCGCAACGATTAAGGCAAACTAACCAATGTTGGCTCCTCAGAAAGCTACTCACAACAGATGTTAAATCGAAGACAACAAAGAAAAGTGAAGTTGCTAAGCAATGTTTTAATCCAGTTATTGTTGCTAAAATATGGTTTTAAATTTATTCGATATATTTCACACACTTTTAATTTATTATTTAGGCATTTTTTTTGAAACATTCTCCAACTAATGGCACAAGTTTCAAACTACTTATGCAATCTAGTCAGACAGCTCGTAATGTATAAGTTTAGACCAGCCTTACGACGGCGTTTACAGTGTTGAATATTTATATTTTTGTCAATCAATAACTCTAATCAGTAGTCAAAGTAATTTGTACTCATTCTCATAAAATTAATTTACTTTTTCCATCCTCTCGTATTTGGTAAAAAATGTTCAGGTGGTTTTCTTTTCTGGTTATGTGTCCAACACTTACGAACTGGCTTTTTTTTCTAAACACATCATACAATTATATAATGCAGTAGCCACATATTTACCACCATAACGTGAGTGTATGTAATGGTGGTCGAGCCACCAGCTAATGTCAGACACAATAAACGTAAAATGTGAGAGGACACAGCATTTATCTATCTACACAAACAATCGTAGTTATTTGTATGCTTTAGTATAGTCAGGACTGATTACCCTGATGGGATAATCCGTGCTTAGGAACTAGAACAAAAAATCAAACAAAAATCAAGTATTACTTTGTGTTAAACATCTAAGCCTTTTCTCGGAACTCCTGCTGCGCTGAGTTTTTGCTTCCAATTGATGTAAATGGTTGTAAAAACGTACTACGTTCCTATATACACTCGTAACCCAGATTTTGCTATCGTTGGACTATGCATTTATGTAATTTTAAAACACTTCATTCCATTACCGCTAACTAAATCTAAACAGTTAACAAAATAAACACTAAGTGAAACTATAATTAAAAAATACTAAACTAGGTGAATACGTAAGAGCTTACTTGTTGAAGCGTTTTGAAATAGTCGTTCATTTTACGAAGCAAAGCATCTACTGGTGGCATCGCGTTAGGTACAAAGATTTTCGGGATGGATTTATGACTGTGAGATTGGGTGGGTTATTTTGGTTGTGTGTCATGTAATGGAAAAGCGTGTTGGCCTCAAAATGTGTGTGATCATGTAATATGTTTTCTTTATCTGTTGCGTAGTGTTTGTATATCTCGTATTTTTCTAAGGTTGTTAGTTTTTTACTTTGTTTCAATGTGTGTAGAGCATTTACATTAGTAAATCCTGGGATGGGGGAACCCATAGGGAGGCCGTCTCTGTAAGTAGATTTTGTGTTGGTATGTGAAGTAGTTTTGTGATGTGATGAGTTTGGTGAGTGTGAGGATTTCATGTGTGAGTTGTAAACAACACTCCACATAAACTCACACATGAAATCATCACACTCACCAAACTCATCACATCACAAAACTACTTCACATACCAAAAAAATTCTACACACCGAAAGATGGCTTCCCTATGGGTTCCCCTATCTCAGGCGTCCTAGCAGAAATATTCCTACATCATATTGAGCAACAATACATTCTACAGAACACACATAAAATAATTTATTATCATAGGTATGTAGATGCCATTCTAATATTATACAACGGTAACAAACGGCAAATCAAACAACTACACAATTACATTATTACCATACACGAAAACCTCACGATTACTTTGTTTTAATGTGTGGAGTATTTTTCTATTAGTGTATATGTCCGTGTGTGTTTGTTGCGTGTTTTTTAGGTGTATTGCGTGGCTGGATTTTGGGTTTGTTTGATTTCTTTGGGCAATGTGTTCTTCGAAGCGTGTGTGAATGACCTGCCGATTTATCCGATATAGTAGCTGGGACAATCATTACATGAAAATTTGTAAATACAGGATAGTTGGTATTTGTCTGTTTGTTTTTGAAAGGGTGTTATGTGCTGTCTTAAAGTGTTTGTTATTTTGTAAGATATTTGGTAATGAAGTTTTTTGAATGTGTAGTCTATTTTGTGTGTGTGTATGTGTTTGCTGTGGTAGGTGAGGGATATGTATTTGTTGTTTTTGTGTGGTTTGTCTCCATGCTCTTTTGATGATGTTTATGTTTAATTTTCATGTGTATGTTGTCTATGATCGTATGTTGGTAGCCGTTTTGTTGAACGATGTATTTTATGGTATTAAGCTCCTCGTCGTAGTCTTTCTGTAGCATTGGTATATTGATTAGGCTGTGTAACATATGATTAAATCCAGCGTGCTTGTGTTGTGTAAGGTGATTAGATGTATTATGTATGACATTATCGGTAGTTGATTTTCTGTATACTTTGAACTTGTGTTTAGTGATGGTAAGGTCTAGAAAGTTTATTTTATTGTTTTCTTCTAACTCGAGGGTAAATGTGAGATTGTGTTCTGAGGTAATAATGTAATTCTGTAGTTGATTTGCAGTTTGTCGCCATTGTATAACATTTAAATGTCTAGTAAATGAACATTAATATTATTATTACACAACTATTTTTCGAGCTTAGCTTGTGGGATTATGTTAAAACAAAAACATACACAAAACTCACAAATTAATCATTTATTAATTCATACGCGTTTCAATGACTAAGTCATCATCATCAGTGAGTGTTACTAATAGAAACTCTAACCTAAAACTATTAACTTACAGTTAACTATGGAGTTGTAGGTACGAGTGTGTAGTAGTAACACTCACTAATGATGATGACTCAGTGATGATGACTCTCTGATGATAACGCGTATGAGTTAATAAATGATTAATTTGTGAGTTTTGTGTATGTTTTTGTTTGTTTTTATAATTGTTGTTCTTTAAGTGCTGAACTCTCAATATATTAGATAACTAGAAAAACTCTTAAAATATTAGGAAAGGATATAAGGTCGTAAGATATGCATTTTAACTTATTGGCAATTCTCAAATTACTTCAATACTTATGAAATAACTTAATCAAGTATACGATGTCCTTAAATATGTAGGAAATTCTATTTGAAGACGATTAAAACATATCCTCAAAGTGAATAACAAAAACCATTGTTAAGGTTAACAGTCATGGCTAAATGTCGATGTATTTGAATGATTTCGTTAATCTCTGGATTACTACTCATTGGATTTGATTCTCAGTCCAAATTATTTATAAGTGATGAGGCCACGTTGTGTCGATGATTCCCCAAACATTTATTTTATGTGACGCCTCATGAGAAGTTACACTTCAAAAACTTACTTCGATAAAACGTTTCCTGCTTGAATAAGCGTTCACCATCAGTGATTCGATCATACTTCCGGGAAACCGAAATCTTATTGCGTTTCAATATAAAATGGTATAATCTAGTGTTGTATGCAGAGACAAATGCTAATTATGTGTTATATCAGTAGCACAGCTACGAACCTTATAGAGTTAATTGTAAACAAAGAAATATCACGTATCGTAACTTGGATAAAGAGTTACCTCTGAACATAATATTTTGGTTAAATTTACTCATCCCGAGGGACGTATTGTTATTAACAAACTGGCATTAATTGATCAATGACACAAAACCCGTTTGGCAGTCCAATCCCAAGGGGGCCAATAATCGCTTTTTCGTAAGAATTATATCCATCAATATCTCTAAAACCTAACTGCTTCATCTCCTTTTGCAAATTATTTTCAAGGAAAGACTTTTATAATGTAAAATACTTACAAATACTTTATATTTGTACATTACGAATGCTTATTCCTTACGTTTAGTAATTCCATATTCCTAATTCCGATTATGTGCTTAATGCATATATTTTGTTTTATTGCATTCTATGTGAATTTATAGTTTCATGCCAAAAACGTTTCTAATGATTTCCTTTAACAATATTTAATATCGTAATTACGTTTTGATAGAAACTTTAGGAATAGAAAAATACTTTATCGTCTCTAAGATACCGAATTATTATTTATTGTTACAATTTAAGAAATAAATTTGTTTTTTTATACACACATTGTTGTGTTCTCATAGGCCCACTACTGTTTCATCCCATTATAATTTTAATATAGATGAAATGGAAAACTATTTATAAAATTTAGCGTTTACATCATGGTTGCTTATTGTACCATAAATTGGGTGTAGTTGTCTCAGTTATTCTTAGAGCCTAGACAATCTTTAATTCCAACAATATCTTGTTCCCTTCATTATATAAATAAAATATAAATAATGTTTAAGTTCTAAATAAATTTACTATTGCATATTGTTCTAAATACAGATAGTGCTATATATATATATATATATTCACAATAACTATAATTAACAGTTTTTTTGTATAACGAAATTACCTTTTAAACGTATATAATATACATAAACCCTTTCAATATACAAATAATAATAATTAAATATAGCATATAATCTTCCTTATTAACATAGAATAATAAATTAGTAAAACAATAATATGAATTATCAACACAACATCCCAGAGTGAAAAGTTTTTATTTAAAAAGTATAAAACAGTTTCTGGTATTCTATGTCTCGGATTCGTATATTTTTTATTGGCATTATCAATTGGCATTAGCTGCCTGATAACATTAACACCGTTAAAAGGTGAGGCATGTTCAGGTTCAAACCGGGATGTAATCCAAAGTGTGCACAAGTTACCATATTTTCAAACGTGTGCTCTAGTGATTTTCTTACGTGAAAATGATTCATAGCCACAACACTGGTGTCAATGAGAAAATCTCGCCAGCACAATACTTAACTATGCGCCGGATACTTGACTATGCGCTGGATACTTGACTATAGGCCGGATAATTTACTATGTGTCGCATACTTGACTATGCGCCCAAAACGTGACTATGTACCGGATACTTGACTATACCCCGGATACTTGACTATGCGCTGGATACTTGACTATACCCCGGATACTTGACTATACCCCGGATACTTGACTATACCCCGGATACTTGACTATGCGCTGGATACTTGACTATGCGCCCAAAACGTGACTATGTACCGGATACGTGACTACTCCCCGGATACTTGACTATGCGCTGGATACTTGACTATACCCCGGATACTTGACTATACCCCGGATACTTGACTATACCCCGGATACTTGACTATGCGCTGGATACTTGACTATAACCCGGATACTTGACTATACCCCGGATACTTGACTATGCGCTGGATACTTGACTATGCGCCCAAAACCTGACTATGTACCGGATACTTGACTACTCCCCAGTTACTTGACTATGCGCTGGATACTTGACTATGCGCTGGATACTTGATTATAGGCCGGATAATTTATTATGTGTCACATACTTGACTATGCGCCCAAAACGTGACTATGTACCGTATACTTGACTACTCCTCGAATACTTGACTATGCGCTGGATACTTGACTATGCGCTGAATACTTGACTATATGCCGGATAATTTACTATGTGTCGCATACTTGACTATGCGCCCAAAACGTGACTATGCACCGGATACTTTACTATTTCCCGGTTACTTGACTACTTGCCGGATACTTGACTATGCGCCCAAAACGTGACTATGTACCGAGTACTTGACTATACCCCGAATACTTTATTATTCCCCGGATACTTGACTACTTTCCGGATACTTGACTATGCGCCCAAAACGTGACTATGTACCGAGTACTTGACTATACCCCGGATACTTTACTATTCCCCGGATACTTGACTACTTCCCGGATACTTAACTATGCGCCCAAAACGTGACTATGCACCGGATACTTGACTATACCCCGGATACTTTACTATTCCCCGGGTACTTGACTACTTCCCGGATACTTGACTATGCGCCCAAAACGTGACTATGTACCAGGTACTTGATTATACCCCGGATACTTTACTATTCCCCGGACACTTGACTACTTCCCGGACACTTGACTATGCGCCGAAAACGTGACTATGTACCGGGTACTTGACTATACCCCGGATACTTTACTATTCCCCGGATACTTGACTACTTCCCGGATACTTGACTATGCGCCCAAAACGTGACTATGTACCGGGTACTTGATTATACCCCGGATACTTTACTATTCCCCGGATACTTGACTACTTCCCGGATACTTGACTATGAGCCCAAAACGTGACTATGTACCGGGTACTTGACTATACCCCGGATACTTGACT
This sequence comes from Prosapia bicincta, assembly GCA_036971475.1. Taxonomy (NCBI): domain Eukaryota; kingdom Metazoa; phylum Arthropoda; class Insecta; order Hemiptera; family Cercopidae; genus Prosapia; species Prosapia bicincta. Next base: position 906,510 of record JBAIZL010000061.1, read on the forward strand.
ACTCCCCGGAAGTAGAACTCGGTTTAGATTGGGACAACTACCCCTAACTCGGCCTCTACGTAACCTAGGACTATAGGGGTAGTTTTGGATGATGCTCAAGGTCTTCGCGCACCTGATCCCAGCCTTAGGGGTGGTTTCGACCACGTTTAGGGGGGTAGGGGGTAGTTTTTCGAAAAAATTTGATTCTAACCAACTGACCTAAGCTAGCCAAAATGGATCCAACCTAACCTAACCTAAGTGTAGGGGGTGACCTCTGCTACGTTCAGGACCATCTTCGGGGGTAGCTCCGGGGGTGGATTGGGGGTGGGGGGTAGTTTTCGAAAAAATTTTGGAAAAACGTTTCTTGACCGATAGGGTGAGTCTAGAGTGTATTATCGCTACGGTTGGGGGTAGTTTCACCTAGGGGTAGTTTTTACAAAAAATATGAAATTGCCAAAAATCGATCGGCTGGATCAACAGACAGTACGGGATATGTCTAGAGTCCTTTTTGGACCGTTGCGTGGGCGGGTTCACCAAGGGGTAGTTTTTACAAAAATATGAAATTGCCGAAAATCGATCGGTTGGATCAAATGACCGTATATGGTATGGTTAAAGTCTATTATGGACCGTTGTCTGGGAGGGTTCACCTCAGGGCCGACTGTCAAAAATAATCTGGGTCCTAGGTAAAATCCACCCGGGCATTAGTTAAAGCCGCCAGGGTAGAGCCAATATGGAGCACGCACTCGATTAAAGCCAATCAGAGCCTAGCCACCCAGCAGCTAGGCCTTAGGTAAAGCTAACATGGATTTAAATAAAATATGAAATTGCCGAAAATCGATCGGTTGGATCAAATGACCGTACGGGATATGTGTCCATTATGGTAGGCTGTGTGGGTGGGATCACCGGTTTTTAGATTGCCAAAAATGATCGAGGTCCTAGGTAAAAGCCACCTAGGAGTCATGCTCGAGGTAAAGCCATCTCGAGGCAGGCCGCTTAGGTAAAGTAACCCAGGAATAGCTCCGGTGGTGGGGGTAACTTTGGAAAGATTTAACGGTTATCTGATGACGTATCAGCGCTTGAGCGAGTCTAGGCAAGTAGTAGGCATACCCTAACTAGAGTGTTCTACCCTAAATAAATTGGCTGATGCAGGGCAAGGGGCAAACCTGCAGAGTTAACCCACTGTCTTATAGGTAGACCCACCCAAACCTCAGGCATAGCATCCCTGCAGCGGGGATTTAGCCAGCCCAAGGCAGGCCCTTAAGTAAAGCCCCCTGAAGAAAAGGCTCAAGGTAAAGCTACCTTGGAGCCTGGTCTTAGGTAAAGCCTCTTTGGAGGTAGACCTTAAGTAAAGCTACCCAAGAGCGGGGCTAGGATGGTTGCTATATCAATTACAGCCTATCGACCAAGACAAATACCTCCACCAAGTCCTAGGAGTAGGACTGGGCCCACCCTGGCGCGCACCCACCCCTAACTCGGCCGCTAAGTAACCTAGGACTATAGGGGTAGTTTTGGATGATGCTCAAGGTCATCCCGGCCGTGACCCTAGACCAAGGGGTGGTTTCGACCACGTTCAGGGGGGTAGGGGGTAGTTTTTCGAAAAAAAAAAAATTCGGCCGCTACGTAACCTAGGACTATAGGGGTAGTTTCGGATGATGCGGGCGGACGTCATGACCCCGACTGTAGCTTTGGGGGTGGTTTCGACCACGTTTAGAGGGGTAGGGGGTAGTTTTTCGAAAAAATTTATCTCCAACCCACTGACCTAAGCTAGCCAAAATGTATCCAACCTAACCCAACCTAAGTGTTGGCGGTGACCTCGGCTACGTTCAGGACCATCTCCGGGGGCAGCTCCGGGGGTGGATTGGGGGTGGGGGGTAGTTTTCGAAAAAATTTTGGAAAAACGTTTCTTGACCGATAGGGTGTGTCTAGAGTGTATTATCGCTACTGTAGGGGTAGTTTCACCTAGGGGTAGTTTTTACAAAAAAATACGAAATTGCCAAAAATCGATCGGCCGGCTCAACAGACAGTACGGTATATGTGTAGAGCCCAATATGGAATACTGCGGGGGCGGTTCACCTAGGGGTAGGTTTTAAATAAAATATGAAATTGCCAGAAATCGATCGGTATGATCGAAAGACCGTACGGGATATGTGTCCATTATGGTAGGCTGTGTGGGTAGGATCACCGGTTTTCAGATTGCCAAAAATGATCGAGGTCCTAGGTAAAAGCCACCTAGGAGTCATGCTCGAGGTAAAGCCATCTCGAGGCAGGCCCTTAAGTAAGGCCGCCTAGGTAAAGTAACCCTGGAATAGCTTGGGTGGTGGGGGTAACTTTGGAAAGATTTAATGGTTATCTGATGACGTATCAGCGCCCGAGCGACTCCATGCAAGTAGTAGGCTCACCCAAACTATAGTGGTCTACCCCAAATGAATCGGGTGATGAGGGGCCCAGGGGTAAACGATTGCCAAACTCAAAATTTGTCTATCCTACTAAATTAATAAACAATACACTCAGCCTTTAAGTAAAGCTACACAAGAGCAGGGCTAGGATGGCTGCTATACCAACTACCAAGACAAATACCCCCACCAGGTCCTAGGTAAAGCTACCACGGAGTTAGACCTTAGGTAAAGCTAACACGGAGCAAAGCCTCGTGTAAAAGCTATCCCGAAGCCACGCCCTAGGTAAAGTAACCCAGGAACTAGACCTCCGGTAAAGCTACCACGGAGTTAAACCTTAGGTAAAGCTAACACGGAGCAAAGCCTCGGGTAAAAAGCTATCCCGAAGTCGTGCCCTAGGTAAAGTAACCCAGGAACCAGACCATCGGTAAAGCTACCACAGAGTCGGAGCTTAGGTAAAGCTACCACAGAGTTAGACCTTAGGTAAAGCTAACACGGAGCAAAGCCTCGTGTAAAAGCTATCCCGAAGCCTTGCCCTAGGTAAAGAAACCCAGGAACCAGACCATCGGTAAAGCTACCATGGAGTCGGGGCCTAAGTAAAGCTACCATGGAGTTAGACCATAGGTAAAGCAAACACGGAGCAAGGACTCAGGTAAAAGCCATCTCGAAGCCTGCCGATAGGTAAAGTAACCCAGGATTCAAGCATCAAGTGGGGGTGGCTATCAAATAATATATGAAATTGTCAAAAACCGATCGGTTAGATAAAACTACCAACAATTATACACCGAGTTCAAATAGTCAACAAGTTGAATCAACCAATCAGAACGCAGGGGCCCGGTAGGCCTACGTAAATGGTCTCAGTAAGACGAGAAGGCCCATATACCATGCTAAACCAATATATATGACAGCCCACATAATGTGTTAAACAAATATGCAAGCCTACATACATACTATGCTAGGCCAACATACTATGTCGGTAAATCACCGGCCAAAGCCTATATGAACTGAGATAGTTTCACCTCATATATCAGGCAGAACCACGGGCAGGCAACCGTATAATATGGGGAGTACTATAAGGTATAGCTAAACCAATATATACGATAGCCCACATAATGTGTTAAACAAATACGCAAGCTTGCATACATACTATGCTAGGCCTACATACATGAATCCCTAAATGCGCCTACTATGTCGGTAAATCACTGGCCACAGCCTATATGAACTGAGATAGTTTCACCTCATATATCAGGTAGAACCTAGCAATCGTATAATATAGGAAGTACTATAAGGTACATCTACCAATGCATAACCTATCAAGCCCACGTAAAGATATAATATATCTGATGACGTACGAGCGACATGCGCACCTATAACCAGAGTGGCCTACCCCTAAATAACATAGAAGAAGTAAGGATATGGACAGATAGGAGAAGCAAGGACCTGGACCGATAAAAAGAGCAAATACCTGGACAGATAGAAGAAGCAAGGACCTGTACCGATGGAAGAAGCAAGTACATGGACTGATAGAAGAAGCAAGGACCTGGACCGATAAAAGAAACAAGCACCTGGGCAGATAGAAGAAGCAGGTACTTGGACAGATAGTAGAAGTAAGCACCTGGACAGACAGAAGAACCCAAGGCCTACATATATAATCAGAAATCAATGTAAATAATCAAATAGCCCCAATGGATATATCCTATAGCTGCAAATGTATCTAGATATAAAAGTATATATGGAGAAACACTAATAAAGAGGCCCATCACAAAACGTGAATAAATATATGTTATAAAACGATCCTAAACCAACATGCATGCTATCATACATATTCGTATATACCGTGTTAAGCCTACAAACGTGATAGTCCACATAATGTGTTAAACAAATATGCATGTAAACCTGCATACATACTATGCTAAGCCGACTTACATGGGCCTACTATGTCGGTAAACCGCCGGCCAAGGCCTATATGATCTAAGCTATTTTCACCTTGTCTATCAGGTAGAACCTGGCAACCGTATAATAGGGGAAGTACTATATGGTATAGCTAACAATGCATAGCCTATCACGCCCATCACGGTCAACAAATATTACAATATAAGGTAAGTCGCGCAACCTCTATACATACAGTGCTAAGCCAACATTCAGGCATATATACTATGTTAAAACAGCGTGCAATATACTCTAAATAGCCAAATATACGTTGTTAAACCAATATGCAGGTTAACCTATATACATCCCGTTACCCACATATGCCTATATAATATGTTAAGCCTGTATAAGTGATTGCCCTTATAGTGTGTTCAATAAATATGCGTGTAAACCAAATAAATACTCTGGTAAGCCAACATGTATGCTATCATAGATAGGCGTATATACTATGTTAGGCCTACATATCGCGTTAAACAAACATGTGTAAGCCACCATACATATTATGCTAAGCCGACAAGGGCCTGAACACATTATATCCGCTGCATAGGTTAGCTAAACGGCTATCACACACTATCCTACAGGTACCACATAATACCTGATCAATAACACATAGTATCCAATGCATAGCCTGACGAGGGTTTAATATATAGTATCCAGAGGCCCCGCTAACGATTAACACGTTGTATCCATAAGGCCTACTATGTCGGTGAACCACAGGCCCAAGCTTATATGATCAGAGTCCGACACACATTTTCACCCGTCTATCAGGTAGAACCTCGGGCAGGCGGCTGTATAATACGGGAAGTACTATATAGTATAGCTAACAATGCATAACCTATCACGCCCATGGCGGTCAGCAAATACTACAATATAATCAAAAAAAAGTCGCGCAACCTATATACATACAATGCTAACCAATATAGGCATATATACTATGTTAGGCCCGCATACGTAATTACCCTATATAGTGTGTTAAACAAATATGCGTGTAAACCTACATAAATACTATGGTAAACCAACATGCATGCTATCATACTATGTTAAGCCCAAATACATAATAGAATACATAATGTGTTAAACATATATGTGTGTAAGCCAGCATAGATATTATGCTAAGAAGACATGGACCTACAAAGTATAACAAATTATATTCGGTGCATAGTTTAGCTAATGGATATCACACACTAACCTACAAGCTGCCCACAAATTACCACATAATACCTGATACATAGCCCGGATAATCATTAACGCATAGCGGCCGAGGCAAGTCATGACTAGGGCTAACACAACATATTCAAACCATAGCCTGACTAGGGCTAACACATAGTATCCGATGAGAAGTATGAATACAAAGTAACACATAATATCCGTTGCATAGCTCGGCTAAAGTTCGTCATATAGCAACCGAAGTATAGCTTGACAAACACACAGCATTTCATGAGCGGCGTGATATAAGGTAACACATAGTATCCGATACACAACCTAGGATCGAATATGACGTCATTCAGGTGGAGAACAAGATGGTGGCAATGTTGATACCGACTTCAAAAAGGGCTAGGGCCTGTGTAGGCTAGATCAAATAACCAACGTTTCAACTAAACTACTGTCATACGCGTAGTTTAACCAACCAACATACGTGAAGTTCAAACGAACAGCATTGACACCAAGTCCAAATAGGCTATGGCGGCTATGCCCAGCTCAACGTTTCAGCTAATCAACGTTAAAAAACTTACGCTAATCAACCAACATCTACACCGAGGTCAAATGGGTTATGGTTAGCGAAGGCACTGGCAAAAGCTTTAAGCCTTAGACATAATTATAGCTATCAACGCATACCAAAATAGCTATGCAGAAACCGTCAAGGCCATTACACATATTGTCCAGGTATGTTCTCCATCAAACCGAGACGCTAGACACCATCTCTGTAAAACAGCTAACAAATTATACTCTACCATAATAGGTATGTAAAAACTGTTACCGGCTCATAATCTAAGACAGTGGTTACGTAACGCCCTTTATCAATTTAAGACCTTAAGAGATATCTTCGTAAAGACAGCTACCAATCCGTACTATATCACAATAGTTACGTTAGAGCTACCGCTGCTCACCCTACCATAATAGCTACGTACAGACGGTTAATATTGTATAAACTATCACAAGACTTATGTAAAAACAGCTATGCATAACCTGTCACCCAATAACTGCGTAAAGGCAGCTAACAAGGCCTACCCATTAAAATAGCTACGAAAAGATAACATCCAATACATACCCTATCATATTAGCTATGTAAAGACAGCTAAAGATGCATAACCTAACTCAGTAATGATTGCTATTAAATAATGAACCATTACACTAGCCACGTAAAGACAGCTACCAACACCACAATAGCTACGTAAAAACAGTTATCGATCCGTGACCAAGATAATACCTACGTAAGACCTATATCAGTGCTAAGACAATAGCTCCGTAAGGAAAACCTACCACTTCATGAACTACGACAACAGCAAGGTGTGGACGGCTACCAATACATTGCTTATCACAGCTACCAACACATAACTCGTCACACTAGCTAAGTAAATAGCGCTACGATTGAATAGCCTATCACACAGGCCAAATGAGGGTCACTAACTAAACCATCACAATATCTCTGTACATGGCAGATGGCGTGATGATCCTCATCTTTATCGCACACCTAACAGTAGGTTAGGTTAGAAGCACTCTGGCTAGCTTAGGTTAGTGGGTTGAAAATAATTTTTTCTAAAAACTACCCCTCTAGACGAGGTTGAACACCCAACAGTAGGTTAGGTTAGAAGCACTCTGGCTAGCTTAGGTTAGTGGGTTGAAAATAATTTTTCCTAAAAACTACCCCTCTAGACGTGGTTGAACCCTCCCCAAGGCTACGATCAAGGTCACATCGACCGCCTGCATCATCCAAAACCACCCCTAACTTCTACAACCACAGGTCAGTGATGCCCGTGATGGAGATACGACCAACCTTTGATAGTTAGGGGTGGTTTTGGATGATGCAGGCGGTCGATGTGACCTTGATCGTAGCCTTGGGGAGGGTTCAACCACGTCTAGAGGGGTAGTTTTTAGGAAAAATTATTTTCAACCCACTAACCTAAGCTAGCCAGAGTGCTTCTAACCTAACCTACTGTTGGGTGTTCAACCTCGTCTAGAGGGGTAGTTTTTAGAAAAAACTATTTTCAACCCACTAACCTAAGCTAGCCAGAGTGCTTCTAACCTAACCTACTGTTAGGTGTGCGATAAAGATGAGGATCATCACGCCATCTGCCATGTACAGAGATATTGTGATGGTTTAGTTAGTGACCCTCATTTGGCCTGTGTGATAGGCTATTCAATCGTAGCGCTATTTACTTAGCTAGTGTGACGAGTTATGTGTTGGTAGCTGTGATAAGCAATGTATTGGTAGCCGTCCACACCTTGCTGTTGTCGTAGTTCATGAAGTGGTAGGTTTTCCTTACGGAGCTATTGTCTTAGCACTGATATAGGTCTTACGTAGGTATTATCTTGGTCACGGATCGATAACTGTTTTTACGTAGCTATTGTGGTGTTGGTAGCTGTCTTTACGTGGCTAGTGTAATGGTTCATTATTTAATAGCAAACATTACTGAGTTAGGTTATGCATCTTTAGCTGTCTTTACATAGCTATTATGATAAGTTATGTATTGGTTGTTATCTTTTCGTAGCTATTTTAATGGGGTAGGCATTGTTAGCTGCCTTTACGCATTTATTGTCTTTACATAGCTAATATGATAGGGTATGTATTGGATGTTATCTTTTCGTAGCTATTTTAATGGGTAGGCCTTGTTAGCTGCCTTTACGCAGTTATTGGGTGACAGGTTATGCATAGATGTTTTTACATAAGTCTTGTGATAGTTTATACAATATTAACCGTCTGTACGTAGCTATTATGGTAGGGTGAGCAGCGGTAGCTCTAACGTAACTATTGTGATATAGTACGGATTGGTAGCTGTCTTTACGAAGATATCTCTTAAGGTCTTAAATTGATAAAGGGCGTTACGTAACCACTGTCTTAGATTATGAGCCGGTAACAGTTTTTACATACCTATTATGGTAGAGTATAATTTGTTAGCTGTTTTACAGAGATGGTGTCTAGCGTCTCGGTTTGATGGAGAACATACCTGGACAATATGTGTAATGGCCTTGACGGTTTCTGCATAGCTATTTTGGTATGCGTTGATAGCTATAATTATGTCTAAGGCTTAAAGCTTTTGCCAGTGCCTTCGCTAACCATAACCCATTTGACCTCGGTGTAGATGTTGGTTGATTAGCGTAAGTTTTTTAACGTTGATTAGCTGAAACGTTGAGCTGGGCATAGCCGCCATAGCCTATTTGGACTTGGTGTCAATGCTGTTCGTTTGAACTTCACGTATGTTGGTTGGTTAAACTACGCGTATGACAGTAGTTTAGTTGAAACGTTGGTTATTTGATCTAGCCTACACAGGCCCTAGCCCTTTTTGAAGTCGGTATCAACATTGCCACCATCTTGTTCTCCACCTGAATGACGTCATATTCGATCCTAGGTTGTGTATCGGATACTATGTGTTACCTTATATCACGCCGCTCATGAAATGCTGTGTGTTTGTCAAGCTATACTTCGGTTGCTATATGACGAACTTTAGCCGAGCTATGCAACGGATATTATGTGTTACTTTGTATTCATACTTCTCATCGGATACTATGTGTTAGCCCTAGTCAGGCTATGGTTTGAATATGTTGTGTTAGCCCTAGTCATGACTTGCCTCGGCCGCTATGCGTTAATGATTATCCGGGCTATGTATCAGGTATTATGTGGTAATTTGTGGGCAGCTTGTAGGTTAGTGTGTGATATCCATTAGCTAAACTATGCACCGAATATAATTTGTTATACTTTGTAGGTCCATGTCTTCTTAGCATAATATCTATGCTGGCTTACACACATATATGTTTAACACATTATGTATTCTATTATGTATTTGGGCTTAACATAGTATGATAGCATGCATGTTGGTTTACCATAGTATTTATGTAGGTTTACACGCATATTTGTTTAACACACTATATAGGGTAATTACGTATGCGGGCCTAACATAGTATATATGCCTATATTGGTTAGCATTGTATGTATATAGGTTGCGCGACTTTTTTTTGATTATATTGTAGTATTTGCTGACCGCCATGGGCGTGATAGGTTATGCATTGTTAGCTATACTATATAGTACTTCCCGTATTATACAGCCGCCTGCCCGAGGTTCTACCTGATAGACGGGTGAAAATGTGTGTCGGACTCTGATCATATAAGCTTGGGCCTGTGGTTCACCGACATAGTAGGCCTTATGGATACAACGTGTTAATCGTTAGCGGGGCCTCTGGATACTATATATTAAACCCTCGTCAGGCTATGCATTGGATACTATGTGTTATTGATCAGGTATTATGTGGTACCTGTAGGATAGTGTGTGATAGCCGTTTAGCTAACCTATGCAGCGGATATAATGTGTTCAGGCCCTTGTCGGCTTAGCATAATATGTATGGTGGCTTACACATGTTTGTTTAACGCGATATGTAGGCCTAACATAGTATATACGCCTATCTATGATAGCATACATGTTGGCTTACCAGAGTATTTATTTGGTTTACACGCATATTTATTGAACACACTATAAGGGCAATCACTTATACAGGCTTAAGATATTATATAGGCATATGTGGGTAACGGGATGTATATAGGTTAACCTGCATATTGGTTTAACAACGTATATTTGGCTATTTAGAGTATATTGCACGCTGTTTTAACATAGTATATATGCCTGAATGTTGGCTTAGCACTGTATGTATAGAGGTTGCGCGACTTACCTTATATTGTAATATTTGTTGACCGTGATGGGCGTGATAGGCTATGCATTGTTAGCTATACCATATAGTACTTCCCCTATTATACGGTTGCCAGGCTCTACCTGATAGACAAGGTGAAAATAGCTTAGATCATATAGGCCTTGGCCGGCGGTTTACCGACATAGTAGGCCCATGTAAGTCGGCTTAGCATAGTATGTATGCAGGTTTACATGCATATTTGTTTAACACATTATGTGGACTATCACGTTTGTAGGCTTAACACGGTATATACGAATATGTATGATAGCATGCATGTTGGTTTAGGATCGTTTTATAACATATATTTATTCACGTTTTATGATGGGCCTCTTTATTAGTGTTTCTCCATATATACTTTTATATCTAGATACATTTGCAGCTATAGGATATATCCATTGGGGCTATTTGATTATTTACATTGATTTCTGATTATATATGTAGGCCTTGGGTTCTTCTGTCTGTCCAGGTGCTTACTTCTACTATCTGTCCAAGTACCTGCTTCTTCTATCTGCCCAGGTGCTTGTTTCTTTTATCGGTCCAGGTCCTTGCTTCTTCTATCAGTCCATGTACTTGCTTCTTCCATCGGTACAGGTCCTTGCTTCTTCTATCTGTCCAGGTATTTGCTCTTTTTATCGGTCCAGGTCCTTGCTTCTCCTATCTGTCCATATCCTTACTTCTTCTATGTTATTTAGGGGTAGGCCACTCTGGTTATAGGTGCGCATGTCGCTCGTACGTCATCAGATATATTATATCTTTACGTGGGCTTGATAGGTTATGCATTGGTAGATGTACCTTATAGTACTTCCTATATTATACGATTGCCAGGTTCTACCTGATATATGAGGTGAAACTATCTCAGTTCATATAGGCTGTGGCCAGTGATTTACCGACATAGAAGGCGCATTTAGGGATTCATGTATGTAGGCCTAGCATAGTATGTATGCAAGCTTGCGTATTTGTTTAACACATTATGTGGGCTATCGTATATATTGGTTTAGCTATACCTTATAGTACTCCCCATATTATACGGTTGCCTGCCCGTGGTTCTGCCTGATATATGAGGTGAAACTATCTCAGTTCATATAGGCTTTGGCCGGTGATTTACCGACATAGTATGTTGGCCTAGCATAGTATGTATGTAGGCTTGCATATTTGTTTAACACATTATGTGGGCTGTCATATATATTAGTTTAGCATGGTATATGGGCCTTCTCGTCTTACTGAGACCATTTACGTAGGCCTACCGGGCCCCTGCGTTCTGATTGGTTGATTCAACTTGTTGACTATTTGAACTCGGTGTATAATTGTTGGTAGTTTTATCTAACCGATCGGTTTTTGACAATTTCATATATTATTTGATAGCCACCCCCACTTGATGCTTGAATCCTGGGTTACTTTACCTATCGGCAGGCTTCGAGGTGGCTTTTACCTGAGTCCTTGCTCCGTGTTTGCTTTACCTATGGTCTAACTCCATGGTAGCTTTACTTAGGCCCCGACTCCATGGTAGCTTTACCGATGGTCTGGTTCCTGGGTTTCTTTACCTAGGGCAAGGCTTCGGGATAGCTTTTACACGAGGCTTTGCTCCGTGTTAGCTTTACCTAAGGTCTAACTCTGTGGTAGCTTTACCTAAGCTCCGACTCTGTGGTAGCTTTACCGATGGTCTGGTTCCTGGGTTACTTTACCTAGGGCACGACTTCGGGATAGCTTTTTACCCGAGGCTTTGCTCCGTGTTAGCTTTACCTAAGGTTTAACTCCGTGGTAGCTTTACCGGAGGTCTAGTTCCTGGGTTACTTTACCTAGGGCGTGGCTTCGGGATAGCTTTTACACGAGGCTTTGCTCCGTGTTAGCTTTACCTAAGGTCTAACTCCGTGGTAGCTTTACCTAGGACCTGGTGGGGGTATTTGTCTTGGTAGTTGGTATAGCAGCCATCCTAGCCCTGCTCTTGTGTAGCTTTACTTAAAGGCTGAGTGTATTGTTTATTAATTTAGTAGGATAGACAAATTTTGAGTTTGGCAATCGTTTACCCCTGGGCCCCTCATCACCCGATTCATTTGGGGTAGACCACTATAGTTTGGGTGAGCCTACTACTTGCATGGAGTCGCTCGGGCGCTGATACGTCATCAGATAACCATTAAATCTTTCCAAAGTTACCCCCACCACCCAAGCTATTCCAGGGTTACTTTACCTAGGCGGCCTTACTTAAGGGCCTGCCTCGAGATGGCTTTACCTCGAGCATGACTCCTAGGTGGCTTTTACCTAGGACCTCGATCATTTTCGGCAATCTGAAAACCGGTGATCCCACCCACACAGCCTACCATAATGGACACATATCCCGTACGGTCTTTCGATCATACCGATCGATTTCTGGCAATTTCATATTTTATTTAAAACCTACCCCTAGGTGAACCGCCCCCGCAGTATTCCATATTGGGCTCTACACATATACCGTACTGTCTGTTGAGCCGGCCGATCGATTTTTGGCAATTTCGTATTTTTTTGTAAAAACTACCCCTAGGTGAAACTACCCCTACAGTAGCGATAATACACTCTAGACACACCCTATCGGTCAAGAAACGTTTTTCCAAAATTTTTTCGAAAACTACCCCCCACCCCCAATCCACCCCCGGAGCTGCCCCCGGAGATGGTCCTGAACGTAGCCGAGGTCACCGCCAACACTTAGGTTGGGTTAGGTTGGATACATTTTGGCTAGCTTAGGTCAGTGGGTTGGAGATAAATTTTTTTAGAAAAACTACCCCCTACCCCTCTAAACGTGGTCGAAACCACCCCCAAAGCTACAGTCGGGGTCGCGACGTCCGCCCGCATCATCCGAAACTACCCCTATAGTCCTAGGTTACGTAGCGGCCGAATTTTTTTTTTTTTTTCGAAAAACTACCCCCTACCCCCCTGAACGTGGTCGAAACCACCCCTTGGTCTAGGGTCACGGCCGGGGTGACCTTGAGCATCATCCAAAACTACCCCTATAGTCCTAGGTTACGTAGCGGCCGAGTTAGGGGTGGGTGCGCGCCAGGGTGGGCCCAGTCCTACTCCTAGGTAAAGCCATCCAGGTGTCAGACCATAGGTAAAGTCAACCCGAGGTAAAGCCACCCAGGCCTTAGGTAAGGCTAACATTGAGCAAGGCCTCGGGTAAAGGCACCCCTAAGCCAGCCTTTAGATAAACCAACCCTGGAATCAAGCATCAAGTGGGGGTGGTTATCAAATAATATATGAAATTATCAAAAACTGATCGGTTAGATAGTCTGTAAGACGTGAAGGCTTATATACCATGTTAAGCCAATATATATGATAGTCCACATAATGTGTTAAACAAATATGCATGCAAGCCTAGATACATACTATGCTAAGCTGACCTACATGGGCCTACTATGTCGGTAAACCACTGGCCAAAGCCCGTATGACCCGAGCTATTTTCACCTCTTCTATCGGGTTGATCCTGGCAACCGTATAATATGGGAGGTACTATAGGGTACATCTACCAATGCATAACCTATCAAGCCCACGTAAAGATTGATGACGTATCTGCGCTCGAGCGACCCTATGCAGGAATTAGGCCCACCCTAACTAGAGTTTTCTACCCCTAAATGATATGGCTGATGCGGGGCAAGGGGTTATGATTGTCAAACTCAAAATTTGTCTATGCTACTAAATTAATACACAACGCGACATAGCCTTATCGTTTGAGGGAATACGCTTGACCGAAAGCTAGACATGTACAGACTTGCAGAGATAACGCATTATCTAAAAACCGCAACGGCTGCCGGTGACCACTATAGCAAGCTTGAAACCCGCGCGGCTGTGTCGTTGTGAATCTAGGCGCGTGTTTATGTTTTGATTACTGTATCAACTTACTATGTACTATTGGCATACCAAGGCCTACATATATATAATCAGAAATCAATGTAAATAATCAAATAGCCTCAATGGATATATCCTATAGCTGTAAATGTATCTAGATATAAAGGTATATATGGAGAAACACTAATAATGAGGCCTATCACAAAACGTGAATAAATATATGTTATAAAACGATGCTAAGCCAGCATGCAAGCTATCATACATAGGCGTATATACCCCGTTAGGCCAACATACGTGATAGCACACATAATGTGTTAAACAAACATGCGTGTAAACCTGCATACATACTATGCCGGGCCGACTTACAAGGGCCTACTATGTCGGTAAACCACTGGCCAAAGCCTATATGATCTGAGCCTGACACACATTTACACCTCGTCTATCAGGTAGAACCTCAGGCAACCGTATAATACGGGAAGTACTATATGGTATAGCTAACAATGCATAACCCATCACGCCCATGACGGTCAACAAATATTACAATATAATTAAAACGTTACGCAACCTATATACATACAATGCTAAGCCCACATTCAGGCATATATTCTATGTTAAACCAGCATGCAATATACTCTAAATAGACATTTATACGCTGTTAAACCAATATGCAGGTTAAACTATATACAACCTGTATTAGGCAAATATCCCCGTTACCCACATAGGCCTATGTTAAGCCAGGATGAATGATAGCTTATATAGTGTGTTAAACAAATATGCTTGTAAACCTACATAAATAATATGCTAAGCCTACATACTGTGCTAAACAGATATGCGTGTAAACCCACATAAATACTATGCTAACCAACATGGATGCTATCCTACATAGGCCTAACTGTTAAACCAGCATGCAATATACTCTAAATAGCCATATATACGCTGTTAAACCAATATGCAGGTTAACCTATATACAGCCCGTATTAGGTAAATATCCCCGTTACCCACATAGGCCTATATAATATGTTAAGCCAGGATGAATGATAGCTTATATAGTGTGTTAAACAAATATGCTTGTAAACCTACATAAATAATATGCTAAGCCTACATACTGTGCTAAACAGATATGCGTGTAAACCCACATAAATACTATGCTAACCAACATGGATGCTATCCTACATAGGCATAAGCCTATATAAATACTATGTTAGGCCTGCATACGTAATTACCCTATATAGTGTTAAATAAATAATCGTGTAAACCAAATAAATACTATGCTAGGCCAACATGCATGCTATCATACTATGTTAGGCCTACATAATGTGTTAAACATATATGTGTGTGTAAGCTTGCATAGATATTAGCAAGAAGACATGGGCCTACAAAGTATAACACATTATATCCGGCGCATAGTTTAGCTAATGGTTATCACACACTATCCCACAAGTGGCCCACAAATTACCACATAATACCTGATACATAGCTTGGGTAATCATTAACACATAGTAGGCCCCAACACATAATATCCGGTGCATAGCCTCGCTAAATAAGCATAAACTCCCCAAAATTGGCTTATCAATTATGTATGGTCTAGATATAGTCACACATGTCATTTCAAAAGTCAGCTGGAAAGAAACACTAGCCTGGCTAATCATTAACACATAGTAGGCCCCAACACATAATCTCCAGCGCATAGCCGGGCTAACATTCATCATGTAGTACCCAATGCATAGCTTGAGTATGGTTTAACAAACAGTATCCAAAGCATAGCCTGACTATGATTATCACATGAGTAGGTTCATTACAAACTAACACATAATATCCGATGCATAGTCTGGCTAATGGTTATTAAATAGTACCTGTTGCTTAGCCAGGCTAATGATTAACACATAGTAGCCGATGCATAGCCTGACTAGGGCTAGCACATAGTATCCGAGGTATAGATTGACTAATGGTTAACACATGGTATCCAAAGCATAGCTAGGCTAGTGAATAGCTAGTGGTTAGTTTGACTATGGTTAACACACACAGTATCCGATGCGTAGCTTAGCTAATGGATAACACATAGTAACCCATGCCTAGCCTGACTAGGGCTAACACATAGTATCCGATGAATGGCTCGACTAAGGCTAACACACAGTATCCGATGCACAACTTAGGATCGAATATGACGTCATCCAGGGGGAAGAACAAGACGGCGGCTATGTTGATACCGTGTTCAAACGGCTAAGTTTAACCGACCAACATACGCGAAGTTCAAACGAACAACATTGACACCAAGTTCAAATAGGCTATGGCTGGTGAAGGCCAGCTCAACGTTTCAGCTAATGGGTTATGGTGAGTGAAGGCACCGGCAAAAGCCCTAGGTCTTAGACAGTATATAGATAGCTACCAACGCTTACCAACATATCTAACTGTCAAGGCCTTTACACATATTGTCTAGGTATGTTGTATCATTTACAGCATACTAACTAAGGTAAAGCTACCTTTCAGGTAGGCCCTAGGTAAAGCTACCTTTGAGGTATGCCCCAGGTAAAGCCACCGTCGAGTCAAGTCGTAGTTATAGCCACCCAGGAGCCGGGTCGTAGGTAAAGCCAACCCGAAGCCTTAGGTAAAGCTAGCTTGGAGTCAACCCATAACAATAGTTACTCTAAAGCGGCTATCGATGCTCTCCTTATCATAATAGTTAATTAAGGTGTAAATAAAACTCTGGATATACAGGTAAGACTTTATTAACGAATATTTAAACTATGATATTTTGAACAATTACTCCAGGTTCAGATATAGCCGGTAGCGTCTGTCTACGCGTTTCCTACATATGGGGCACATCTGCACCTTTTCAGCACACTCGTTGCAATAAACGTGACCGCAGGGTATGATGACGGTGCATGGTGGTCTTCCCAAGCAGACAACGCAGTCCGCTATACGATAGCCGCCTCATTCAATCTGCTCTCCCGAACTTCTCTGTTTCAACATACGTACAAAGTGGATAATTTATATTATTGTACACGAATAGTATAAATATAGGTATCGCTACAAAATGTAACACTTACGACCGTGTATGGAGGGTCTCGCTCGACCATTACTGCCTTCGCTTCAGCGACAGCCACTCTTCTTCTGCCCTCTTCAACTAGCTTGTCCAGCTCGCCAATCATAATCCTCCATACGCCGACTGCGTAGAAGCTATCCTCACACGTGTCTTTACGCAACGCCGCCTCTAGGTCCGATACAAGCCGTCTTAGCATATGTAGTGCATCAGTCGTTACGCTACGTGCTGCAGCTGCACGTGCATACTCCACAACAGTCTAGAAAAGGATTAAATAGAAATTAAAAAATCTTGTATAACCCTTTACTACCACTACTATCACCGTTCAATAAAACTTACCGCATATTGAGGAGGATATCGTATCCTACGCCCTAAACAAAGTAAACAGTCAATACGAGCGTGCTCGACCCCTCGTATGTGCTTCAGTTCCTCCTCTAATACGCTTGAATGGAAAATTCGATTTCCGACCCTGATGATAGCGTGATTTATTGGTCCAGCCTATGAAATACAATTTATTAGTAATGAAAAATACAAAGATAACAGTAATAACGCAATAGGAATACAATAATCACCAGTGTTGGATGGTTGGTAGACTCGGGTCCTTTGGCTGGAGTGTTTGTCCCCTGAAAGAAACATATCCTTATTAGATATGAAAATGAGCCTCTGATAATAGTCTAAATTGTTTATAATTACCTGTGATGTGGTACCAGAGGTACTCGGTTCGGCTTCCATCGAATTGCGGCTATAGCACTGTGTCCCTGGGCTACGTCTGCTACCTAAATCATCCCAAATACCCGTTTCATCGTCGATGTTTGTTGGCTGGAAAACCAATGGAAAAATTGGAATAATGAAAAATAGAAAGAAAAAAAAGAACACACTATTTCATACTCACCTCTGACTGAATACTTTTATCGGTCATCGTTAATCTTAACACATCTAATTGCAAAAACGCTGAGGACTGGTGCTCTCTGTATGAAATTCCCGGCATATATACCTACTTCACCCCTCCCCGCGTAATTGCTCATCACAAGCCGAAAAACGGTATATAATTACCTCTATGACCGACGGTAATAGAGTATACTGATACCATTAAATGTGCTAGATGCCAGGATGATCCTATACTGTACCTTAGAAATGCTAGAGGTTGTGATGATCCTCTTCTTTATCAGCCTTGTAGATGCGCAGATTCGATAATCTTGTTTGGAATGAGAACCACATGAATAAGGTCTGATCATGGTCATAGGCACAGGTATGTAACAGCCCGAAGGCCCTGCCCTGCAGATAGCAAATATAGGCGGCAAGTTAATCCTATACAGATGACTGTCCGTCATTTTGGTAGACGCCATCTTGACCGACATTTTGTTTGACGTCATTTGCTGCGGTTATGTTGATATTTCCAGAGTGTGCTATCGCGGTCGTAACAATATTACTGTAAAGGTTTTAAACAAGCATTTATTTGTCGAGCTCTGTGTATGATCTACACCTGCAATGAAACTGTTTATTGACTTGTAGGCCTATGTACCGTATCATACAAAACGGTTTAATACAGAATGTGTGTAGATTTACAGGTATGTCGACCTAACACAATATGTAGGCCAATGGAGGTTAACACCCATATATACCTAATACGGGTTCACGTGCGTATTGGCTAAACACAATCTGTAGGCTAATGTAGGGTAACATAGATAATGGATTAATACAGAGAGAATGTAGGTGTCCGTGCTTATTAGCTTAACACAGTTTGTTGGGTAACATACATAATGGCTTAATACAGGCTGTATACTATTGTGTTAGGTTATTGATTGGTAGTTGTTTTACCACTCTAAGCTAGCTTTACCTACGACCCGGCTCCTGGGTGGCTATACCTACGACCTGACTCGACGGTGGCTTTACCTGGGGCATACCTCAAAGGTAGCATTACCTAGGGCCTACCTGAAAGGTAGCTTTACCTTAGTTAGTATGCTGTAAATGATACAACATACCTAGACAATATGTGTAAAGGCCTTGACAGTTAGATATTTTGGTAAGCGTTGGTAGCTATCTATATACTGTCTAAGACCTAGGGCTTTTGCCGGTGCCTTCACTCACCATAACCCATTAGCTGAAACGTTGAGCTGGACTTCACCAGCCATAGCCTATTTGAACTTGGTGTCAATGTTGTTCGTTTGAACTTCGCGTATGTTGGTAGGTTAAACTTAGCGTAAGACAATAGTTTTAGTTGAAACGTTGGTTATTTGATCTAGCCTGCACAGGCCATAGCCCGTTTGAACACGGTATCAGCATAGCCGCCGTCTTGTTCTTCCCCCTGGATGACGTCATATTCGATCCTAAGTTGTGCATCGGATACTGTGTGTTAGCCTCAGTCGAGCCATTCATCGGATACTATGTGTTAGCCCTAGTCAGGCTAGGCATGGGTTACTATGTGTTATCCATTAGCTAAGCTACGCATCGGATACTGTGTGTGTTAACCATAGTCAAACTAACCACTAGTTATTCACTAGCCTAGCTATGCTTTGGATACCATGTGTTAACCATTAGTCAATCTATACCTCGGATACTATGTGCTAGCCCTAGTCAGGCTATGCATCGGCTACTATGTGTTAATCATTAGCCTGGCTATGCAACAGGTACTATTTAATAACCATTAGCCAGACTATGCATCGGATATTATGTGTTAGTTTGTAATGAACCTACTCATGTGATAATCATAGTCAGGCTATGCTTTGGATACTGTTTGTTAAACCATACTCAAGCTATGCATTGGGTACTACATGATGAATGTTAGCCCGGCTATGCGCTGGAGATTATGTGTTGGGGCCTACTATGTGTTAATGATTAGCCAGGCTAGTGTTTCTTTCCAGCTGACTTTTGAAATGACATGTGTGACTATATCTAGACCATACATAATTGATAAGCCAATTTTGGGGAGTTTATGCTTATTTAGCGAGGCTATGCACCGGATATTATGTGTTGGGGCCTACTATGTGTTAATGATTACCCAAGCTATGTATCAGGTATTATGTGGTAATTTGTGGGCCACTTGTGGGATAGTGTGTGATAACCATTAGCTAAACTATGCGCCGGATATAATGTGTTATACTTTGTAGGCCCATGTCTTCTTAGCATAATATCTATGCAAGCTTACACACACATATATGTTTAACACAATATGTAGGCCTAACATAGTATGATAGCATGCATGTTGGCTTAGCATAGTATTTATTTGGTTTACACGCATATTTATTTAACACTATATAGGGTAATTACGTATGCAGGCCTAACATAGTATATAAGCCTATGTAGGATAGCATCCATGTTGGTTAGCATAGTATTTATGTGGGTTTACACGCATATCTGTTTAGCACAGTATGTAGGCTTAGCATATTATTTATGTAGGTTTACAAGCATATTTGTTTAACACACTATATAAGCTATCATTCATCCTGGCTTAACATATTATATAGGCCTATGTGGGTAACGGGGATATTTACCTAATACGGGCTGTATATAGGTTAACCTGCATATTGGTTTAACAGCGTATATATGGCTATTTAGAGTATATTGCATGCTGGTTTAACAGTTAGGCCTATGTAGGATAGCATCCATGTTGTGGCTTTGGCCTGTGGCTTTGGCCAGTGGTTTACCGACATAGCAGGCCCTTGTAAGTCGGCCCGGCATAGTATGTATGCAGGTTTACACGCATGTTTGTTTAACACATTATGTGTGCTATCACGTATGTTGGCCTAACGGGGTATATACGCCTATGTATGATAGCTTGCATGCTGGCTTAGCATCGTTTTATAACATATATTTATTCACGTTTTGTGATAGGCCTCATTATTAGTGTTTCTCCATATATACCTTTATATCTAGATACATTTACAGCTATAGGATATATCCATTGAGGCTATTTGATTATTTACATTGATTTCTGATTATATATATGTAGGCCTTGGTATGCCAATAGTACATAGTAAGTTGATACAGTAATCAAAACATAAACACGCGCCTAGATTCACAACGACACAGCCGCGCGGGTTTCAAGCTTGCTATAGTGGTCACCGGCAGCCGTTGCGGTTTTTAGATAATGCGTTATCTCTGCAAGTCTGTACATGTCTAGCTTTCGGTCAAGCGTATTCCCTCAAACGATAAGGCTATGTCGCGTTGTGTATTAATTTAGTAGCATAGACAAATTTTGAGTTTGACAATCATAACCCCTTGCCCCGCATCAGCCATATCATTTAGGGGTAGAAAACTCTAGTTAGGGTGGGCCTAATTCCTGCATAGGGTCGCTCGAGCGCAGATACGTCATCAATCTTTACGTGGGCTTGATAGGTTATGCATTGGTAGATGTACCCTATAGTACCTCCCATATTATACGGTTGCCAGGATCAACCCGATAGAAGAGGTGAAAATAGCTCGGGTCATACGGGCTTTGGCCAGTGGTTTACCGACATAGTAGGCCCATGTAGGTCAGCTTAGCATAGTATGTATCTAGGCTTGCATGCATATTTGTTTAACACATTATGTGGACTATCATATATATTGGCTTAACATGGTATATAAGCCTTCACGTCTTACAGACTATCTAACCGATCAGTTTTTGATAATTTCATATATTATTTGATAACCACCCCCACTTGATGCTTGATTCCAGGGTTGGTTTATCTAAAGGCTGGCTTAGGGGTGCCTTTACCTGAGGCCTTGCTCAATGTTAGCCTTACCTAAGGCCTGGGTGGCTTTACCTCGGGGTGACTTTACCTATGGTCTGACACCTGGATGGCTTTACCTAGGACTTGGTGGAGGTATTTGTCTTGGTCGATAGGCTGTAATTGATATAGCAACCATCCTAGCCCCGCTCTTGGGTAGCTTTACTTAAGGTCTACCTCCAAAGAGGCTTTACCTAAGACCAGGCTCCAAGGTAGCTTTACCTTAAGCCTTTTCTTCAGGGGGCTTTACTTAAGGGCCTGCCTTGGGCTGGCTAATTCCCCGCTGCAGGGATGCTATGCCTGAGGTTTGGGTGGGTCTACCTATAAGACAGTGGGTTAACTCTGCAGGTTTGCCCCTTGCCCTGCATCAGCCAATTTATTTAGGGTAGAACACTCTAGTTAGGGTATGCCTACTACTTGCCTAGACTCGCTCAAGCGCTGATACGTCATCAGATAACCGTTAAATCTTTCCAAAGTTACCCCCACCACCGGAGCTATTCCTGGGTTACTTTACCTAAGCGGCCTGCCTCGAGATGGCTTTACCTCGAGCATGACTCCTAGGTGGCTTTTACCTAGGACCTCGATCATTTTTGGCAATCTAAAAACCGGTGATCCCACCCACACAGCCTACCATAATGGACACATATCCTGTACGGTCATTTGATCCAACCGATCGATTTTCGGCAATTTCATATTTTATTTAAATCCATGTTAGCTTTACCTAAGGCCTAGCTGCTGGGTGGCTAGGCTCTGATTGGCTTTAATCGAGTGCGTGCTCCATATTGGCTCTACCCTGGCGGCTTTAACTAATGCCCGGGTGGATTTTACCTAGGACCCAGATTATTTTTGACAGTCGGCCCTGAGGTGAATCCTCCCAGACAACGGTCCATAATAGACTTTAACCATACCATATACGGTCATTTGATCCAACCGATCGATTTTCGGCAATTTCATATTTTTGTAAAAACTACCCCTTGGTGAACCCGCCCACGCAACGGTCCAAAAAGGACTCTAGACATATCCCGTACTGTCTGTTGATCCAGCCGATCGATTTTTGGCAATTTCATATTTTTTGTAAAAACTACCCCTAGGTGAAACTACCCCCAACCGTAGCGATAATACACTCTAGACTCACCCTATCGGTCAAGAAACGTTTTTCCAAAATTTTTTCGAAAACTACCCCCCACCCCCAATCCACCCCCGGAGCTACCCCCGGAGATGGTCCTGAACGTAGCTGAGGTCACCCCCTACACTTAGGTTAGGTTAGGTTGGATCCATTTTGGCTAGCTTAGGTCAGTGGGTTAGAATCAAATTTTTTCGAAAAACTACCCCTACCCCCCTAAACGTGGTCGAAACCACCCATAAGGCTGGGATCAGGTGCGCGAAGACCTTGAGCATCATCCAAAACTACCCCTATAGTCCTAGGTTACGTAGAGGCCGAGTTAGGGGTAGTTGTCCCAATCTAAACCGAGTTCTACTCCCGGATACTTGACTACTCCCCGGATACTTGACTATGCTCCGAATACTTCAATATGCGCCGGATACTTGACTATGCGACGGATATTTGACTATACCCCGGATACTTGACTACTCCCCGGATATTTGACTATGCGCCGAATACTTGAATATGTGCCGGATACTTGACTATGTGTCGCTTACTTGACTAAGCGCCGAAAACTTGACAATGCGCCGGATACTTGACTATACCCCGGATACTTGAATACTCCCCGGATACTTGAATACTCCCCGGATATGTGACTATACTCCGGGTAAAACCAATGTTACGAGTCTTCACGGAACGTCCGAAGACTATTCAGAAGCAGACATTATTTTATAACATTGATTTCGAAATTGAATATTCGTTAGAAGACAGGTGTCAAAGAAATCTGACGCGTCAAAGTGTCAAACCTAATAAATGGAAGGAATAAAATATGATACTGAATAAGTACAAATAAGGTAGGAAAAACATTTCCAATTAACCTTTGACATAATGTCAAGGAGGTGGAATCTATCTAGGTTTAGGTTGTCTTTTCATAATTAAAAATGGCAAATAGGAGTACATTTCTATTAAAAAACATAGTTAGTAACATTTATGTTGAATCTTAGTAGAGATAAAAATTTATACATTTCTATTTTAAAAGTAAACCTTCTTGATCCGGAATAATCCTTCTCTATTAGTACACAAAATAAAATAGTTGTTTACAATGGAAACTAAATAATAATAACAATCAAGGATCCCAAGAAATGGAACTAAAATCAAATAGATTTTTTTAAATAACTTAATAACACTTTTTAATATTATTTAATTTTGAACATATTTAATAGTGACTATATTTCATAGGAGTCTCAATTTGGTTAAAAATAATGTAAACAATTATTACTAACATTTATAACAAACTTGTAATAACTTTCAGAGCTTAAGGGATCTGGAAAAAATATATAATCGAAGTCAATCTTCAATCACCGCGATTTTTATGAGCCCGCATGTGTATTTATTAAACCCGTGGAATCTTACATTCCTCAGTGAATCAAATCTTATTAAATTTCTTTTCAGATAGAAAATTTCCATCTTCACTCTTTTTAAAATATCTGTTTCTTATTGATTTGTAAAACGTTTTAGGAAATTATAAATGAATAACTTTAGTACTCGGAATGGCTTTGTTAGCACTAAACTTAAGATTTTGTATTTAAAAAATCGAAACGTAATACAAAGAAGAAGTTCAAAGTTATTAATACTTATGAGCTCGTATTATTGGTAATAAATTAACCTTCTAATGAATACATTTTGTTTAAAAAGACAATATTTGTAATTCTTGTTCGAGCGGAACGAGATATTATTTTACAGAATAAAAAGTACCCTGGCTTTAACGCACCAGGGTAATGGTGTCTTAACAGAATATATAAGACGTTAAGTTTTACCTGTCGAAAAGTCTCGGTTTACGAGTCAGTTTAGGTTCGACTCTATGGTTCAAGGTTACCGTCAACATGCGCATGTTTTATATTCAACATTGTTTTGACAAAGAAGTAATGATTTACGTTTACAGAAAGACACGACAGAATTAGGAATGAACGGAATTTTTGGGGTTGGAAAATGTCAATTCAAATTAAAATCTTTGTGACAAATAAACTATAATATTTTTTTATCATTTATGTAGATATCAAAACATAGTTTTCCCTGAGAAGCACTCTTTATAGACTCTATAGTAAAAAAAAACTCAAAAAATGAACAACCGTTTTAGTTCATTTTCGTCAATTTTGTCTTAGTTTATCAATATTTAGCATCTATTATGTGTCCATTTAATTTTAATCTTCTATTTTAACAAACACTAACAGGATTTATTTCCAACATAATTTAATTCTTTAAAAAATCGTTTTTTATATCTATACTCTTTTGGGCGCCATTTTTGCTTCGATGACACCAAAGCCAAAATAGCCCCTAGTGTTTCTTCACTTCACTAATATAAATAAAGCCATTAACTTTATAACAAAGTTTATTCACTATATTTTTTTAATTTAAAAGAATTACTTGAATTATCACTACCCCCAAAAATAAGTGAATTTACAAATTTTAACTAGATGAAAGCAACTACTTTGTTTTTTTGTGCCTTTTCCCGCTAGGTCTCGTATAGTTTTAGAGTGTCCAGATTTTGTGGCGTGAGGCTTCTCTTACTGGTCTTCTTTCTTCTGCTCGTTCCATTGTCACGCGTCACTGTCGATGCAATTTTTAAAAGTTCACAGTTCTTATCCCTGTTTTTCCAAATGAGTTTCACTGATTTTATTCCCGATTTTAAAAAGCTTCTTATAACTTGATGTTTACTTTTTTATTGTTTTCAGATTTAACAGTTTTAAAATTATTTTGGTGAATTTTGATGTTACTATCTTCTACACAAATTTACAGTTTATAAACTGTGGAAACATCGGTTTTTTTATCTATTTGAAATGCACCACATTTTGTTTGAATTTAGCCAATTTTAGGGACTGAAATCCCTAAAACAGGCTTGAGAATCGCACAGTTACATTTTGCAGTCACCTATTAACCGCAGTTAGCTCATGATTTTAGAATTTAAGTATTTTAAAAAATTTAAAAAGCGGAGTAAGTTCAAAACTCGTACAGCGCTAACGACTCTTCAAGATTTACTGACCCTTCTCCACCCGGCTTCAACCACCCTCTCCGTACTTCCTGCTATCCCTTTTTTTTGTCTCTGATCCAATCAGCATATTTGTTACAATGTAACCTAGTAACATACGTTCTTGCCCTCGTAAATGGTGTGATCCCTTCGTCAAAAAAGCTTCAAATCGTGAAATAGGGGGGCGGATGTAGTTTTATATTAAAAACTTTTCGAACAGACTGGGAGAAATGGCGTAACCCTCCCAAAGGAGGAGCACAGTTTGAAAGTATGAGTTTTGCTTATATAATATTTAGAATAAAAACCTTTGCATTAAGGAAATAAGGTTTCTTTGTGAAAAGCAATATTTTGAATTCTTGAAGAGAATTACATTCAGTTAAGCGTCAGTTAAAATCTATTTTCATAAAATTTTGTGATTACATATTTGTTTATTTCGTGCAATATAGTTGAATTAATTAGATTCATAAATCATATTACTAAATATTGCCCGTTTATATCATGTATTTTACGATATATATTGTTTGTTTGTTAGACTAAATTGTAAACTGAATAGTGGAATTTCCAGTAGGGAAATACCCTAATTGCTCGTGCAATTAGTTGTAATGCAGGAGTTCAGCAGTGAGGCGAAGCATAGGTCTTTAGGCATAGCATTGTACCAGAGAAAAGGAAATATTTTTCTGTGATAGAATAATGCAGAACGATTATTGTACGACTGAAGGACGCTCAGACATCCCCAATCAGGTTACAGTGGGAGTGTCACCGAGCCTTCCCGTGTCGACTCCCTAAGGGAGGATTACTCACAACTTATTTAGACTGCCCGCACCCGTTAAAGAAAACTAAGTTGTTGGCTCCGCAGGGGACCCCTCACAACAGACATCGGAGACAACAATGGTAACATCTTTTCATAAAAACTATTTCCAACAGACTTGTAAACAAAGATCACAATTAAAAGGTACGATGCTGTGAAATTGTTTAACCCGGGTCTAATTATATTTGTATCATATTTTATATTTTATTAAATCTAAAAAGTGTGATTGAATATGAATTTTTAAAATTGTCAACGTTTAATAAGACAATTTTACTGCTAACTAAATTGAAATTTAGGGGACTATATTTGATCGTAAATATTTATTTCCAAAGAATTCAAAAATTTAATTATGTTTCCCCTTACACATAAAGTTCGTCTGTGCTTTGTTGACACTCAACATAAATAAAAATAATCAGTTTTACATTTACTTCTGTATTTGGCATCGGAATGTCCCTTTTCAGTGTTTTGCGTGCTGAGCAAACTTCTGGTAGTTCCACTTTCTCTAATACCTCGTTACTATTATGGATTGCAGTGAAAATGTTGCCTATGCTCATTACCGAACGCCTAGAGTTTGTCTGTAAAGAGCTTGTCCCTGGTTGGAGATACAATAATGAATGCTAACGGACATGCCACCCACCAGATACAGCGGGGTTGTGACTGTGGTCAGTTGACAGTTGTCACGTATTACTACACAATAGTTTCTGTACTTATAGTTACATAAAAACGTTTACCAGATCTATCTACATCTTGCTTTCAGCATTGGCGACCTACAATTATTTAAAAAAAATAGCAATGAAGAAAGATTGTGACAATGTCCTAAATCCCAACTTTTACAAGTGATTTGTTAACAATCAATGATTACTATCAAGTGCTTTTATTTTGTGCTTAAGAATGTCCATTCTATTATCAACAACACTGTAGTGGGCTGAAGAGTGTCATGATAATATAAGCCTAGAAATGCTTCATCGCGATAACGAAAGAAACATATGTTAGTACTTTCATCAAAAAGATTCCAACTTTTAATCTAGATCCAAGATTTAAACAAATATTCTTTGAGCTTAACTTGTGAGGTTATGTTAATACGCGTTTCAATGACCAAGTCATCATCATCAGTGATTGTTACTACTACAAATTTTAACTTACAACTCAAATAACTGTAGGTTGTAAGTTAGAGTTTGTAGTAGTAACACTCACTGATAATGATGATGACTTGGTCATTGAAACGCGTATGAGTAAATAAATGAATAATTTGTGAGTTTTGTGTATGTTTTTATTTGTTTTTAGATCCAAGATGTAAATTTCTTAAATTAGCAGTTTCAAATTTTTGAATTAAGTAATTTATTGCCCATTGATTTATAAGATGAATAAATTATCATAAATACCAACTTGTATTGAAAATAATTTTTGTTTATTTCCGTTACAGTTTCTGTAGTAACTTTAATAGGAGAATCTGGTATCGATGATTTTGCGCTGTGAGGCATAGCTTCATAGAGAAGAAGAAATTTTCGTATATCAATGAGAGCTTTGATTTCATACGTATTTCTTTTATATTTTAATAAAAAAATAAGTTTGTTAAGTAATCTTGTCATTGACGTCAAACAATGAAAACACCAAAGCTCATTAGGAGACAAAAATTAACCGAATCAGTGTCTTGTGCAAACTACTGGAGAAGATGGTCAATGTACCTTGTCTTGTACCTAGAAAATAACGATTTTCTTAGCAAAGAGCAGTGTGATTTCAGAAAAGGGCGATCATCTGTTGATCAATTGGTTTTGTTAGAATCCGCAATTAATGTATGCCTTTCTCTCGCGTCAAACGCTCGTTGCTGTTTTTTTCTCGCGGAAACTCGTGGAAACGCAAAAGCGGATGAAGATGCTTATGAATGTTACTAGTTTGGTGTCATCTACCAACGTGCCATAGCATCTGATTAAATATGTTATATAAAACGTTCATTACTCGCTGCTTGGAATGATGAATGGTAAAGTGTGAATCACAATAAGCTGATGGAAATTAATGATACCGTCCATCCATGGAGGTCTTCTATTGGTTCGAAACGTAGGGAGGAAGTAGGGGCTACCCGCCTTCGCATCGGTCACTCTTATCTAATAGATGGTTATCTGATGCGTCTTGAGGACCCGTCTTTATGTCACTTCCGTGGAAATACCATCACAATTAGTCATACACTGGTAGATTGTGATGGTTTGAAGCATGTTCGCAACAGCTTTAATTTACAAGGGAGTTTCAAGGTGGTGTTAAAGGACGATCCCGCGGCCGTCGACCGTGCCATCGCATTCCTTGCCCCCTAGGTGCCTTTGCCACCTAAATATAGTTTTTAAAATTTAAGATTTGAATATTTAAAATCTATAATTTACAAAATTTATTTATTTATTATAGTATAGAGCTATTGATATTAGTTTGTGTTTATAGTTTAATTGTTGTTAATCTATTTATTTTCTACATCAAGTGGTATTTGCTATTGTTATTATGTTTTGTAATTTATTGTTATGTTGCTTTGTTATTAATTGCAATGTTGTTTTGTTATTTATTGTTATGTTTCTACTTATTGTTATATATATTTATTGTTACATATTTGTTTTTATATTATTACTGTTATGTTTAAATTTTGTTTGTTTGTTTTGTTTTATAATTTTTGTGTTATTTATATTTTAATTTATTATTTTGCTTTATCTCTCTTTTTTTGTTTTGTTGCTGATTGGCGATGATAGCCATAACTGGTTTTTCGCTAGGGAAAAAAACTTTTCCGAATCAGTCAGAAGTTTCACTCAGGTATCACAACATATTAAAGGCCCCTGCTAAACCTTACTTTAGCCATTAATTTTACATTTAAACACACTATATTGCCTAACTGGCTAAGTAACTACTCTGGACTGTGAATGTCGAGTCTCCACCCTCAAAACAAAAACTATTAGTCTGATGTTCGCATTTCCGTAACATATTTACTCACTATTTAATTCATCGCGCAACTAAGCAACACCTAAGTCAATATCTAAGAAGAGGTAATTGTACAGATTGATTGTTGTCTGATCAATTCTGGTTTGCTTTAAATTACGGTGCAAGAGGTTAATCAGAAAAGGTTTGCCACTTATCGCAATGTGTTTGGTCTCAAGTCATCTAACAAACCTCCATTCGTCGTGTGTACGTACTGTAAGCATCAGTCTACGTTGACTTTATTCTGTGTATTTACCTACTTCCGATACAGAATAAGATATTTGGGGGCTAACAGTCGAGGTAACCGAAGAAAGAAACAATATCAAGGATCGAACAAGCAAAGAAACCATTTATGAGTATGAGAACATTATTGCATACACAGGCGGATGCTGCGAATTTCATGGATAACGTTGGTACGGAGTACTCCAACTTGGATACGACGGGGTACTTCCAACGTATGAATAAATAATAAGAACCTAAATAACATCAAATAGAGAATAATGCAACATTTGAGTCATTTGTTGATAAGGGAAAGGTACGAGTTACATCGACTCATAATAGAGTGTAGAGATATCAGTTGGAAAAACTCGGAACTCGTGGTTGAGATAGTTTGACAGCCCGTATACAGAAATATGTCGTGCTGCAGTGGGGGCTAGATCAAATGACCAACGTTTCAACTAAACAACATTGAAAAACGAGCTCACGCGACATTTAACTAACCAACTTACACGAAGTTCAAACGATCAACTATTACACGAAGTTCAACTAAACAACAGTCTGGACGTGCAACACACGGATTACTATCACCTTGCCACTCTGCAGGGGCTCACAATACGATTTGAAACATGTTGCAGGCTACATTTTCTATACATGTTCTATTTACGACTACATTTTATATTTAATACGGTATATTTAATAAACCTTCAAATCAATAACATGTATCTTTTTCAAACCGTTATTTATATAGTAACTGGTAATACAACAGACTGGTTTGAAAAGTTTTTTACATAATGTTCTAGATTTAAGAACGTACTGACCATGAAATAACAAACGAAGAAAGTTATCTTTTTTCTCTCATTTTTACTATTACCCATATTTGTAAAATATAAATACTGTCAATACCTATTTATCAATTTAAAAACAATATAAAATTTGTTAAATAGCCCTAATATTAGAAGTTATAGAAATTTATTTTCCAATTATATAAAAGTTAATTTCGTTATTAAATTTTAATATTGCCCTTTGTTTATTGACCTTTGTTAGACATTTATTCAAGTAAACACGTTTTTTTCACTAATTTCCCTTAATACTTATATTTGTATCTAATTTAAAAACAATATATAATTACTTAAATAGACCTAATATTAGAAAAAGTTATAGAAATTTATTTTCCAATAATATAAAAGTTAATTTACAAATTAAATTTTAATATTGTTCTTTGTTAGGCATTTATTTAGGTAAAAATTTAAAAACCTAATTTCTATAAACTAAAATGTATCTTTTGTTCAATCCCTTACTTCTTTAGTAACTGGTAATGCAAGTGGTTTAAAAGGTTTTTTACAAATTATTTTAGATTTAACAACGTACTAACAATAAAATACAAGCGAAAAAGTCCTCTTTGATTTTATAGAATCACAAACTATTAGTAAATAAGTAATCTCAGTTTCTACCAAGACATAATATAATATTATTGTAACTAGTGACACTCTTACTGAAACAAAATTCAAGGTAGAAGCTGTGTGAGTGGCTCAAATAACTTAATTAACAGAATTCCCACTACAGAAACACCCCCTCCCATAATAAATTATCACAACTTGTATGGATGGATCTTATAATAATTTAAAGGATTTTGAAATGCATTTACTACCAATCTTGCATGTTGAATTTATACACCTTGGATGGATTGCCTAAATTAACTTCAATTTGAAAAAAACCCATTAATTTTCAACACTTCATAACCCAAATCGGTTAAAATGCACATTGAACATAACCTTAGATAAAAGTATAAAATTGTTTATCGCAAGACCATTTATGCAAGAATTTTAGATAAAAGTATAAAATTGTTTATCGCAAACCATATATGCAAAAATGTTTTCAACAGGGAAAGTTATTTTTCTATTAAGTTGAAGTTAGATGAAAAAATTAATTGCTGAGTGATGATGCGCAATGGCTAAATCTATGCCTTCAGTTTGTTTTGTTTTTCATGTATTTTATACTTATACCGAACATAATGGGCTACAAAATTTAATAATTTATTAGATTTTGTGGTAAAAAGGTATTTTCTACACTTTAAAACAATTCACTTTGAATGAATGGTATACCATTGACATAGTTATCTTGGGAAAAAAACACTTGCTTATGGCAATTCCGACATTTACAAGTTAATCACTTAAACCATAGTTTATGACTATTACTATTGATTAATAAGATTCATAAGATTGTCCGAACGTAATGGACTATAAAATTCAAGAATTCAACTTATACAAGTGTTAACGAATTAACATAACCTTTAAACCATCCACTTAAAAAATCCCAACAATTGTCAAAATTACAACTTTGTGGATGCACTTACAAATCAATATGTGAATGTTCTTGAAAAAGCATCATGATGTATCCTCAAATATATAGACTTTGTATCCATACTTAAAGGTAAAAAAAACACTTGTTTATGTCGATCCCGACCTTATACAAGTGTTAAAGAATTAACATAACCTTTAAACCATCCACTTAAAAAGCCCCAACAATTGACAAAATTACAACTTTGTGGATGCACTTACAAATCAATATGTGATGTTCTTGAAAAGCATCATGTTGTATCCTCAAATATATAGACCTTGTATCCATACTTACAAGAGTAACTTACCTACAGTTGCCACTGGAAAAAAACAAAAGTTTTAAATAACCTAATCATTCAAATTTATGTAACTGCTCTTTTACATTAAATTGCACTTTAAATGTTCTGAAATGTTTGCTTTATAAAATGTTGCTTTGAGGTAATTTCAAATGTGCCTTGTAATTGATTGTTCAGTCTGAATTTACATTTAAGATATCCATGTTACAAACATTATGTATTACGACAAATTGTATATTTTACTTATAGGTTAAAACAATTTGTGGATAAAGTTCTGTAAGATATTACAAAAAATTTAACTATAACTCAATGAAATATGTATTGCCGTTAATACTTTAATTTGTAGGTAAATTATACTGTCGCAAATATTGTGTTGTAAATAATAACCTAACATACATTTAATTACAAGCATTTTCTGTTAATTTTTATTATACACGAATAATATTTTACTTTAATATATCCAATAAAGTTGGATTATGCAAACATTTTCAATACTGCAATAATATACATCTTATAATACACAAATATGTAATTACAAAGAGCACAGTGGACGGGTCAGGACTCAAAACTTTTATCGTTATAAAATGTTCGAAAATTGTGTTTTTATATGATGTGAGTAAATACTTTTAAATATTTAAAAAGAAAGATACACACCTGTACAACATTTCCTTGAAACTTGAACAATAGTTTATAAACTATCGACAGTCATAAGCTATTGTTCAAGTGATTAATAAGATTCACCGGACGTAATGTACAACAAATATCAAGATTTCCTTCAACACTTGTAAATATTTACAAGTGTTTAGTGAAAACTAGTAGCTAACGTGAAGATGAAATCAACAAATATGAACATTTCCTTGTTAACTTACCATTATGGAAAATTGAACAGTCTGACGAACTAGTCTGTTGAACAGTACCCAGCGATCGGCTGATTCTACTGTTTGGTAAATAATCATGTAAACGCTTACACGTATACAATGACTCTTAAATCATAAATGATATTTATTCCTAAGACGAACAGGTCACTAGTCTTTTGAACAGTACCCAGCGATCGGCTGATTCTACTGTTTGGTAAATAGTCATGTAAACGCTTCAACGTATGCATGATAGGTTAAACAATAACTCTTAAATCATAAATGATATATATTCTTAAGACGAACAGGGCACTAGTCGTTGAACAGTACCCAGCGATCGGCTGATTTTACTGTTTGTAAAGAAACATAAAATGATATATATATATATATATATATATATACATATATATATATATATATATATATATATATATATATATAAGAAAACATACCATTCCTAAAATAATTAGTGCCTACACCTTTTAAACAGCATCCAGCTTACGGCTGATTCTACTGTTTGTAAATAAACATTAAATGATATATATATATATATATATATATATATATATATATATATATATATATAACAAAACATACCATTCCTAAAATAATTAGTGCCTAGACCTTTTAAACAGCCTACAAATAGAAGTTTTAGTTAACTATAATAATTTAGGTAATTAAAATGCACTAAATAGAACTTTATCTGAAGATTTCTTGGAAACCTGACTCATTACCTTAGCATACCGTATGGCTATACACATTTCTTGGAATCCCAATTCATATAATTTGCATACGGTAGATACATTCTCCACGCCACATCCTTATTGGAAATTTTTTGTTGGTCCCAAAATTCCACTCGCCACAATTGTATCGGAATGCCGTGGATCCTCATTTGTATCGGGAAGCTGTGAGTCCCAAAACACCAGATATAGGGAAAGCCATGCTGTAGCCTACATTTTTGCCAAGTTTTACAAAATAAACCTGCAAATATATTAATGATTTTGCATTCTCCCTTTGACATTATATTAGAATTGAAATAAATATTAATAATTTTAGTTGGAAATTCGGTATCCCTAGTTATATATTATACCATTGAGTTCTATGAATTCGGTACAATTAAGGAGATGAAGGATCAAACAGAAAGCTCGCATGTTATCGCAATGATTAAGTTCTCCCATGTAAAAACATAATAAATTCTGCCTGTATAAGTGATTTTGTAATGTGATGTTCTTGGAAAACAGTGAACAATTATTTATTTCTTCGTGAGAAAATCTAAAATCCTAATAAACCTAACCAATAATATTATACGCTCATGAAAACCCCCAATTCTCTACATGAGAAACTGGGATTTATTAGAAATTCTCAGGCTTCGCTTGGTAACTGATGGATTTATTAGCAAAAACTGTACAAAACAGTATATGGTGTTTGATGATTAAATAGAAAGAACAAAACCATGTATTCATTATAAAAGAAGAAAATTAATATCACTAATTTATGATCAATTGATTTTAAAGAAATCTGCCTGTAATAAATAATTCTGTATTGACAAGGATAAGACCTTAAATTTTCTCAACATGTAAGTTGGTTGTAAAAGCATACATAAAAATATCAATGTTGTGCTTACTCTAATACATATAATCAGATGCTCTTTTCTAACACCGTAAGGACTCGCTCCTGAGGGTATATACTGCATAAATATAACACAGGAGCGAGCGAAAGATAACGTAAACAGGAAAATATTTTGCACAATAGGACTGGATGGTTTTGGTACTGTACACGTTATCATCACTACAATTACAAATGGATAGATGTTAATTTATTTCAGTGTTTATGTTGTAATTTTAGTTGAGACTACATAAACTGACTCGTATTGATTTCCCCAACTAAGCTTACGGTTTAATACCCATACTGGTATTAAGATGCTGGTGTCGGAAGAATTTCATTTGCAACACACACGCTCACACACAAATAGGCCTACATAATCAAATAAAGTTTTGTATTCCTCGTAGTGATACAGCTATTTTAGAGGCTTACCGCAAATAAATTATACAACTGAATTATTCACTTAACTTTTTATAACTCATTTATTGAAAATTTAAGTTCACCCTTCAATGCAATTTTAATAATTACAAAAAAAAATATAAATCAAAGAATAAGTAACAACAATAACCATATTTAAAATATTGCTTAGCAACTCTATTCCCTTTGTTGCGATCTAACGCCTGTTGTACCTATATAGCTCTTTGCAGAACCAACAACGATTAGTTTGCTTTAAGCGTTGCGAGCCGTCTGAGTAATCCTCTCTTAGGGAGCCGACACGGGTAGGCGCGGTGACTCTAACTGTAACCTGATTGGGGCTGTCTGGACGTTCTTCAATCAAACAATGAAGGTTCAGGTTATTCATTCTGCTTTAGTCTTCTATCAGTGAAACATTTCATATTCTCTGGCAAAATATATTGCCAAATGAGTCTTAGATCTTCCTCGTCTTACTGCACTCCCCCAAAACGCCATTCACTTTAGTTGGTGTCTCCTAAAACAATCAATATTTATGATCAATTACAATGACATTACTCATGGTATATATTTTTCTGATAAAAACTGACAATTGACGAAATAAACAAACTAATTATGAAACTCAAAAATAATTTTGCCAGATGCAACTTCATTTGCTCTAGTTAGGAAATGTTTTATTTTTGTATGTAATTCCAATAAAGTATTTTAATTCTAAGTTAGTTTCTGGGGTATTGTATAATAACATGCCACTACAAGAATAATAGTGCGGTCTTAGTTTAGATATAGTATATTATTTCTAATAACATAATAAATAAATATTTTTAAAATCATTTTATACTTACACTGTAAGTAGTTTCTTCATAAATCTAGTCAATGTTTTCCTTGATATTTTGTCCAAACAAAAATAATTAGAAATATTCATTCCAAAAATGAATAAATTCTTAGGTTCGAGGTTGTAGGAAAAATAACTTTTAGTGCAAAATTAATTTCATTCGTAGAAATTTTAGAATGTATGAAGCCTATTAATAGTTGTAAGATTATAGCTTACAGCGTACAATTATAATATTTGTCATATGTTAATTTCTTTCTTGTATGAGTTTTAGGTTTTCTTCTATTGGAAAATACCATATACAATAAAGATCTATGGGAAATCCTCTATTAATAAAATACAATTATAATTATTTATTATGTTATAAAAGTAATACATACATTAAACATATAGCCTAATTAAAATGTCGATTTAATAATCGATCCTGTACAATACGGAAATGACAAAAAAAATTGTACTTAGAGACACACAAGGTTTACAAGAATAAGCAAAACACCACGCAAGACTATAACACAATAATTTTGAAGTTGATTGATGCAATCATCTTGAATTCACTGATTAAACTCATTTTAAAAATACTAAGTAGATACGTAATTGCTTACTTGCTGACGCGTTTAAAAACATTAGTTTTTTTTTACGAAGCTAACCTTCTACTGGTGGCATCGGTTAGGTGTAAAGACTCTAACGGGAATGGATTTATGACTGTGGAATGGGGTGGGTTGTTTTGGTTGTGTGTCATATAATAGAAAAGGCTATTGGCTTCAAAATGTGTGTGTGATCATTTAAAACGTTTTCCTAATCTGTTCCTAGTGTTTGTATATTTCATATTTCTCTAAGGTTGTTAGTTTTTTACTTTGTTTTAATGTGTGTAGAAACAAACATTTTAAATCCTGAGATTTTACATTAGTAAATCCTGAGATGGGAGAACCCATTAGTAAATCCTGAGATGGGGAACCCAAGAGAGGCCGTCTTTCTGTATGTAGATTTATAAACAACATTCCACATAAACTCACACATGAAATCATCACACTCAGCAAACTCATCACATCACAAAACTACTTCACATACCAACAGAAATTCTATACACAGAAAGACAGCCTATGGGTTCCCCCAACTCAGGCATCCTAGCAGAAATATTCCTACATCATATAGAACATACATTCTACAGAACAATAATCACCCACATAAAATAATTTATTACCATAGATAAGTAGATGAAATTTTAATATTATACAACGGCAACAAACGGCAAATCAAAAAACTGTAGAATTACACTATTACCATACAAGAAAACCTGGAATTAGAAGAAAACAATAAAATAAACCTTCTAGATCTTACTATCACCAAACACAACACCAGACATAATTTAAAAATATACAGAAAACCAACAACTACCGATATTGTCATACATAATACATCTAATCACCCCACACAACACAAACACGCTGCATTTAATCATATGTTACACCGCCTAATCAATATACCAATGCTACAGAAAGACTACGACGAAGAACGTAATACCATAAAATACATCGCTTAACAAAACGGATACCAACACACACTGATAGACAACATATTCAGGAAAATTAAATATAAACACCATCAAACGGCCACGCAAACAAACCACACAAAAAACAACAAATACATATCCCTCACCTACCACAACAAAAACACACACAAAATAGCTTCCACATTCAAAAAACTCTGTTACCAAATATCCTACAAAACAACAAACACATTAAGACAGCACATACAACCTTTTCAAAAAGAAACTGACAAATACAAAATCTCAGGTATTTACAAATTAACTTGTAACGATTTTCCCAGCTATTACATCGGCCAAACCGGGAGGTCATTCTATACACGCTTCGAAGTACATATTACCCCCCCCCCCCAAATAAAAAACAAACCCTAAATTCAGCTACGCTAAACACCTAAAAAACACGCAACACACATACACCGACATACACACTAATTTAAATGCCCTACACACATTAAAACAAAGTAAAAAACTAACAACCTTAGAAAAGTATGAAATATACAAACCTACGCAACAGGTAAAGAAAACGTATTAAATGATCACACACATTTTGAAGCTAATAGCCTTTTCAATTATATGACACAACCAAAACAACCGACCCCATTCCACAGTCATAAATCCATTCCCGTTAGAGAAATTACACCTAACCGATTCCGCCAGTAGAGGGTTATCTTCGTAAAAGAAACGAATGTTTTGGAACGTGTCTACAAGTAAGCAATTACGTATTCACTTAGTTGAGTATTTTAAAAATTAGTACAGTAATTTTATAAAGTAATTTAAGTAATACAATTCTTAAGTGTAAATTTCAGGTGCTTTAATTTATTTGATTTAGGTACAATGCTTTATCTTAAATTGTGGTTGATTGTATAAAGTTACATCATACGTTACACTGGATTATCCTATTGTGTTTATGATATTCAGTGCAGATAAGGCACGTTATCTCAAGAAATTTGGATAAATTATTTTCTAAAACACTGTATTATTCAGTTATGATAAATCTATAGGATTAGTGTTATTTCTCGAAGATGAAAAAAAATGTAAATATTGCTATACAATAACATTGTATTGTCAAAATATAACACTATTAAAAATGCTATGTTTGAAATCAAGAATTATCAATCGCATTGTAAGTAATAAACTCTATTTTATTAATGAAGTTTTAATATAATATATATTATGCCCAAGGAAACTGGTATTCTTAATTTCACAGGGTAAACAATTCGTCTGAGTCGAAATGTGTAAATATTGTCAGATTATACAGTTTTATACTAAGATGTATGAATAACTTACTGAAAATATCATTACACCTATAAAATAGAGAATATTATAAGTGTATACCTAAAAATAATAAATACATTTGTTTCGTTAATTTAGTTTTACTGTTGTGTTTTCTGTGGGACAATTCGTAGCGTTTGAAACACTTAACTGCTTGGGGACCACGCAGTTTCGCAATTACACCTCCCACTGAGATGAAGTCAAGGAATCATTAACTCGACGCCACGCTAACGACAAAGTAGTGACAACAAAATACCAAAATCTACTACTGACATATTTTCGTGTTTTTCCCTTTGTCTTATCAAGCTGCAGACAAAAGCTTGTAGTTTGCCTAAGATACTATTACTAAAGACAATTTCTAGTATTTACTTTATTTCATAAATAATTATGGAGCTGATTTATAATTTTTTAATCCCCTGTAAAACTCTTAAAAATAAGGTGTTACATATAAATTCATTTATATATTTAATTTTCATTTAATAATTATATCGTCCCAATATAAAAAAAAATTTGTTTTATTGGTGCACATTGTGAAGCGTATGTGGTGAGCGCTCCTAGCGGGCGAAATAGAAAAATATCGTACGAGTTAGTAACTTAAGGCAATTAACTACATCACGCCATGTGACGTAAGCATGAGGCGATACTTTTGAACCAATCAGAATATTCATATATATAAATAAGGGTGGGAGTTTTGTTTGAAAATTTCAGTTAGCGCGTCCTTGCAACGACCCCACTTCACTAAAAGTCTTTGAACGAGACGGACGCGATGGCATTTTCGGACATAACTTAGAAATTTGTAAGCTTCCAGTATTCAAAATTTAAGATGTCAAGGCTGGTACCAAATCTTTTAAACGCAACTAAAGAAGAAGTCAGAAGCGATTATTTATGTGTTTCAAATAAGTAAAAGTTTATATCATTTTTGTTTAAGAGCGCTGATTTGTAAGAGCGATGTGTTAAGTGTCAAGTGTACAAAAGCCATGTGCAGTGTTTAATGGTATATGTTATAGTATTTTACAAGTAATGTGCACAACCAGCTACGTTTTAGATAATAATAAAGAAAATGTATTTTAATGTTAACTAAGTTGAATTTTAACTGATGAACGGTTAACACATGAACGGTAGAAATTGTCCTTTGAATATTTATTTCTAAAATTAAATTGGAAAACTCAAGTTACTACCTTCTCGATATATATATATATATATATATATATATATAT
Organism: Prosapia bicincta; assembly: GCA_036971475.1. Lineage (NCBI taxonomy): Eukaryota > Metazoa > Arthropoda > Insecta > Hemiptera > Cercopidae > Prosapia > Prosapia bicincta. Next base: position 946,734 of record JBAIZL010000061.1, read on the forward strand.
ATATATATATAAATTTTAAAAGTTAATAAGTAATTAAAATATGTATGGAATAGTTAGCAGTAATTAAAAGTTAAATACTCGACACATTGGTGTCATTTGTTCTTTTGTAATTTGTCATTGATTAATAAATTGTATAACTTTGCATTTTAAAGCTTTAAATTATCATTTCAAGTAACCTAGTTCTACCTTCCGAAGATATCAGAAGACCGTTTACAGAGAGACATTTTTATGCCTGAGCTGTAACGGAGAACTAGAAGCCCTGGTAAGTAATATTAATTATGTTGGTAATAAGCAATTAATAATAATAACACATTTCAAATAAAGTAATACTTACCCGAGGTAAAAAGGGCTAGAACGTTACATCCCATATCTACCCAGCCGATATTTTATTGCCTCGTAAACCCGTTTACAGTTGCCTTATTGAATTTTAACGTTTCCCAAAATTGTTATATTTTAGATAAAATACCACTGTAATTTCCCTTTGTTAAATGCAAATAAACATACTATTTAGACTTTAGGCTTTAATTTTTATAGTTACAGTTTTGTTTCAGTTCTTTTATTATTCTGAAAAATGTCTTGTTAAATATTGATGTTACATTTTTTATCACAACAGCTGGGAGACGGATGCTCCTAATTTCTTCAGTTGATATCTATTACAAGATATTTTTCATTTAAAGCTTCAAATGTACGAGTCTATAGTAAATTACCTATAAACGGAATGACTTTGAAATTCCTTAACTAATTTCTAGAAGAAAAACGTGTGAGATTAAATATACACATTATTTCTAATAGTCTATAAATCGTCATCAAAAGTTTTAATTTCTTTGATTCTTTTCATAATTATCTCGTCAAAAGCTCAAACATTTTGTGTTTGAACAAAGTAATTTTAATTTTCTAGAAATAAAAATATTTTTTTATAAAAAACAATTTTAATTATCATAATTATTTTCAAGTTCATATGTTGTGTTCATGCAATGTTGAGAATAAGTTATTTTATAATTTAATATTTCATACCTTTTTTCAGCCTAATTATTTCATCATTTGTTTTTGTACATTTACATAAGGAATTTGTAAAGATAATTATTATGAATAGTTGTTGAATATTGCGGTTTTGTGTTACATAATTAATAGTTAACCTGTAAAGTTATGTGCATTCTAATTGGATTGATAAATGGTATGTTTCAAGAAAGACACTTTTTTAGAAAAATACAAATCAAGAATTTATTATTTATGTATTCGAAATATAAACAAAACGTGAACAAAGAATACTACCTACTAATTACACTTGTTTAAAATAATAAATCTTTGAAATTATGAAGTTGACCAATTTGAGCAATTGACAAGTTAATGAATTTGGGGTATAGATATGAGATATCTATTAGTAAGGTTCTTTCATTAATTAAATGTATTATACATAATTTGAATCGAGTAATTGGTTTTTGAAAAAAATATATAATTCATAATACCACATGGCTTAATCGCTTATTTATAAGCGGATAGTAACACAACATTTTAAATTTTCAGTTTTAGTATTGAACTTTTAACAACATTAAACTCCACTTATATGAATGCAATTTTGAAGTGAAGGATTGTACCAAATTTATTTATCACTTAGCTGGAAAACGTATGTAGAATTGATGGTTTCTGTTTGTGCCTTCCGCCATGCTCCTGTTTAGATTGACCTGTAAGTAGCAACGTGAGATGTAATTAATAAAATAAATTGAAGGATAAATAAAGTAACACTTGAAAACTTATTTTAAATAATTGACATAAAAATATAACTATACATGGCTTCTGTTATAAAAGAAACTTCTATAGATCATATTTCCATAATCCACTATCTCTCGAATTTAATGCATTTTGAAATGACCGCTCGCTCTAAAAACTTATGGTAAAGTGGGGTGATAACTATAGTTACACGGCAACTATTACCCTTTCGCGCATCTCAGCTAGGCCCTGTTTGATGGTTTTCAGAAATCTGATAATTTTACAATTTATACATTCCTAATGACAAATTCACAATTTAAAAAAAATGTTTAATTAAACGTTCCGATTTTTTTTTGAATGCAGGTAAAAAATATTAATATTATTTTATTGACTAGAATAATGTTACAAATTAGATTACGCATCTAAAAAAATAAATTAATGAAACAAATATTATTGCATATTTAATGTAGCCCAATTTTTTTAAAATTTAGCATTTTTTAAAAGCAATTATTTATTTACTAATAATAATTAAAACATTCAATTAATTATGATATATAAATATACTACCCATTTTACATTCAATCTTGGTACAGAAACCCTATACATATTTATACTTTAAGTATAAACTGAGTAAGTTTAGACAATATAATATAACTAATAAAAGAAGCGAAAAACACATTGGCACTATTGACGTCACAGCGTGTCAGATATAGGTTAATAATGTTTATACACTCCTCTTAACAAATGTGAAAATTTCTGTTTCTTAGGGTTTAGATTATAAAGAGGGGTTTAACTTGGAAAGCTTGTAGCTTCTTTGAAGTTTGCTATTAATTATTGAATATGTTAGAATTTATTTTATGGAATAAATTATTGTTAGATTTGACATTTTAAACAAATCAATATTTTGCATTTTGATTTCAGAGCGATATAATGGATACATTGTGTTTAGTTTTTAACTAGATTTTAGACTATGGATGAACAATGTATTTAGTTTTTAACTAGATTTTAGACTATGTATGAACAATGTATTTAGTTTTTAACTAGATTTTAGACTATGGATGAACAATGTACTAGTTTTTAACTAGATTTTAGACTATGGATGAACAATGTATTTAGTTTTTAACTAGATTTTAGACTATGGATGAACAATGTATTTAGTTTTTAACTAGATTTTAGACTATGGATGAACAATGTATTTAGTTTTTGACTTCAATGCTGACTATCACGAAGCGGAATGATTTTGGAACACTGATTATATGCCTGCACACATTTTCCTGTAAGAAGTTTTTGTAACGAAACGTTCAAAATATTTTCAGTGTATTGACGACACAGTATTGGTGGGATATTGTTCTGTTAAATTAATTTGTTACATGCTCTCGAGTATTGTGAGACATGATGCTTGTGAATAAAATCTCTTTTCCGTTAAAGTCAGGTTGCAAACTGGAATCCTTTGGTAGTTGTGTTGCTCTAAAACACATAGAGTATTTACATATTGAAGAAGAGTATTGTTTAAAAACACGAAAAGAAGAACAAGATTAAGTTACCTATATCTTTCAGTTCTTTGAAAACTAAAGCTATTTTAGTTGTTTCATTTTCCTACTATAAGGTAAATGTTTCAAACTAAAAAAATAAATTATGCAAAAGAGAAAAAAGTTGGATTGTTTACAAATGTTCAGATATAGTGACAAAATTTTATTTATACCAAGAGTTGGATTGTCGCTAGACCTTCTACTGAATTTTATATATATAAAGGAAAACCTCGGAACTACGATTTTATCCACTACAAAACGAACAGATGTACTCCGGTTATTAACTATATACATATATATATATACAGTAAAATCCCGATTATCCGTGGGCGGATTAACCGGTTTGCGGATTATCCGGGGTCTGCCATTCTTTTACAAATATTCAATTTTTATTGAAATTCCTATATAAGAGACAATGACAAAATGCTTGGACGCCCGAAAACCTAATGTGTATCATAAGATTGTAAACAAATGTCAGCTAATCTCGGCTATAAATAGTCTAGGACGTGACATATGCATTATCCATGTCTGTCATATACATTATCGATCTTTATGGCTTTGTGACACACGCGACACAAGTAGACACTGTGCGACAAAATGGTTCTCAAGAAACTTAGATCGCACATTAAAGCTAAATCAATGCTCACAAAAAAAAAAAACAGATGAAAGTGACAGATTTTTTTGTTAAAAAGTGAAAGTTTTATGTGTAAAGGAAATTACATATGTACATACATACTTACTTTTGACATATACTTATGTACGTATTGTAAATAGTTAGATATATAAATGTACATGTGTTAATCCGTCAAATACATTGACATTTTAAATTATTTTCTGTATTTATTTTGTCCTCTGGAGATTATTTGTGAATTGCATTAACCGGGGCCATTATTTGTGTAACTTATGGTATAATAATCGGTTATCGATCGTTTTGCGTATTCTTTGTTCATAGCGGATTATCCGGGGAATTCGTTATCCGGTTTTGCCGGGCCACCCTATTCCACGGATAATAGGGAGTTTACTGTATATATATAATACTCTCTTTGCCAATTATTCATGATATAGGGTTTTTTGAGTAAAAATGAAATTTTAGAAAATATAAAAACCACTTTTTCTGAACTTTAAATGATTGTCAATCAATTCATTAGTAATATAAATGAATCTACTTATTCCTAACTCCTAAAATAAATTTCACTAAATAAAGTAGGATTAGTAAAACTGTAAAAAATATATCTTAAGCATTTATTAAAATGTTTATTAGTAAAAACTAGATTTTTTTAAAATGGTGAAATAACTTGACATACTATTAAATTTGTAAACGTGAAAATGTGATGCCTCTTCTAGAGCACCTTAATGTTAACCACTTTCTGTGCACAAATTCATTCCAGTTTTTCCCGGAACACAGGTTTAAACTATTCTGGAATCTACTTAAATTAGTTTTACATTGTTTGTTTGTTGTCTGTGTATTTAGCTGTGCTATTTCGAACAAGAGATATTTGCTTGATGTATCTTATTATTCAATCTACAAACTTGTATATTTAGACAAGGATTTATAATTTAATTAGTTGCTTATCCGATTTTACAACTGAATGAATAAAGCCGTCCCGGATAATTTCGCTACGGCATAACTTACTGAAATATATCCCGTTTTGCTCCCATTTCGATGCTAAGTAGGAATGTTTTGCTAGAAATATTGTCCATAACAATATTTCGCTAATTTGATACGTCATGAGAAAGACAAGGAATTTTAAGTACTTCATTGTCCATTATATCTGATCATATCACGATGACAGAAATTACAAAAAAGGACAAAACTATGAAATTAATGTATTAGGGAAGAATTTATATCATTTAACAATAAGAATTTTCGTATCCATAGTTTCACGTTCATTACAGTTTTTACTCACAAAGCGAATGGTATATTACTGAGATATTGAAAGAATTTTATAATTAATTTTTATTTTCTGTTCTAATTTTCAACGTTCACTTTTTGTATCTGCAGTCCCGGTAAGCTCTATAAAATTCTGTATGTCCGTTGTTAACCGATGTGTTCTCGAAAGCTCAATCTTTGGTAACCGGATTAGAAAAAACTCTCGATAAAACGTTAGTTTTTTCCGCTATTTTGATATATTTTCAGTTTTTGTATTTTTCTTCACCATTTTTTATACGTTCATGTACTTTTCAAAGCATATGTGTACATAGAGTTCGGACGCATTTAGATGACTGTCTGAGTCATTTAAATATATTACATAAAATTTAATTTGAATTTCGTATAAGAATTACTTCAAATAAATTATCTATATTTTCCAAACTTTGAAGATAAATATAACCGGAGACAAAACGAACTTGAAAAATGAGTCTTACTTAGAGAACCGTAAACATAGTATTTTGATCTGTTATAGCATTATTATTATCTGAAGCTGTATTCAATTAATTTATTCATGGAATGCCACACAGATATAAATCAATAATGCCCAACGTTGCTGTAAGAACTCCAACCAGTAACAACTCCAACTGGTTCGCTCCCTTTTCCAGAACTACTCGTATGAATAGAGCCTTCCAAACGGTCAGCTCCCCGTACCCCAGTATCACAGCCACATAAACATGACAATTATTTATTACAATTTAGTAAATAAGAGATACTTAAATATTTTCCGGGAGTATTTATAATAAAAATGGCCGGTAAAAGTTTCATTTGAATTAATCCTAAACTTAACATCATGCTCAGCGACTAAACGATTGCGTAAAATTTGTTACTGAACAAAATAAAAAAAGCAAAGATTTATCGAATAATTTAAATCTATAGATTAATTATAAGAAACACTTATTCAAACATAATTATCATTGAGTATTACTATGGTAATAGTAATAATCATGAGTAACTATGAGGCTGTCAATGGTAATATAAAAAGCAGGAACCTGCCGCTGAAAATAAAATTCAAAGCACAACCCTGGTAGTAATGCAAACATTAGGAGTTGTCATATGCATAGAAGGCATGATAAATTGATTGAATATGGAAACATGTGTTTAAAAAGAAATTCAAGTATTTCCTTCCAAGTCAGTAAGGATTTAGAATAGCTGAGTAAGATGTTAAGATAGTCTCTCTTATTGTTTCTATATTTTGAATAACCAAAATAAAAATACAAAACATTACAACTAATTAAAAACAATACTTAATCTTATCTTGTTTTAAAACACGATAAGGTTGAATATCCTAAAATGATGAGTAAAGTTTTAAAATTAAGCTTAGTCTTGCTATATATTTAGACGACGAGGAGAGATTTTTATATTTATTTCTTTAAATTTATTAAAGGGGCTATAGGACTGATTTCATACTTATTTAATTATTTAACAGATGACACCTGTTAAAAAATATTACAAGTTTCTTCAAAATAAAGTAAATTTAGCAGGTGAAGTTGTTTTCGAAGCGTGAATCTTTAGAACAGGTGTGCTTCTTCTCTGACGACTTGGCTGTTTTCATGCACTGTCATGAACGTTTGGCTGTTTGCTGTTGCGGAGAAATGTATTTCACTACGTTCGTAAATTCTCTAGTAATAATTACAATGCCTGACATAAATATTATACATGTTTCAGAAGTTTTAAATTCGTTAATTTTAATGTTGTAGGAAAAATATTAATGTAACCAATTTGGAACTTCTGTCTTGACTATATGTGTAAATTTTTTCGATGCATAATTCATTCATCATTGTGTACACTAGATACCGGTTTACCGTTTTAAAAAAATTATGTAATAAAGTCATCATACTATTCTTTCGCCATCCGCGTTATGATGTCGCTAATTATACTTGTCTTTGATACACGCAGAAACAGATATTTCTCTTGTCCATCTAACTTATAGTTTTAATGTTTTGTCTACACTTCTAACCTATTCCATTTTAAGTACTTTAAATATATTCAGAATTTTCATTCGGTTATATTTGAGTTTTTTAAAAATACGTATTTTTTGTTCAAATAAACGCATCCTACATCTACGAATTAAATGTCCGCATTAGGGGACAGTATGTGTTATCAAAATTACGTATAATTTTATCAATAAGCAACCCTTGGACTTTGTTATTATTACTATACAATCGTCTGCACAGTAATATAAAATTATAAAAACGCATTTTCAATATACTACAAAATTCATACAAAATTCTTTACACTAGCAACATCGAAAGCAAAGTCTTATAAAAAAGAATGAACCTAGAATTAATAGCGTGACATAGAGTTGGAATCAACTTAAACGCCAAGTCACGTAATGTATACTAGTGTCGTGGTGGGGACAAACATTGTGCTTTATGTGATTCCCGCTTTGGCTATACTGAGTCTTCCAACCACCATCTGCTTTATACTCAAAAACTGCTATGGATCAGACGGCAGGTTTTTAAATTCTTATCTTGCTACTTTGTGCAAAAGAAAAAAAAATACTTTTTATTCTGGTGGTTTGTTACAAAATGTCTGTAAAAATCAGTTAAGGAGCTGATCATAGTCTGAAAAGCTACCAGTAGAAATATGTGTTTTCAAAGTTACTTGAATTTATCCAAAAAGATCAAAAAGTTTTTGCTTTTGCATAAACTATAATTATTACTATAGTCATCATTTCATGTAGTAAAGATAATGTTTTTATATTTAAAATAAAGGTACTTATTTAAACCCAAAAGCTTTGTTAGATATATTCCACTATAATGTCTCAAACCTTGTCTTAAAGTTAACAATTTCCGCATTGATTTGGTTTCCTAATTAATTTATTGGTTTCCTTAAAAATTAGACACGTTATTTTTTATACAGAAACCAAGCAGAAACATAAAGGCGATTTAGGTTACAAGGATTTAGAACGCTTAACAAACATTTTCCTTCATAATATATCGCTTCCAATTACCGTCATTAAACTGTCTCCAACACTACTGTGTGTGACACTCAAGGTTTTGGAGGTAAGTATTTAGGTACACTAAAGGCCTCATTTATAAGGAAGGGCTTTCGAGTATAAGATAAGCAGATATAAAATTAGGGAGTAGAAAATTTATTATAATAATTATTTTATCGTATTTCATTATATAAACTTTCCCTTTACGCGGGAGAATGTTTAGCAATTATTGAGGAATGAAAGATAAACGTGCTCGATCTTTGTTAACGTTGGAAATAAATTGCCGTCTTACAATTAGATCCTTATTTTCGATAAGAAAATCTCCCGATGACATCACAATGAAGCCAGGTATTTCATATTCACGCTACACTTTGTTAACATTCAATAAACGTCTCCAACGGCCCTTTGAGGGAACAATTCATTGTTTATTATCAATATTTCTTCATTCAGATAAGTGATGTATACAAACAAAAAAGCATAAAACCTCTTTAAATAGTTCCTTACTTTGAGTTTTAAATTTAGAATAACATATCGTAGTTAAAAATAGTAACTATCTAAATATTGAAGAGTTAGTTAACAAGTTGTAAGTGTTGTTGATTTTAAAACTAATAAATCTGAATTTAAACTGTAATGACTTTGTAAAATATTCTTTTTACTTTTGTATTTACATAAACACATACTTTCGGAGATGCAGGTTTGATCGAGTTAGTGAGGAATCTCGCTTGTGGTTACTCTGGAAATAAATTACTTCTTTCTGCCGTAACCAGTTATTAAATTGAACAACAACAGCCCCTGACGACGATCAATATGCAACTAAAGATATTTCATATCCTCACTTTGTTATGGATTCAATAAACCTTTTTCAATTTCCAGACCTTTGGAAAACAATGCATTATTTATTATCCTTGTTTCCCCTCTCAGCCAGACTGGTGTATCTAATTAAAAAACCAAATAAAATTTCTTAATTAGTTTCTCATTTTGAAATTTAGATTCAGAATAACATTTGGTAGATTAGAAAGAACTATTCTTTTAATAATTTTGAGTTAATATACAGATTGGAAATCGAGAAAAATAAATAAATTTTAACATCAGTATTTAGGAACCTTTAAGGAAGATAGGAAATAAAATAGTTGATTTTAAAGTTCACTATGCCCATTAAAAGATTTGATAGTTTCTCTGATGCTGCTCACAAGGTATCAAATTTATAAATATAATTGCTTTTAAACAAAGTCGTATTTATAAATGTCTAAAAGTACCAAATTAATTTTAAAATTGTTTAATAGAAACAAAGGTCGATAATGATGAATTGTTTCTTGTATTTTAAGGATGAATTTTATTGTAACACCCCAGTATTGTATAAATAGTAGTGTGCTTTATTATATTAAATAAAATTTAAATCACCTTTGTTCTTCATACTTGCAGAGACTCGCCGGGTCAATTGTTTTCTTTAACAATTGTTTTTACGACTAACTCGGGCATACTGCTGTCTGTTTAATGTTTCTAATAAAGACAGGATACATTAAAAGTCTCGTTTGTGTTTACAAAGAGATTTAATTTTGAAATATTACACTTGAAATACAATTTACTGTTTACAAGTTTAGCATCATAAACTAAAATACAAAGTTTACATCTTTTAAAAATATTTTGAGACAAAGTTAGGTTAATCCTAGCTGGTATCCTATATTTACTGATTTGATTGAATTGAAAAAAATCAAGAAATTAAATTTAAATATACCTTGGCAATCAATTAAACTTAACATACTAGATTGTAACCAAAGGCTATCCAGTATGTTATATTAAATATCCGTTGTCATGTTTTAAATGAATACCATGTCTCATATTTTACGCAATTATTTTATTAAAAAAAAACAAAGGTAAAATTGAAGAGGAATAAATAAAATAAAAAAAGTATTACATATATAACAATGATATGAAATAAATAATTAAAATATTATATTATATTGCTAAATATGATTTGGACGTAAAACCTTGTAAAAGATAAATATTATCCATAAGTCTTACATTCTTAATTTTTACGACCAGTAATTTACCTGTAACGTTATTAAAGTGTTATAATCTGTGATCAAGTCTTTTGGGAGAGCCAGTAAGTCTGTATAGCGAGAATGTGATGTCCTGTCAGTTGGTTTATAAAAACAACCTCCTTTCAAGGTGTATCCTTCCGGAATGTTTTCTGATATTACGGCTGGCAATCCGATGAATCTTAGCATTGTGTCTCGGCAAATATCTTACTCCAGATGACCCCATTCTACAACCACAGCTTGCTTGAAACTATCGCGAATATTAGTATAATTAGGAAATAATTATACTGCAGGCAGTGCAGTAGCAGGCATTTTACAGGCGCAATACAAATAGCGATTATGTGGAATAGCTTACAGAGGTTGTAATGGTAAAATAGAGACATTTAAATTACACACTCAGCTCAGGTATTGCATAACGATCAGACGAAAGCTAAGAGTTTGAAACAATTTACGATACAAACTAAGTGCTTACAAGTTTGAAGTTCAATAATATTATGAAAATATATGTGAATCTTTCATATGCATTATATACATATGGATTGAAATATTTTTCTTTATAAGGGGCGTTGAAAAATATACTACGGGATGATGTCGGTAAAGCATTAAGGATGAAGGTCGAAACTCGTCCTTAGGTTACACCTCTAATGCCAACTAAATGAGTAAAATCATTGAGTGAATCTTCCGTTAGATATTAAAAAAAAAATATCTTGTATTTTTGTTTTTTGGTGATTTGAAAAAAAACATTGAATTAGATTTTTCTCTCTCGTTCCTCGCAATTTCGTATTCATTCACATTTTCTCAAACTTTTACATTTTTTTTTTTGTGATAAATTGTCCTTATAAATTGTTATTATATCTGTAAATTTTTCATCCCTACAAAGGGAATCTATTTCCTCGTTTTATCTCTATATTATTCAGTAATTGATAGTTCTAGAAAAGTTGTTTTGACATGTACTTTATGTTACTTTTTTTATTGGTTACTACTAAGTTGAAATAATAATTATTAAATATTTCTAATCAGTTAAGGTTTTACTTTACATTTGAATAAAGCATGTTATAATTTATTAAATACAATGGTATTGAGTTATATATAAATTTTTAATAAATTTGTTAAAATTAAAACTTTTATAGACATAATTTTTAAAAACTAACTTCAAATAAATTCGTTTTATATGATTTCTAATAACTACATTCTTTTATTACTAACTACATAAACTAAATTTTCTTAAAGGCCTATTTACTACATTATCTAATTTTGTTTAGATTAGGGATTATATTTCCGCTCCAAAACTGAAAACAAAAATAAAAAAAAAACATGTTAAATAAATGTGTGTTTATGTCAAGATCGTGGCTAAACAAGAGTTTCTCTAATTCGAACAAATTCGTTTTCACTACCCTTCACCTCATCACCACTACTATAAACAATTATTCATTACTCCCAAGGTAGACGACCTTGTTTGCTCACCACACTTCTCACCGTAATTTATTCACATACCTATATCTTAACCTTCTTTATATTTGTCATTCAACTCGTCCTTTTTAGGTTAATAATTGTTGATAGCTTCCCAAAGCCTCCATTGATTTATTTAAAACTAATAAGTTTTTCGTTATGCTCAGTAACAAAACCGATCCGTCGGAGTCCAGATGTTAGTGATTCTAAGACTATACTCTCATAATATCATATCTGTATGTCTCTGTATGTATATAGACATATAATTTAATGCATGTGTATATGAAAAACACAAACAACTATAAATTTCAAGTTTGAAACGCTTTTGTTAATATTGATTTTTAAAATAAATTTTAGATAAATAAATAAGCTTAACTTATATTAAATATGCATTGGAGGCATTGCCTTAAAACGTAACTGAGTTTAAGTAAAATAAGGTTCCTTGTATTTCTGAACGGAAAAAGAATTTACAATATTTAAATGAACAAAAGAACTCGTTTGTTACGTGACCTGAAGAATAAATACATATGATTGATTTATGTTAGAATGTATACTCCTTCAATCGTGTCTTGCTTTTCTTATTTTAATGTACAAGATTATTTATCAGAAATATTGTTTTTAAATAATATCATTCAATTTATTATTCCTGTTGTTCGTATCTATAAAACTCTGTTTGTCTGAATGGGGCCAAATGTGTCAGATAGTTTAATTTAAACATCTTATTTATAACTCATTTCTTCTGAATACACTTTCCTTTCGTTCACCATTTTATTTTGTGTTTGAAAGTTTTGATAGCAACTCCTGGGTAAACTATATGTCTATGTCAATATAAATAAACTTTAAATTTTTCCTATGCCATTTGCATCAATAAGTTGTACACTTTTAAATTTTTTTTTGTTTCGAATGGAAAGAGCAAAGCAATCAAGATTAACTCTTTAAAAAGTTTTCATATAAAGCGTATAGCAAGACCGAGATACGATCTTTTTGATATTTGAACCGAAAAAGGAGTACTAAGTATTAAACGTCGACCAGACCCGGACTCTGATTCTATTCCAGTCCCAATGATAAATGCTCATGAGGCATCTGTATGAGCATTGTGCAGCTAGTACCGACTAGCTTTGAGTTTACCATTGGTTATCCTCAACCTAGGCTTCCCTCCATATATAATCAACCTTCCATTCATAGACCTCTTTCCAAATATAATCGAAAAATTGTGAAATATTTCAAAAACTTTAAAGGTTTTGTGAGGGTCGGAGGAAAAAACCAATTCAGTAAAACCCCCAGGAGGGTACAGGGACTCTGGTACCTAAAATGTCCTTCTAGCATGAGAGGGATGAGTTGTTTTATTAAACAAGGGATGACCCTTGTTAATACTTCCCTTGTTATTGATTGTACGGAGTGTACATTGGATTTTGTATTACGCTGAGGTAAGATAGACTAAGAATGCAAACTTGACCATTAGGTTATGTTTCTCCATTTCTTTAAAACCCGGGCCTGTATCTTCAGAACCCGCCCAACCCTCGGTGCAGAAACTCTCAGGTGACCTCCCTCTCCCTCATATGCACATGCGGGTAGTAACCCTAACGAGTGTGGAGGAATCGGAGTAGATTATCGATATACTAAAGCTCTTTTCATAGAGAATCAGGAGTTAGTGAAATGAAACAGTACAGAGTGAGATGATGAAAACTTGGCAAGATAGAATCCCTGCCAGGAAAAAACCAGGCGATAGTTCATGCAGAAACGCAGGGGACTAGGATATCCTTATACTAAAAGATAATGAGAGGTGTCACAAAAATAATTCCAATTCTAAATTAAATATGATGAATAATACAAACTATTACAATTATTGTATTGTTGATTCTTTGTATATCAATTTTATTTTTCTATATCATTATACTGTTTTAATTGTAATAAATGTGTTATTCCTAAAGCATTTATAAAATGCATCTAATATATGAAAGTTCTACGTAACTTTATACTCTTTCACCATTTATGAAATACGCGTTAAAGCCCTTTCGGTCTGAACATTTAGAGTTGTTTGATAGCAATAGTTTCGGAGGACCAATAATTATTATAATTATATAAATTAATAGTTTGTACTTACGTGGACCGTGGAATACACACTTATCACACTCGGGTATTAAATAAGCGATTTCTGGCCAGAAAACTTGTTCGTATTCCACGCACTGGTCACATTCGGTATAAACATTAATAAAATAGTTACCTAAGGTACGGAGATTGAAAAGTATAATAGTATACTAGAACGTAAGGGTATCGATATACACTCCGGAAAGGTCTAACTTGCTCTGCCAGTTCAAATTGCAGAACAAACCTTACCACAGGTGAGCTTTGTCTGACTTTGGCGGCGGGTTTAAAATAAAAGAAATGAGTCTATATTAATTTTAAATACGTAACAAGAGTATTTAAAAAAATTTGGCTTTTTAGAATGGCCAAGTAATGTAGATTACAAACCAAACATAATTATTTGCTATTCATTGATTAGGCATAATGTTAAGGACTTCCTTTACATATCTTTAATATTTTACATTCCTTTCATACTTTAACATTTATTTCCGTGATTCCGGTATTTAATCTTGATTATTTTTGTTGAAATATTAAAGGCCAAAATGTAAATGATTTGTATAGTTAATATAGAATACTGTTGGTATGGTTTTGAACTTTTGTGAATATTAAAATTATTTGATCATTATGTGGTAATATGATATAAATAATAACCCATAAATTTATTTCAATATAATTAAATTACTAAACAAACCACGTTTGAGGCTGTATAACGTATGTAAAGAAGGAAAACCTGATTGTTTTACCTGTTTCTTATATAGATAAACTAATTTGAAATTACAAGTTATCAATTGGTTAACAATAGCACACATTTATTATTTTAAATAGTGCTACTAATACAAAACACGAAATTATCACTTTTTATAAGGATAGGTTTTAACTATATATTCTATTTATATACTAATTTATTTCTTATTATTAAGCCAACCTTACTGAAATAATCATCTATAATGTGTTATAAACAAATTACAAAATAATTTAATGATATAAACTAATTGCAATTTATCAAACCAAAACCGTTACGTTGGGTGCCATTTTGCATGTAACGTACTTGTATTCAAATTGCCCTACAGGATCATTAACTCTAAGGAAATCAAATAATAAATAGCTACTTGTTTTTACAATAACTGATTTATTTTAATTGAGTTAGAAGTTGTAAAATTTACTGGTAGTTATACATACATAATTTTGTTTAGCTCTCATTTGCCCGTAGGAAAAAACTCTTATATTTATTAAAAACTTAATAAATCTAATAAAATGTCCTCAATTATCTTAAGGCGTGTAAGGGTTACAATTGGTTTGACAAATTTCATATTTGTATGATCTATTATTGTTTAACTAATTAATGAAGTTTATAAGTTTCTTAATATTTTTTTCTTTAATTAGTTGACTCTAAATTTAATATCAATTAATACTTATAGCTGTTGACGTTTATTGCTTGCGCAGTTCGTTGTTTCACTTCACTTGACCACAAATTCACTTAATAATATTTCTTTTCAATTTCACTTTTTCTTATTACTCGAAATGTTTCTATACAGTAACTGACTTTATTTCTGTAACGTCTCCCTTATTAATTCCACTTACTGTTCAATTATCTCCCTTACTTAATCTCACGTACTACTGTCTTATCTCCCTTACTTAATCTCACATACTTCTGTTTGATCTACCTCACTTGAAATCACTTATTACATAATTATCTCCCATATTTGATAACACTTGATAATTTTACATCGCGACTTTAATTCGGTTCATTTGAATTTACCATTTCTTTTTATAATTAACGTATTTCTCATTCGAGTCCTGCATTTTTTCTCGAGTCTTGGCACTTGATTGATTCCCTGGTGTTTCCCTTTATGTCGTTTAAGTACGGGTTTCATCGTCTCTTTAAATTTTATTGGCTTCCTTATAGCGCTAAATGTTGTTTCACCCTATAAGAAAATCATTCTTCATCGCTTTCTCTTTGGTTTCAGTGGGAATTTCTCGAACTTTCCAACGAGCAGGTGTTTGCTGGAAGTGCTTTTTCTGCATTTTTAGAGATTTTTCACCATAAATCTGCATGATCCCTCGATGTCCAAGTAAATCACCTCTCCAGTGATCGAGTGACGTCTTGGTTCACCCACTATGAAACTCTTAGAAGTATATTAATATTTTTGGTATACCAGGTGCGTGCAGTAACCGTTTTTGGGCGAAAGATATAGAACTGACTGCCCTTTGCTAGATAGCGCCAGTGCGCTACGATCTTACAAGCTCTAATATTTTACAAACAGATTTCCTAACCTAATACATTTCGTTATAATATATAAATGAAATATCTGCTAAGAATAGCTATATCTGTCTAGTTGTATGCTGTAATAAATCCGTACATGTATCTAGTAGCTTTGTTAAGTTGGTCTTTGTTTATTATTAATTTTGTGTCACTTTTAAACTTCATCGACATCAAACTTATAGTGCATTATAGATAGTGCTGAAAATTATAAACCTTGCACTGTTGCAAAGTGAAACTCGCCTTATAATGATCTTATCTTATTAGAACTGACTAAATGACCACTGATAACACTACTACAATAGATTTAAAAGCAAGAAATACAATATATTAATATTTCTTTGTTGAGAATTAATTTAGTTTACATTGCTTCCATTGATATTTGTTAATTGCAGTGTAATTAAAAGACTTATGTAACGAACAAAGTAAGATTTATAAATGGATTGAAAGATTTTATCGCTGTTGGTGAAATTTATACAAGATACAAATTGTTTTCTCCTATTGTCCTATTGTAGTTACACTCAACAGAAACAATGCCTTATGTTTGAGTACAACGCCCAGTTTTCTCATGAACTACTTTTCTTCTGTCTCATTGTTTATAGCTAGGTTTTCAACAATTAGTGCTTTTGTCAGAATATTGCCCTCACAAGTACTTGTATGGGCGACATAATGCTTTGCCACATTTCTCTACCGTCTTTGTCAGGATACTGTAAAACTAATGGTTTTCTCTTAACATTATCGCTTGTTTCTTCTTCAAGTCAAAATAATCTTTCGTTCATTTGAAATGTAAAACAACTACGTCAAAGCTATTAAAAAAATATAGGGGTTTCCACGTTAAAACACGAAAATCAAATGTTTTAAGAAGCTGTATACTATTGTTTATTTTTTCTTTTCCTTATCTTTTTATTTATTTTTATATTCAGTAAAAAGAAAGATCAAACATAAGGAAACGAAAAACGAACTACAAATGTTCTTGTTCATTGAACGCCTTTATACAATTTCAACAATGTACTTTCTGAGGTATTCAATCATTCTTAAAAGTTTTTACTATGGTTATGTCTGTTACACTCAAAACGTCGAAGTAAATGAGAACTTAAAATAACGAAATATTTACCAAAACCTGTGGTAAAACACAAATAAAAAATCACTAATGTAAATACCTACTTTAATTGAAGCTTATAATAAAATTAGGCAATAATCATTGTTTGTTTTTACGTTATTCAATGTTGTATTTTTGTAAAACCATTACTATAGATGATACTCCTTGAAATGCGAAAACAGGCAGCAATAGTTCTTTCTCACTTGTTAAGCATTATCCTTGCTATCTAGATCCAGTTTCAGCACTGCTACACTAATATCTTTGTCGCGCCTGCACAAAGGCCTTCTTGATAGTGGGGGCTAAACAGAACCTTTGGGCATCCCGGCACTATAACTTGGCATACGTGATCGCGTATTTAATAACCTCAAATGTGTTTAGATTAGGGTTCACTTATTCTTTTCTTTCGTAAATCCACTTCCTAGTTTTGTTTTACTTAAGGGAAGGGCCACATTTTTAAAAATAATATGTTTAATGAAATGTTATTTTATAACACTCACAAAGATTTCATTACTTCTATAAACTAATTGACCCTACATTAAAACGCTTGACTAGTTTATTATTTTTTTTATAATTGCCTAAATGCCTTTGCAAAAACAAAAAGCAAATAACGAAGGGGTCAACTTTGTGCAAAAGGTCTATTTTGTGTAAAGGGGTCTACTTTGTGTAAAAGGGTCTACTTTGTGTAAAGTGGTCTACTTTGTGTAGGGGTCTACTTTCTGTAAAGGGGTCTATTTTGTGTAAAAGGGTCTACTTTGTGTAAAGGGGTCTACTTTGTGTAGGGGTCTACTTTCTGTAAAGGGGTCTATTTTGTGTAAAGGGGTCTACTTTGCATAAAAAGATCTACTTTGTGAAAAGTGGTCTACTTTGTGAAAAGTGGTCTACTTTGTGTAGGGGTCTACTTTCTGTAAAGGGGTCTATTTTGTGTAAAAGGGTCTACTTTGTGTAAACGGGTCTACTTTGTGTAAGGGGTCTACTTTGCATAAAAGGATCTACTTTGTGTAAAGTGGTCTACTTTGTGTAGGGGTCTACTTTCTGTAAAGGGGTCCATTTTGTGTAAAGGGGTCTACTTTGTGTAAAGGGTCTACTTTGTGTAAGGGGTCTACTTTGCATAAAAGGATCTACTTTGTGTAAAGTGGTCTACTTTGTGTAGGGGTCTACTCTCTGTAAAGGGGTCTATTTTGTGTAAAGGGGTCTACTTTGTGTAAAGGGGTCTACTTTGTGTAAGGGGTCTACTGTGCATAAAAGGATCTACTTTGTGTAAAGTGGTCTACTTTGTGTAGGGGTCTACTTTCTGTAAAGGGGTCTACTTTGTGTAGGGGTCTACTTTGTGTAGGGGCCTACTTTCTGTAAGGGGTCAACTTTGTGTAAAGGGGTCTACTTTGTGTAAAGTGGTCTACTTTGTGTAGGGGTCTACTTTCTGTAAAGGGGTCTACTTTGTGTAAGGGGTCAACTTTGTGTAGGGGTCTACTTTTTGTAACGGAGTCTACTTTATGTAATGGGTCTACTTTGTGTAAAGGGGTCTACTTTGTGTAAGGGGTCAACTTTGTGTAAAGGGGTCTACTTTGTGTAAGGGGTCTACTTTGCATAAAAGGATCTACGTTGTGTAAAGTGGTCTACTTTGTGTAGGGGTCTACGTTTTGTAAAGGGGTCTACTTTGTGTAAAGTGGTCTACTTTGTGTAGGGGTCTACTTTGTGTAAGGGGTCAACTTTGTGTAGGGGTCTACTTTTTGTAACGGAGTCTACTTTATGTAATGGGTCTACTTTGTGTAAAGGGATCTACTTTGGTGTATTTAAGTACAAAAATACCAAACATAGGAATGTATATTTTGTAAAGGCAAGATCTATGCTTTTCGACCCTAACAATAAGGTTTTCGGTAAATTCGCTTTTTTGTGAGGTAGCAAATAAATAACGTCTAAGCATCTCCATAATCGTAAAAATGCCATCGCTTTAATAAAGTTGAACGGGAATCTTTCTCATTTTTGTTTATAGCCTACGTGCCTTTAATATTATTTGTTTTATGTAGTAAAAATAAATGTTAGTAAAAAAAGAAACGTAATAAAGAAATATAATTTAGTAATAATTTACAAACTTAAACGTAAATATTTGTTTAAATATACGTCAGTTGTAAATATAGTTTTGTACATATGCAATATTAAGATAGGCATAATATATTTAAAAAAACGGGATACAAAAGAATAATTTATCATTACAACAAAAATAAACTATTATATATTTTTTAAATTATCTGTTTCAAACTTTTTCTGTAAGCGTGTGTATGTGTGTGTTCGCGAGCACCCCTATGTGTGTTCTTAGTGTCTCCATTTCTCTCTAACTCTTTATAAACGATCTAAAAGTAAAGTGTAGGTAATAAATAAACATAAAATATAGAATATTTTTGTTTGTAAAGTAAACAAGAGTTACTGCAAATAAATAAGAGTCTAATTAGTACAAGTCACTTCTAAAAATTTTAATAATAGTAGGAATTTTCAAATTGTTAATGCCAGTAAGGTACTTGTGCTGCACATCAAGATATTTCTGCTTTGCAACCCAGCTCAAATACATAATATGAATTAATTTGCATTTTGTTATTACATTTACATTTGGGACATATGGAATGTAAAACAGGTTCGTAACGTAATTCGTTACATAAAACTGTTACCAGGCTTCATAGTTATGCCACTAGTTATGCACATATAATTAGCATTTGTCTCTGCATATAACACCAGATTATAACATTTTATATTGAAACGCAATAAAATTTCGGTTTCCCGGAAGCATGGTAGAGTCACTGATGGTGATCGCTTATTCCAGCAGAAAACGTTTTATCGAAGTAAGTTTCTGAAGTGTAACTTCTCATGAGGCGTCACATAAAATAAATGTATGGGGAGCCATCGACAAAACGTGAAATCATCCCTCAGAAATAATCTGGAATAATATTACAAATCAAAACCAATGATTGAGTATTATTCCGGATATTAGAGAAATTTTTCAAATACATCTGACATTTAGCCATGACTGTTTATGTTAACAATTGTTTTCGTATTCACTTGGAGGATATGTTTAAATCCTTTTCAAATATAATTTTCTATATATTTAAGGACAATTATACTTGATTAAATTATTGACTACTATCTGCTTTAAGAATTACAAATAAGTAACATGCAAACTTACGACATTATAGCCTTTCCTAATACTTTAACATTTATTCTAGTTATCTAATATATTGCGAGATAAGGACTTAAAGAACAATAATTATATTCATTTATTAAGATATATTAAAATTAAAACGTTAAAAATTATGTATATGATTTTGGTTCTATTTAGATGAATAGGTTTTGTTTTAAATTTTAAATAAGTAATAAAATAATAAATATCTTTATCTTACGTGTTTAGCAAACAACATCCTCGAAATTTTATTTCCTAAGCAACATCTTTAACAAAGTTTTACCATTATAACACCATATTTTTGTTATTTTTCTTAATACGTCATACAAGTCGCCATATTATTGATTCTTAATTCTAAGGACGTTATAGGCATAATTACTCATAGCATGGTTGGAGTCTACTTTGTTGTCTTGTATTTTAGTTAATTTACTTAATAAAGTTTTCTACACTGATTGTATAAGTTGTAGTTGTAATCATCTAAAAGAGAATGTGCATATTTATAGATTTTGTTATGTTAATGTTCGATCCTTTGTGTGCGCCCCTACATTCATACAATCACATTTATTTTATCGTATGGAAGTTTCATGAATATAAGAAATCTAAAGAATTCTATTGTTATCACAATAAACACAAAGAAAAAGTATACGGATTCAAAGGGATTTTCATTTATACATATAAATATATAGTTACATAAGCATTTATTGTACCTATTCTACATTTTTAATTATTTTCTGAACATTTTTAACTATATTTTTTTTAACGTACTGCAATATTTATGTTCATAAACCAGTAAAATATTAACCGAAGAACTATTATTTTGTTATGTGTGATATATATTAAAATTTATTTATAGTAGTTTTATTTATATTTGTTGGCATTTTGAACTAATATGTTGTAAATATTCACTATATCATAGCCTAAATATTTATACAACATTTAAGTGATAACACCGTTTTCAGATCATGGCTAATTTACTCTATAGTCAAAACACGGCGCAGTGTAGGCAATTTATCAAAAATTTAAATAATAACAGGCTTACGTTAAGTCAGAGAAGTGTTTTAAAATAAATAAACGCATAGTCTAAAGCAGCAAATCTGGGTTGTGAGTGTATATAGGACAGTTGTAAGTATTTACAACTATTTACAACAATTGGAAGCAAAAATGCAGCGCAGCAGGAATTCCGAGAAAAGGCTTAGATGTTATTACAAAGTAATACTTGACTTTTGTTTGATCTTTGGTTCTAGTTCCTAACCACGGATTAGCCCATCAGGGTAATCAGTCCTGACTATACCAAAGCACACAAATGCCTACGATTGTTTGTGTAGATAGATAAATGTTGTGTCCGCTCACACTTTACGTTTATTGTGTCTGACATTAGCTGGTGGCTCGACCACCATTACATACACTCAAGATATGCGGTATGTGGTAAAGATGTGGCTACTGCATTAAATTGTATGATATGTTTAGAGGAAAAAGCCACCTCGTAAATGTTGGACACATTCAATTAGCAAGAAAATAAACCACTTAAACGTTTTGAACCAACTACGAGAGGACGAAAAAAGTAAATTACTTTTATGAGAATGAATACAAATAACTTTGACTACTGATTAGAGTTATTGATTAACAAAAATATAAATATTAAACACCTTAAACGCCGTTTTAAGCCTGGTATAAACTTAAACATACGGGCATCTAGCCAGATTACATAAGTAATTTGAAACTTGTGCCATTAGTTGGGAAATGTTCAAAATAATGACTAAATAATAAAGAAATTAAAATTTTGTGAAATATATCGAATAAAGTTGTAACAATATTTTAGCAACAATAAATGGATTTAAACATTGCTTAGCAACTTCACTTTTCTTTGTTGTCTTCGATTTAACATCTATTGTGAGTAGCTCTCTGCGGAGCCAACATCGGTTAGTTTGCCTTAATCATTGCGGGGCGTCTAAATAAGTCGTGAGTAATCCTCCCTTATTGAGCCGACACGGGTAGGCGCGGTGACTCCTACTGTAACCTGATTAGGGTTGTCTGGGGGTCCTTCAGTCTTACGTTGAAGGCTTAAGTTCTTTATTTAGCATTATGATAATACCATAGAAAAATCTACCTTTCTGCGGTGCAATATATTGCGCAATGCATGCTTGACCCTCCCTCTTCTCACTGCTGCACTCTCTCACTGTTTACAGTTGGGGTCTCCAAACTATCAACATGTGTGAATAGCTACATGATCTTGAATTTCACATGTAAAGTATAATTATAAAATTCATATTGGATGAAATAAACAAATCAAAAGTTAGAATTAGTTTTACCAACTATATTGTCATATACTCTTTTACTACATATTTCTTCGAAGACGGACATTTATAGTCTAGTTTATAAAGTAACATTTAAGTATATAATTGATAGTGCGTTACGTAGTCAAAGTGAAACGGAATGTTGGCAATGATTAGATGGGATAATGCTCTGCTTGTACTTACGTACGTCTATCGTTCTAACAGTACATTTGAGTTTTGATAAAGAAGTGATAGATGAACTAGTGTTTATTTACGTTTGTAAGACACCTGTGTGGCTCATAGATAGGGCGGTTTGGTTTTTTAGTTGTATCACTGGCTTTGCCCTATACTTAAGCTGCAGCTACTTCATTCGTAGAAGTCATAGATTGCTCTAGCTATTCTACACATTCTGTGGCTGGGATATACATGGTACTGTCATGGTTTCAGAATTACATGTATCATGAACCCGGCTTAATTTTGGCCAAGACAGGTTGCTGGTTAACTGAGTTTTTAGATCTATTGTAGCTACGTTAACATATCTGTTCATAACAATTAAGGCTATTGTACATACGACATCTAGTCATCCTTTGGGCTAATATTAGCTATGGTGATTAAGTGCGACACTTGTTTCTAGACAAAAACATTATTGATAATAAAACTTTCTTCCATCTTTCTATGTTTTATATAACTTCTGAACACAAACAGGAAACATCGTGTTGACACTACTTAAAGAAATACTCTTGTGAACTACATGACTCAACAATGTAAGTAATTAGTTTTAAAGTAATTACAATTAACTTGGACCAGGATAAATAATTTTTTTGAGATTTATTTTAATAGCATATTCACGTGTGATTCAAAGAACGGGGGGGGGTGCGTTAAGATGTAGCAC
The DNA here is from genome assembly GCA_036971475.1 of Prosapia bicincta. Classification (NCBI taxonomy): domain Eukaryota; kingdom Metazoa; phylum Arthropoda; class Insecta; order Hemiptera; family Cercopidae; genus Prosapia; species Prosapia bicincta. The sequence continues at coordinate 970,101 of JBAIZL010000061.1, forward strand.
GTTATGTGGTAACTAATACTACATATGTGTGAGATTTAAAGGGGGGACGTCTAGTAGATTCGATGAAGTGTTTGATGTCCAGGTATTCTAAGTTTAATGTCCGTTGAAAGTTTGACGGATAAAAGAGAGGTTAATTAGGTATCTAGGTGTCTCTAAAACATACGATCTATCTAGGTAACTGGTACTATTCTGTACATCTGACAAATTGAAGACTTATACCATAACTATAGTATATTTAGTTTCAATTATTATTTATATTTTGTAATAGTTCCAGAGTGAAATTAGCCGCTATATATATGTATATGAATAACTAGAAAAATAGGTGTTTCTACAATAGTGAATATTAGGTTCAAAATTATTTATACAAAAGGATACTTTTGTATCCTCTAGTTGGATATACAATTCTGTCATTTAATAATCCGTTTTCCTATCACAATGGCTTCAAGCGTAGTAAATGTTACATTAACATCTTATAGCTTTGTAGGCACAAGATCTAGACCAAGAGCTAAGTTTGTGGCTTATCAATTTGGCTTTCTTTGGACTATGGGCTTATTTAATTTAAAGCCACTTCTTTCCATCACCTCGTACTAAGATCTGTTAAAAAAAAATTGTTGCTAAATTGCCTACACAACGCCGTGTTTAACCACAGAGTTACTTAGCCCCGATCTGCAATGATGTTATCACTATCAATGTTGTATAAATATTTAGCCTATGTTACAGTGAATACTTACAACGTGTTACTTCAAAATACCAACAAATATAAATAAATTTAAATATATTTTATACTTAAAAAATGGACAGTACATCGGTTAAATAATTGCTCAAGATTATCGACTTAAATATTCTAGTACGTTAACAAAAAATATCCTGAAAGAAAAAATTAAAGTTGTATAGTAACTTTAAAATTAATACTGATAACTTATATTTTATAAACATCTCATTGAATAATAATATTTTGTTGAATAATTATTTATATTTATAAATGAAAACCCCTTTGTATATGCGATTCATAAACTTTTTCTTTGTGTTTATTGTGATAATTGTATAAACTTCTTATACCATGCAACTTGGATACGATCAAAAAAATGAGTTCGTACGAATCTAGGAGCGCACACGCACGATCGAAGATAACCATAACAAAATCTGAAAATATTCAACGTAATTTATAATAATTACGATTATAACTTTTACAATCAGTGTACGAATCGTATAAAATTAACTAAAATAAAAGGCAACAAACTAAACTCCAACCATGCTAGAAAATACCTGGATAATGTTTTCTCTATAACGTCCTTAGGAACAAGAAACAATAATATGGCGACTTGTGTGACGTATTAAAAAAAGCAACATTAGTATGGTGTTGTAAGAGCAAAAGCTTTGTTAAAAATGTTGTTTAGGAAATAAAATCACCAGAATGTTGGTTGTTAAGAACGTAAAATAAAGCTATTTATTAATTTTTTACTAATTAAAAGTTTAAATTAAACCTATTGGTCTATATAAAAGCTATATCAGATACGTAGCTTTTTTACTTTTAATTTTAATATATCCTAGTAAACATAATATTCTTAAAGTTATTAACTCTCAATATATTAGATAACTATAATTACCATTAAAGTATTAGGAAAGGATATAATGTCGTTAGATATGCATTTTAACTTATTGGTAATTCTCAAAAAAAATAAAGTTCGTCATTAGCTATAAAATAATTTAATCGAGCATACGATGTCCTTAAATATGTAGGATATTCTATTTGAAGACGATTAAAACATATCCTTCAAGTGAATAAGAAAACAATTGTCAACATTAACAGTCGTGGCTAAATGTCGGATGTAGTTGAATGATTTCGTTAATCTCTGAATTATTACTCATTGGATTTGATTCTCATTCCAGTTATTTTTCCAAGTCACGGGGCCATTAAAAAGCTCGTAACTTAACATATTTATTATTACATGTTTTATTTTTAAATTTAAATTTTACAATTATGTACATAAAACTTAAAATTCTTTTTATATATGCAAATAAATTAGCATGAATAATATTGTTTAAGTAAATAAATGGTCAGTATGTTAGATAACTATATTGACCGGTAAAGGTGGCCTATTGGGCAAACATATAGTGTCGTCAGTTGAAGATTTTACCTTATTGCTAATTAGTAAAACCCGCTGCTATACGAAACATTTCTTTTCACATAAATAATTCAAATAAACGATCTTCATGTTTATATAGAACATTTTATTTGGAAACTATTTAAACATGGCCCACAAAACACCTCTAAGTAAATACGAAAACACCTGTTAAAGAAAACATGAACATCAACTGTGGGATATTTTTGAATCATTTCGAGAATATCCTTATTATTACTCATTAGATTTGATATGTAATATTATTCAAGGATTTTTCTGGAATTGATGGGATCACGTTTTCCGATTCCCCCAAACATTTTATATTTTATGACTCCTCATGAAAAGTTACGCTTCAAAAACCTACTTCGATAAAACCTTTTCAGCCGCACTAAGGCATCATCGTCAGTGTGACTATCATAATTTCGGCAAACAGTAATATTATTGTTTCAACAATAAATGTTATAATCTGAAACTTATTTCTATATGTGTGGGAATATATTTGTGCTATAGTTATACAATGACAAATTCTAATCATACGTTACATCACTAACACAACTACAAAGCATGTAGTGTTATTTGTAAACAAAGATATTCAAATATACGATCTTCATGAATATATAGAACATTCCATTTGGAAACGGTTTAAATGGCCCCCAAAACAGCTATAAGAGAATACGAAAACACCTGTTGAAGAAAACATTAACACCAATGGGCAATTGTCGAATATCTTCGAATCATTTCGTTAATCACTGTATTATCAATCATTGGATTTGATTTGTAATATTATTCCATATTATTTCTGGAAGTGATGGGATCACGTTGCTCCCCAAACTTGTCTTTTAAATGACTCCTTATGAAAAGTTACGATTCAAAACTTACTTTGATAAAACGTTTTCTGCGGCACTAAGGGATCATACTTTCGACAAACCGTAATATAAAAATTTCAACATAAAGTGTTATAATCTGAAACTGGTTTCTGTATGTGTGGGAATATATTTGGATTATATGCAGAGAGAAATACTGTTCATACGTTACATCGGTTGCACAATTACAGAGCTTGTTAGAGTTATTTGTAAACAAAGTAATATCACGTATCGTAACTTCACGAGGGTTACTCCTGATTGGGTTAAATTTACTCATCCCGAGAGAGCTACCGTTATAAACAAAGTGGTATTAATTGATCAATGACACAAGTCCCTGTTTGTAAACTACTATCGCAAGGGAGGCATACATCTCTTTTTCGTAAAAAGTTTAACCAAACTTTAACTCGTTGAACCCCTTCTGCTAAATATTTCGAAGGAAAGAGTTTTATAATGTAAAATATTCACAAATACTTTATATACTTGTAGTTATGAATGCTTATTCCTTACAACACTTAGTCATTCCATATTCCTAATTTCCATTACGTGCTTAATGAATACATTAGATTTTATTGAATTCTATTTAAATTCATAATTCATTGTTTAACAGGCATTTTACAGGCCCCCTTTAACAATATTTATAATCGTCTTTAAGTTTTGAAGCAAACTGTTGGAATAGAAAAATAATTTACTGTCTCTATGGAACCGAGTTGTTATTTTTTGTTGCAAATTGAGTAAAACATTTATTTCTTTATACATGTATTGTTTGATTTTCCTACTACTGTTTTCCACATTATTTTATTATGGATAAAATAAAAAAACTATTTATAATATCTACAGCCCATATTACGGTTGCTTATTGTATTATAAAATTGGGTGTAATAATTCCAGTTGCTCTTATAACCTAAGCAATCGTGAATTTTAACAATATCTTGTTCCCTTCTTTAAAGCATATTCTAAAAGTTTAATAAAATTTTTAAACTCTGAATAAATGTATTACTGAAAATTGTTAAATAAATATAGTGATATATACATTCACAAAACAGCTCACTTCCATTAATAAGCCAAATGGAAATTTCCAGGAAAAACCTTTAAATCTTTTGAGAAATTGAAAATGTTTTTCCATGCCTAGGTGTGCTGCAAACATTTCCGATACGTTCAGATTATAACATAACAGGGGTCTTATTCTTTCATCTACATCATATTCTTTCCAAATTTATTCCTACAAACTAAGTCTAAACATTTAAAGTAAGTAAAAAGTTCCTTAATTTTCCAAACTAATTCTAAAATATCCAAATTAAATATTTGTATTTAAAGTGATAAAATATTTATTTCAAACATGTATTGCATATATTTAATTAATTTATATAATACATTCTGTTCTATTCTCTCTCTACCTTGATGTACGTTGGCATGTTTGTGTATGTGTGTGTTGAGATGGCCAAAACAGTTTCAAAGGGGAGATTTTGTTTTAGGATAAAATCTTTTAAAAGTATTAATTGAAAAAGGTTTAGAAATGACATCGCCGCTATGTTATGTAGTAGGCAAGCAAGTGCATTATCAGTTTAAGTAAACAAGGCCGGTTCAAAGGGTCGACTTTGTCCACGGAATGGAGCAACTATAAAGAAATTAATTCTTTCTTCTAGCATGTAATATTAAAATAAAATAAATTCTGGCTATATATGAGAAACAAAACGTAAAAATAAAATAAGAAAATAAAAGTAAAGAAAAACCAACAACGTTTAAGAGAATGTTTAAAAATCTAATAAAAACAGATTATCGTAAATTAAAAATTTATTAACAAATTTATTTAATAAATATAATCAATAAATGGTTTAATAAATGCTCCAAAAATTAGAAAAGTGTAAAGTGCGGGAAGAAATAGTTTCGAGTGCCGTAATAGGGCAACTTACGAGCGGAGGGGGCTAGAACTGTCATTCAAGCTCGTAGCAATACCTTAAAAGGTAAAAAAAAACTATGGCGTTAAAAAATATCACAATATTACACCATAAGTGACATTTTTAAGTAACAGCGAAAAATCAAACAAAAATCTTCGAAAAAAATTCAGTAGGACACTATGTTACAATAGGACAAAGTCTTGACAAACCGATAAACCCGGTAGCAGGGTAGGGCAAACTGCCCGTTAGCAGGGGACTCGCAAATCAGCTTTCGTTGGAGATGGACTTGTTTCCGGAGATCTAGAAGGAAGGTCCTCGATGCTGTTCCGTGGCTGAGAAGAAAACCAAGCCCAAGATGGACGTGGAGATGATCTGCCTTCGACCGGCCGCGAAATCGAACTAGAACTTTTTAACAATGTAAAATCGTATAAAAAGTATTAAAATAGGCCCTAAAACCGATCAATATCGATGGCTACAAGAACGAAGAGTCCAGGAAAATCCAGGACATCCACAGTCATCCAAGTGAAAGTTTTTGGGGCAAGTCTAAACTTTAATTGAAATTAACCATTCATTAAAACTAGTAAAAATGTCTTAAATGCATGTAATCAACTTTCTTAATACATAAATTGAATCACTTGTTGAAAAGGAATAATTAAAGAATATATAAACAAATGTCTATTTTCTAAACGTAAACATACATTGGCTCGTATTCGAAAACATAAAGAAACATGAAACTGCGAACGGCGAGCTTAGGTAGACCTGCCAATGAATTGAAAGAAAAAAATGATGAAATTGAAAAGCAGAAACTTTTCTGAATTTTTAAAAATCAGAATTAATGTTGGAGGAATTGAAATATAGTCGGTTATCAGACAAGTGTAAATTTCTGCATAAAGAACTTGAAAACCTAAAGTTAATACATAAAGAATGTCCACGTAAGGAGAGTTTAACAGTAAAAACATTTTAAATACTATCTTAAAGACAAAAAAAATAAAGATTGTTGAATAATAAATAAAAAATGTGGTAGACAGACATTACTTCGGCAATTGCAGTAAGATCTGTATCAATGAAAGGTTATAATTATTTACGCACCGTAAAAAAAAACCCTACCCGGTATGACCACTTTGGCTAAATGAACGAAAAATGTTTAATGATTGCCTGACATACAAAAATATGTTAATGGAAGCAAAATCCAAATTTATGAGAGGTTTTTCTAAATTAATAGTTGTATGCTTCGATGAAATGCGTATATATAGCAGGATATCATATGAAGAAGCCGACGATAGATGTTATGGCCCTCTTACAAATGTACAGGTTGTAATGGCCCGGGGATTAAATTCAAAATTGAAACCACCTGTATATTATAATTTTGTCGAAAAAATGACGAGAGGCATTTCGTTATCAATCTTAGAAGCACTTGATTAAGCTGGGTTTCATGTTGTAGCAGTTGTTTCTGACATGGGTGGAGGAAACCAGGGACTTTGTAAAGAATTAAATATTGGGATTAAAACAGTGAAACATTAAAACGAGGAACAAGGAATGAAGCGTACAAAAGAACTGTTATGAAGGCGAGTGAAGAGTTTTTGTTTACACTGTGCTGCCGCCAGAACTTAAATAGGACACTTGATGTGTTTTCCCTATTTAAAAATTTTAATTCATTTGCTTGTTTTTAGGGAACAGAGTATTTGAAGCGATTCCTAATGAAGAAAACAATTGATTAAGAAAAGAAGCAGGAATTGTGAACAGTTTGTTTATTACTCTGTGTAAACTATATCTTAACATTTCTACTAAAATAATCAAACGGTTCGCCAGAGCCCGAGTGTTTATTAGGGTAAAGTTTTTAAATAGAATGGATAAAGGTGTTAGTAAGAACCACAGGAAGAAAGTTAAGCTTAAAATGCTTGTGTCCTAAGTGCGCTACATAGATCTACTATCATGAAGAACAGCGTTTATTATTAACAAACTGGAAATATGTAGACCTACAACGAGAAACCAGGTAATGTTTTATATTATCAAATTTATTACACTAGTCAAATGATACAGGAAGTACGATTGAATTCTGACTAAACGTAGTAAAAGTTTTTAGCCGTCTGGCAAGCGACAGTTTATAGGCGCAGTGACTTCACAACTGGCAGAGTGTGCAGGGGTCTGAGAAATAAGCTCGGAACGATACCACCTTGTATTCTAGCCATCTTGAGTCGAAACGATGTCGTTTGAGCTCCCTTTTCATTCACGGAAACAAGAGAAAGTATGGTGGAGCCAGGTCTTTGCTGTAGGGGTGGGTGCCGGGGTTGTTTGAGGCAAGTTGCACGCCGAAATTCGCCAGCAGCTGCCACACAACGATCGCATCGTGGCACGGCTCGTTGTAATGGTTAAGTTTCCAATTCATTGCAATAGCTGTTTACACGCGCGTTACGCGATTTCGCAGGCGTGTCAGTATTTGACGTAATATATATAATAATATAATATATATATATATCACCATCGGCTGGGTACTGCGACTCCAATGGGTTCCAAGCCATGTGTTAGTCCATGGCAACGAAAGGGCCGATGTTATAGCGAAGCGTGGAGCAGAAGCTAACCAACTCACTATCCCGCTAACACTACGATCAGCTCATCACCTCTCTGATCAACCAGCATACCATTAAAGAACTTACAAATCTCAGCAAGAAGAAAAAATGGGAGTGCCTTGCAACGGTGGGGCCAATTCCATCGCACCTGGAGAGAGCTGAATCTGTCGCCAGGCTCCGTCTTACCACTGGCCATGATTATCTCCGAGTACACCTTTATAGCAATGGTTTGGCTGAGAATGACATCTGCCCCCTATGTAACACAACAAGAATGGATGGCGATCACCTGCAGCACTGCCCTGAACTCGACCTTCTACTCGACGACCTGACGATACGATACTGAGAGGCTCGGCGTCGAATGGCCCAACAGCCAAGTTGGCTAAATAAATAATATGTATATAATATATACATATTAATAATATATATATATATATATATATATATGTGTGTGTGTGTGTGTGTGTGTGTGTGTGTGTGTGTGTGCGTGTATGTGTGTGTGTGTGTTTTTGTGTGTTTGTGTACATCTTGAGTATATGTTTTTATAACACATAATCATAGTTTCAAGATTTTCACAAAATTACGGCGATACAAAACAAAGTTTACACCATTACAGACAATACTCAACTGACCAAATGATCTCACAATATTGACGTTAATCCTATCAATTACTTTGAATATTGTATTGTTTTACTTTTTGCTTGTATCTGAACGAAAAATAGTTCATTTGTTTTTCAACTACATGGTTATGTATGTCTAGAGTATATTATGTTCATATTTAACCCTTTGTTATATTTATATATTTACATAGTTACTACCAAGGCAAATTATATACATAATTAATAGAATGTGTTAAATTTGAATACAGCATTATCAATTTAATACTCTATTAACAGGTTCAAATATAATCAGTAAGTGGGCAGTAGTTTGTTTTAAAAAGGCAAAGCTTCCGAAATGTGCGACAAGAATGTAATTGTAGAGCTAAAATCTACAGAATATACAAGCCAATGGCTGAAATATTGGTGGCTTGAAACGAACAAATGAAGAATACAGTTAAAATTATCGCTTTAAAATGTTCAGCGAATAATTGCTAAAACCTTTAATATTATGTACTTTTTTAATACATCCAAAAAGCTAAGCCTATGGCAGGTTTGCTTTGGTTTTATAGGTAAAATATCTATATTATAAAATAAAAAATAAAGTTGCTATTGCTGATTGTTATAAATAGCCTAAGCTATAGTAACTCCTATACTACAATAAAGGTATACATACCCCTATTGTTATTATAGTAATATATTTGTCGCAAATAATAAAATACCAAGCATTTTATAAAATAAAAGTAGGCACTGTTCATGATCAATACTATGGTAACTTCATAACTCAGTTACGCAATCAAGGCGAAAAGGAATATTTTATGTAGATACTTTGTAACTGGATTCTTGATTCTGGTTAAACCTAAAGGGAAATTGCCTCCCTGTAATTGGATGTTTACTTTAGATAACGAAGCGTTCCAATAATAAAAGCGATTGAATAACACCTCATTATATATTCTCACTAGCTACGTAACGAATTCTGAACGCTTTCTCTAATACTCGTATAACATTTTAAAATGCTAAAGTTTACATTTATATTTGTGAACAAAATGTTGTTTTTATTTTATTTGAACATCATTCTAGTCCTATGAACAACTTAAAGATAATTACAATTTTTTTGTATTTACATTTATCAAAAAGATTTTCTAACAAACTGACTCTAAAAACAAAAATTTAATTCATTTAAATTTATTTACACACACACACACACACACACACACACCCCCACACACACACAACTTTAGCGAAAAGCTCCAGATTTAAATAAATGTATAAAGTAAGATAACATATTCTTGTTTATATATATATATATATATATATATATATATATATATATATATATATATATATATAATATGTTTTCTTGTTTAATAATCTAAAACAACATAGGTTATTCAAATACATAGGTTGTATTTGAATAACCTATGTTATTATATATATGAATGTTTGTATGTATGTATGCACTCTATGGATTACTAAACCACTGATCCGGAGCTATGTAACTTTGGGAAATTGTTGAGTATATTTCTGAGAGTGGTAAGTGTCTCAAACATACTCTTTGATACTATCGAAAACTGGCCTTTCAAATCGTTACCGCTTAACCTAACAACAACCCCAAGCAGTAGACACTGATGAAGATCGCCCCGGAGCGATCGAAAACGTTCTATTTCAGTAGGTTTTTTGAATTTACAAAATGTAAAGTTAGGATAGTCATATACTAAGTAAAAGTGATTAATTTTCGCCGAAAGTAATGGACTACAAAATTCAAGACTTTTGTTGCGGAGCCTCTTTAGTCGGTAAAACGTAACACAAAACGATGTTAATTTTAGAAAACTGCTTTTGGGGAGATACCTTTCCAATAGGTGTTTTCTAATATGCTCAGGATTACATTTTAAGGAATTCGCCACTGTCTCTTATAGCACTGTATTTCTTCTGTTCATATACTTTTTAAAACGAATTTTAAAAAGGTGGAGCGGAATCGCCGTTTTGCCTTCTCGAACACTCGATCCACGCTAATATTTATGGCATCTGTCCGCAGTTCAGCAGCCTCCCTTTTTTGTCAATTTCAACCAACAGCAATGCTTCATTAGGTAGTGTGATGTGTCAGTCGGTTTCACGTCATTTTCTCAGGACTGTCTCATTGTCTTCCAGGTATTGTCAAAAACATTCATTTCGCTTTAATCGAGATTCTTTTTCCCTTGATTTTCCTCTTCATGTCTTAAGCTGTTTCTTTTCAAATGTCGATGATCTCTCTAACATGGTTTTGACTTTGTTTCTAACGTTTTTAATTTTACAAAAACTCCCTTTCGTGTTATATGACTTCGTCTATTATTGGTCAAGGACTGTATTGGCAATATGTTTGATAGACAAGGAAAGCATTTACTACAGTAGAAGCAGCTGTTCTATAGTAGTAAAATTGTTTAAAATGAGTGACGCCTAAGTTGGTAACAAGTAACGGTTTTGTATTATATTTTGGACAGTAATATTTATTCCGTCTATGTGTCATCCAGAGCGGTGTACTCGTATTATAAAGCATTAGAAAGTTGGTATTAAAACGGGTAGAGAGCATCTGGGAATAGAGTATAGAGTAAGATTCATGAAAACAACTTTAAACAGCAGTTACTGACCGCTTTCTAGAGGTCTCACATTATATAACTAGTTAATAGTCTTGACGGTGTTTTTGAAGTACCTTAGCTAACCGTGAACAAGTTACTACTCTCTGCTCAAGCTTGCATTGACCTTATCAAAGCTAGCTACAGCAACAACAAAAGCTATCTACCTAAACAAAGTATAACTCTATTATTCCTTCTAAGTACAGCTATATCCCATCAGAAAATAAATGCCTGATACTCATATTTCTGCTCTTACTCTCTGGCTTAAAATATGATGCTCTTGTTTAGTGACCAAATCAACAAGTACATTCTTTCCAGTTCAAATCACTAAGATGCATTTCCCAATCCATTTTTTTGTAACCACACATATCGTCAAACCTTCAAGTCACACATAGCACAGAATACCTCACATCAGAGACCTCACTGGATCTACTAGACGTTCACCCCTCTTCTCACCCCTCTTCATGTCTCGCCCTTAAGTGCTATTAGTTCCAACATAACATCCATCCCGCATCCCCAAACCCAACCATCGATATTGGCATATCACGCATGCCTTATCTATCTTCAGGCTTTTTCTACCTTTAGGCTTTATATAGCTTCAGGCTTTTTCTACCTTTAGACTTTATCTAGCTACAGGCTTTTTCTACCTTTAGGCTTTATCTAGCTTTAGGGTTTATATAGCTACAGGTTTTATCTAGCTACAGGCGTTTTCTACCTTCAGGCTTTATCTAGCTTCAGGGTTTATATAGCTACAGGCTTTATCTAGCTTCAGGCTTTATCTAGCTTCATGCTTTATCTAGCTACAGGCTTTTTCTACCTTTAGACTTTATCTAGCTACAGGCTTTTTCTACCTTTAGGCTTTATCTAGCTTCAGGGTTTATATAGCTTCAGGCTTTATCTAGCTTCAGGCTTTATCTAGCTTCATGCTTTATCTAGCTACTGTTTCAAATAATTTCACTAAGCTGCTTGTTTTATTTGAAATCATTTTTACTTATTGAGACTACGGACCGCATGTGTATATACAGTATGTCAAGCTTGAGGTTTGCTATAGTGAATGTTTAGGGTTGAATGAGGTTCGTATTAAAACGTGGAAATCTCGAAGAATGACGCACGTGTAACAAATAAGATTAATTCCAACAAATCATAGCAGAATGGGAAACAACTGTTTTGAAATTTCTTGGCATTGTGTGTGACAAAAGTAAGTTTCAGAAATAGTCGTAGGTCCATTTTTTCCTTAATTATTTAAAATTATTGTTAGATAATATTTGTGAGTGCTTTCGAAATACAAATACCTGTTGTCACAACCTATATATTATAAGTAAATCTCAATAATATGTTGAGATTTATGTTTTAATTCTGATTTTGTGATTTTTGCTTTTAAATTAGTTTATGTTTTATATTAATAATAACACGTAATATAAAATATTTTTTTAAATTCCTACTTAAATCAACAAAGAAAATTTTAATTTTAGTTTCTTTCTATTTTATAATTACAATTGGAATAAATATTGATATAAATAAAAAATTACAATTCATATATAAATATATCAGAATAACAATATTAAGTGGGTATTTAGAAAGCGAATCTCGTTGCAATTTCCATTTTCCTTTCTATATATAGTGTGTGACTATTAGTTTTGTTTGTTACTATTTAAACCTTTTTTTTTTGTCTCTTGCATTGTAGTTCCTTTTCGTTTTCCTTTCGCACTGTCCGTTTGTGCAGCAAGGTTTGATACCATTACTCTAGTTTGTTTGTTTATTTTATTCTTTTCATTCATTTTTAATCCTAGAGCTTTATTTATGATATTGTGTAGTAACCATGGCAACAATTTAATGTTGTGCAATGGAGGTTTAAAAGACAACTAGTTAGGGGCAAATGAAAAATTCAAACATTTTTGAAAACGGTGCTTCATCTTTTCTATTCACATGTTATAGAATTCTGCCGCCAAACCTTTGAGGAATCGAGTAACCTCTTCCTTGATTTCATATTCGGTACTGAAGCGTAATCTACCCAAGTGTTCCTTTAATTTAAAATGATTATCACTTGGGGCTAGGTCCGGACTGTAGGATGGGGTGGTGGGTTGATGTGAGACAAGAGGTCGAGTGTTGTCATGGATAAGCCTCACACCAGTGGACGATTTCCTGTTCGGCGGTTCTGAATAGCAAGTATCAGTTTTATTAATGTGTCGCAATATCCATCGGAGTTAACTGTTAATATGAGACAAAACATCGATTAAAAGCACGCTCTTCCTGTCCTAAAAGACAGTTGCTGCTTGGTCACGTGATTGCTGGTTGGTTTTGGGGGTAAAGTGAAACGCCCATGTTTCATCGCCTGTAACAATGGAATCCAAGAATTTATCTTTGTTGTTTTCACTTTGTAGCAAAAACTGCTGGGCACACCTGATACTTTGCTGTTTGTTGTTTTCTGTGAACATTCGCGGTACTCCCCCCCCCAGCGCACACACTTTGTGATAGCCTCTTATTTAGGTTAAAATGTTATTAATTGTATTGTTGGAAGTCTCAGGAATCCGCAAAGCAAATTTCTTAATATCAATCCTCCAATCTTCAAGCAATATTCTTTCAACTTTATCAACAATTCCATCTGAAAATGAAGGTCATCCGGTCCGGTCTTCATCATGAATTTTCGTGCGGTCTTTACTGAATTCTCTACACCATTTGGGAACAGATATACATTTTCCTCCATAGCCTTCGATTAACTGACGATAAATTTCAATAGGTGAAATCCGTTTTGCATTTAAAAAAACGTATCACAGCACGAATTTCGCAACTGGCGGTAACTGCAATGAGGAGCTCCAACTTCGAACGGCGCTAGCCCGGCACTGAGCAATGTAGCGAGGCGGGAGTGGTGGGGATAGAGAGAGAGAGGGAGTTGATAAGTAAGACAGTGTTACCACATTTCTCCTAGCATGTCGCATTCTATCTTAGCAGTATAGGGAATCTTATTTTATGAATTACTTTAGTATATATATATATATATATATATATATATATATATATATATACACACACACACACACACATATATATATATATATATACATATACATATATATATATATATATATATATATATATATACATATATATATATATATATATATATATATATATATATATATATATATACATATATGTGTGTATGTGTATTAAATATGGTGATATGTTTTCTTGTAATATAGGTAATAAATTAAAGATATTTCAAAAATAAGAATGGTATTAATACATATATTATTCAAAGTTTTTCACCGATAAAACACTATCAGCATCTTAAGGAAAAATAATTATGTCAATCTAATTATTTCCTTCTTCAGCATCATAATTGTATGTATTAATACCAATCTTGTTTTTAAAATACTTTTAATTTGTTATATATATATATATATATATATATATATATATATATATATATAGGCCTATATATATATAAATATATTGTGAAATAAAATAATTTTCATAAACAAGAATATACGAGTATTACTTCATTTTATTGTTGATTGAAGCTTTTCGCTAATTTACATTACTAGCATTTTCAAAATTTATAAATCACTGTCCAGTTATGTGACTAGAGATAGTCACATAACTGGACAGTGATTTATAAATTTTGAAAATGCTAGTAATGTAAATTAGCGAAAAGCTTCAATCAACAATAAAATGAAGTAATACTCGTATATTCTTGTTTATGAAAATCATTTTATTTCACCATACATATTCAACAAGAAAAAATAATTCGTCTAAGGATTACAATATATAAATATATATATATAAATATATAAATATAGATTTATATATATATATATATATATATATATATATATATATATATATATATATATATTTGTAGTTATGCAACACTGTTTTCTTGTATACACTTATCACTTTCACCCTTGTACTTAAACAAGAAACTTACTTGGTATTTATGCGAGTTAACTTTCAATGACTGGCCTTGTCATTATCATCGGGCATACTGAAAAGGGTTGTTGTAAACTGCGAGGTGAGTGGATTTCCCGTTGACCTTGGTGTACCGTGATGATCTATTTTTAGATTCACTGCACTGTGCGAGTTTTTAAAGTTTGTTTTGGGGTTGATATTGTCTATTAGATTGAATAATTGATTGCTTTTTGATTTTATTTGTATTTGTTCGTTAATGATATTATTTTTATAAATTTCTAGTTGTTCCCAGATTGTCATTTTGAGGCCTTTTTGAACTTTTTTTTATTGGGTGTACATTCCCCGTTTTTTAATGTGGGGAATGTGTGTTTGTCTTTGATGGCGTGTGTGGCTACGTTTGAGTTATAAATTTCAGGTTTGATGTATGAATTGAGGTGTTCTTGATATCTGTCTTTTAATTTCTTTTTTGTTTAGCCTATGTGTATTTTATTATGTCTTTTACCCAGACTGTAAAAGATAGGTGTGTGTGTGTGTGTGTGTGTGTGTGTGTGTGTGTGTGTGTGTGTGTGTGTGTGTGGATGTGTGTGTGTGTGTGTGTGGTGTGTGTGTGTGGTGTGTGTGTCTACGTGTGTTTGTGAATTGTAATTGGCTTGAATTGAGGATTTAAAAGTTAAAATAATTCAAGGCTCAAGTTTTTAAAAGTATAATTATTCATAAAAATTAAGAGTAAAGCTACAATGTAATGCCATAGGCACATAATAAATGATCTTAAAAATAGAAATGAATAATAGACAAAGCCATTTAAACGAGAGGGTTTTTTTGTAAAATTGAAAGAGTTCGAATAATTTCAAAACCTTGTTAGAGAGACCATCGACCTTCGAGACGGAGCAACTACAAAATGAAGAGGAAAATCCAGAGAAGAAGAGCGTAATAAAGGGTTTTGGGCAATATCTGTTGTGGCTTAGAAGACAACGAGACAGTCCAGAGCAAATGACGTAATACCACCGGACACTTCGCACCACCTCACATTGTGATTGGTTGAAATCGACAAGGAAAGAGGGGTTGCTGAATTGCGGACAAAGAGAAAAGCGTTAGCGTGGATTGAGAGTTCAAAGATCAAAATAGGTTTCTGAAAAAGTGTATGAACATAGAAATGCAATGCTAGAAGGGACAATGGTAGTTGCTTTAAAATGTAACTTGTGCGTCTACATTGAGAGTCAACTCCCCAAAAGTGGTTTTAAAAATTAACATCGTTTTGTGTTGCGTTTATCCGGTTATATAGGTTTCAAAAAATCATGTAAGTCTAAATGCGTGAAAAATTAATTTGTGAAAAATATACAGTGACTAAATTAAAAATTAATAAATTTATAATTCAAATATAGTAAACCCCGTGATTAGAAAAGAAAATCTATTTTTGTTTTGACAAAATAAGTTCGGAAAATTCTAAACGACTGATATTTGAAAAAAAATAAATTAGCTAGAACTTTTTTTCCAGGCGAAAAACCTATTGAGGTTATCATCGCCTAACTAAAGTTGAATTTTTTAAAATAATACTACATAAATAAAACTAATCAAAATAAAATAAAATAAATGTTTAAAACTAATTGTAATAATCTAAAACTAAAGAACCTAAAATTATACAAAATTTAAATATTATTAAATAGCTTAAGGTGGCGTAAGAAAGCGAGGACACGGTCGATAGCCATGACATCGTCTTTTAAAACCACCTTTAAACTACCTGGAAGATCGTAAAGTATATACAAACTTGTCAACTCATCACAATCAAGCAGGATATGCTTGATTGTAATATTATTTCTACAAAACGGACATAGTGGTGGATCCTAATGTCGCATCAACCATCCATGCGTTAACAAAGAGTGGCCGATGCGAAGTCGAGTAACCACCACTTCCTCCCTACGATTCCAACGAACAGATGTCAGTAGATGTCAAAACCACAGTTTCGCCACAAAAACAGGTGGTTTTGATGAAAAATACGTTACTTTTCCGTTAAAAACGGTTAGGTGGGGTATGAGGGGTTGGTTTCAGCGATTATTGGAGGGTGACGTGAATGGTAGGAGGTCTGGAATGTGCGCGGTTGTGCGTAGGTGTATGTGGCAGGTGTTTTTTTTAGAAATACGTTAATTTTCCGTTAAAGACCGTTAGGTGAGGTGAAAACGATTGATTTGCAATCTAAACGTACATCAGGAGATTATCGGAGTTCTAGACATTAATGCAAGACAAGGTGGATGCTATCTTCTTAGGTAAAGGGATATAACTACTTCCACCATACTCTTAATTTTTACCTAATGTCCATCCAGACCCCGTGTTCGGTTATTTTCAAAACAATCTCCTGCATACATTCCCTGGCTACGTTTTCCAGGTCTGATGCAAAAGTAATTTTTCTGTTCCTAGTTATAAACGCTCTCTGAGATATTTCTCCTTCCACATTTACAAATTCGGACTCCATCACAAGTCCAAACTTTATAAAATTTAAACGAATGAGCTCCTCTTACAACAGCTCCACTACAACATCGCTCGCTTCAATTATGTAATCGTCCAAATAGAGTTCGCTCACGTTCAATAGTTGAGTAAAGAAGGTATTGTGGGAGGTGGAAGGAATTGAAGTGTTCCAAATCACAAATTGAAGTAACTCTGCGGGGGAATTGAACTTATAATAAGTAACTCTGCGGGTTACTTGAACTTATAATAATTATTTTTTTTTTCGGGGAGGAGGTACAGAATGTATTAAACTTTAATCCAAGCTTTGGAAAATGTGTGAAGCATTTCCTTCCAGCTAAGAACTGGGTCAAGCTCGTTTAAATATTTAAATTTTTTTTCCCTTAAAACTATGGGAAAGAATAGGAAGGAGTGACTCTAAGCAGAATGTACTGAATATCCTCCTTGTAACACTCTGCACAAAGGGATCCCTAGGCGCTCTACTAGACTGGAACGCAATTCGTCACGTCACCAGAAATTAGGTTAGAAACATATTTAAACAAATTAACATATGAACAGGGTAAAGAGTTGACCATAACTATCAAATTATGTATGTAATTTCATATTTTAAAAAATATTTTTTAATAAATTTAGAAATAAACAAAACCTCTTGAGCAACAATTTTTTTTTTTATATCCTTATGTGCATTTCGATTGTTAAGCAATCATTTTTTAAAGGAAAATTACTAAATGCTTAATATTTTGTAGTAATTTCCTCTAAAACGATTGATTTGCAATCTAAAACGTACATCAGGACATTATACTGAAAATTGTGGTTGGTTAAGAAATGGAGAGCAATTTCTCTTTCAAGCAGCTGTTTGAATCATATGTTATGTAAAATCTATAGATCAGAAGAAGTTGGTGTTCTATTTGCCCCTGCAGACACGTTCTTGGTTGTATTTGTAAAGAGACTGTGGGCTCTCTGTTATGAGAATTTATCTTTCTTAACATTTGTGATAATTTTTGTGTGTAACAACATTATTATTCTTTTTAATAATATAATTATTGTAACTTATAGTTTCTAAAAAAAGAAAAAAAATATATATATTATGTCTTGTAGAAAAAAAATGTAGTTTTGCGTTTGCTTTGACTAAACCTAATATTGGTTTTTTTTATTGCTCTATAACTCCTGTACAGCTCTTTGATAATTGGAAATGTAATTTTTTTGAAGTTATCTTTTACTTGCTTTGACCCATTTGTCATATAACTTTCAAGCTCAAATTTTGTATGTAGAGAAAATAGCCCTATATTGTATAGAAACTGTTTCCAGTTTATACAGTATCTGGCTTTTTTCTCTGGGGAGGGGGTTTTCCTCCCTCACTTTGGCTTCATGTAAATGTGTACAATTAACACCGGACTTTTGTATGAATCTAATATATTTTCGGCTAAAGCATCACAAGGAAGCTTACTACAATTTTCTATCACTTCCATATCCTCTTGTGTCAGTGGGTGTTCGGATGAGTTCACCGAAATTGAAAACTCAACAGTGTCATACTTTTAACGTCTTAGCTCGATGCCTTGTATAACAAAGGGTATTTGATCGACGTGGGATATCACCAGCTTATAAATGATTGTAGCTTTACCCAGTTTCATGATTCAAATGCTAATGTATACGTAAACGCTGATCGTTAAATACTTTTAATTTGGTAGTGGTTAATATAATCTGTTTTAATTGAATTTTAAAAACTTTCAAGGTTAAAATTTCTTAGAGAAATATCTTACAGTATACTCATTCTGTTTTCATTCTTTATATATTATATATGGGGGGGGGGCACGGTTCATGAACGGTTCAATTGAAGCGCTTCATTTGAAAGACTCAGTGAACCGCGGTTTTTTTTAAAAGAATTGCCTTTCACCGGTTCTCTTCTGAAGCGCTTCAGTAAGATTCAGTTAATCACGGTTCTATGAGAAAGAATTGTCTTTCATCTGTTCTTTCGGTTCTGAAGCGCTTCAGTAAGAACCAAAGAAAGGAGTGAACCTATGGTTCAGTCAGTCAGTGAGCCAGTCTTCTCTTGTGGTTCGTCATGCTAATATGTAACATACAAACCGAATTCGTACTGTTTCAATTCGGCAAATATTTTACTGTAGTTTATTATTTCGACAAATGAGAAATTATTTCCAGCCTCATTTGATTGAAAATTCAATCAACTCTTTAAAGTGTTACTATTTGGAAGTAACTTTAACAAAAACTAAGAAAAAATAATTTTTTTCTAAAAGAAAATCTCACGTTAGAAAAATTTTGATATAATTTGTAAATTTTTAATTTAGACAACAATTTTTGGTATAGTAATATGTTAAATTGTTTAGTAACTTGATAAGCAATGTGGTTCTTCTAAATCATACCAGGGTTAGATAAAAATTTATAATTATATTTTTAATAACACAAATCATCAAAGTTGTATTGTTTCAACACAAAAAATAGATTTTGCTATTGTTACTAAGATCCTCTACAAATTGAGATTAAGAAATTTGCACATATAGATTAATTATTTAATATAAAATGATAATTAATATTATGACTATCGTAACACCGACATTATTTTATATAATGTTCCACCGAGCGATCGAAAACGTTCTGTCTCAGTAAGTTTTAACAAATTTACAAAACTCAAAGTTCGCATAGTCATAAACTATTGTTTAAGTGATTAATAAGATTCGCCGAACGTAATGGAGTACAAAATTCAATAATTATTTTTATTATTAACTTATAAATTAAAATTTGTGTGTGTGTGTGTGATCACATACATAATCATTAATTACAAGAATATAAATTAATATCACGCAAGTTATAAATTAATATTACCGGAATAAACACATATTTACTATAGTACTATGTTGCTAAATAATACAATAAGTGTGGTTATGTTTATAAAGCCACACCTAGTCAATATTTACGTTTGATTCATCCGTTTTTTGTTTATAATGTATTCTTCAATAACATTTTTTGAAAATGTTAGTTGAGAGCCATTTGGCCAAGTATTACTCACAATTTAACAAAATGGTCAGTTTGTACTGTTTTATCTATATTGCTACAATGTGGTTATCATTAAAATAACCTTACAGGCTGAGGTCGAACAATAGTACCTTCGTAAATTGGTTGGAATAATAGCAGTTTAATAGGGTGTACAACACATTACATCTGTCGTACATATAGTACCACCATCTGCTATAAATTCATTACACCTAGTTTTACACAAGCTTGGAAAACATACAACACCTTTCAATATCACCTGCTAGTCGGTGTATATATATAACAAAACGTTCCATCTCTTTACTTGTATTTCAACTCTTGAAACCGAGAAGTACTCCACGGCATTATGTCTATCTTAAGAACTTTATTAAAGAAGCAAGTTAAAGATAATATAAAATTGCGGGAAATATTTGATTACTTTAAAATACCTGATGTCGTAACCCCTATAGATGAAGTAAAAGATTATGATATTCAAAAAATTTGTGAAAAATTCAAAATGCCAAAACTGCTGTCACCAATAAGAAATATATCTCGGCCAACGGAATTAATGAAAAATGACTGTAAAACTATTAAAATAAAGATAAATAAATTAAAAACTAATTCAAAATATTTTTATAACAAAACATTGAAAAAAAAAAAATTGTATTTTTAGAATTGAATAATGAAGATGGAAAAAAATTTATATTAAAAATGCCTACTAAAACAAACTTGCCAAAAAGAATTACAAAAAGACACTATTTAACGAAAATATTTAAAAACCAACAACCGTTTTGGGATGTGATATAAATAAAAAAAATAAATAAAAACCTTCTCCTTTCCTAACAAAAAAATAAAAAAAAAAAACAAAAAACAAAAAAACAAAAAAACAAAAAATAACTTTAAAAAAACAGAATAAAAAAAATTGTAATACATTGTCATATTTGCCATGAATCTTTGGCTTAATTTTTGTTTGACTGTATTTTTTTATAAATCTAATACAAACAATTTTTATTTATTTTAAAATGTTAAATAATCTAAGTCCTATTGTTATTTAGTTTTAAAACTTGTCATATTTACATTATTCATTATTGGTGTCTGAAATGTAAAAATAAGACTGTTGTTGTATATATCGGGGGGGGGGGGGTCTCAATATGTCAAGGGAGTATTAGATACAAAGTGATTTTTCCAAAAGCATGTAAGTATAAAGCGAATTTCTTTTTTCAGTTGGTTTCCACACCACATTAAGTTTAAATATATATGTATTGACCTGTTATACACAATAATACATATATATAAATCTACTAAGCTGTACAACTGAATGGCGCGTTAAGAGTTTTTTTATGGAACTCTTTCCCCATTAGGCCTATAAACCACAATGAACAGTAACATTGAATTAAAAATTTTATCCCCCCCCCCAATAAATAAGACAAAATTTTAAACAACATGTGAATAAATATATAAGTTATATTTTACAATGTACTTACCAAATTTGATTATTAGCTCATGGCTACTCATGCTTTCCTCGTAATATTCCATATGAACCTAATCTATTATGGATAGTGTTTGTTACTGGGTGACTCTATACATTCCTTCCAGGGTAACACAAACAATTATTTCAATTGTATATGCCCACATAAGACTCCTCAATAGATTGGATGGTAGGTACGTAACGCTTCTGACCATTTCATGCATCACTGAGCTATAACTAATGTGATCATTTTCCACGAGTTCAACTTTCACTAAAACACTAGAATACATAAGCCGGAAGGATTCTACGCTGTTAGAAATCGTTCTTAATTCCGAAACATTACGCACTATTCTTTCAAAGTAAATGTAAGCATAAGTATTAGGTTCCATTGCGAGACAATTGTGTAGTAATACAAGCACATCATTTTCTCGTGTATATATATAGAAAGATACTGTAAAAAACAAAAGATACTTAGCATATAAACTTTACTTGTTCACCTGTGTACCGGTATGCAGACATATTACCGTTTTAAGCTTACTTGATCACCCCGCAGATATATTTTCCAGACATGTTTCAATAGGGGCAGTCAATGCCCGCTTTCCAACCTGGTTCATATCCATATTTTTTCTGCAGCTATTCTTAGTAAATATTTAGCGGTATACGTAATTTTTAAGTGCGTGAGCGCTTGTGTGAATGAATACGCAAGCGCATTCTTTAAAATATATATGTATTTAATATTAGTTTTGTATTTTAAAGTGTGTAATATTTTGTTCACTGTGACATGCTCGACTGCACACAGCTATTCATTGCAAATGTACCTATTTTAACAATTTATATATACCATTTTTCCGTAACTAATTCATCATAAAATAATTTTTTCAACATTTATATGTTATATAAAACGTTGTGTGTGTGTGTGTATATATGTTACATATAAAATTATCAATCGTTAATAAAATACTTTTTATTCATCCACTCTAGTCTAAATACATTGATTTAAACTTGTACTAGATGACACTTCACGGTAATAGTTTTTTTGGAACTTACGTATTATACTGAGACCAGTAATATATACAGTATATAGGTAGGTACGTAGTAATGTATAAAATTACAACCACATCTAACCTGAATGGATAATTCATAGGTATATTCATTTTTAGATGTAATACAATGGGATGTTGCTACTGCGCGCGCACACACACACACACACACACACACACACACACACACACACACACACACACACACACACACACACTTCTACATGTCTAAAACGAGTTAACATAATAAAAACTTTTCTCTCTTTAACTTATCCATAGTGAGTTGTTCTGAGATGCAGTAAACATATTCCATACAACGTTCCGCTCAGTTAATTTTTACACTCTTGACATTTCCTAACAAAACCACTAGAGCACAGTAGACCCGCAGTTTTGAGTTGAACAAACTTGACCTTGCCTAATATGGTATAGCAGCTTTTGAACCATGACAAGTTTCTGTATCGGGTTTAGCCAGCATATGTCCATGCAATGCGTTCAGCAAGCGGTGTATGTTACTTTTTTTGTGACGTGTTAGTTTTTCGTGTTAGTTTAGTGTGTTTTTAAATGTTAAAATTTTGAATCTAAATGTATTTATTTACAGCGTTTCACTTCTGTTAACATTATTATAATGTTTATTACTTGTTGGTAAGTAAACAGAATAATTTTTTAATTTTTTTAAATTTACAAATATTTACCTATATTAATTGTAATATAGCCTATATATAAAAACTCTTTTTCCTCTGAAAAATAAAAAACATAATTTTTCACCTGTATTAAATATGATTTTTGTGTTCAAATATATGAAATCTTTTAAAAATAATAATGTAATAGTTTTTTTTACATAATTTTGTAGGAAATTTCTGCATATAATAATTTAGGTAAGATTTTTTCTGATATCGTTAAGACAAGTAAGCGTGCACAATATCTATATAAAACTAAATACAAAATCGTATAAAACAATTGCGTGTAGATATGGCATTTTAAACACAAAAAATCTATTGTAAAATAGTATTGCTGTCTCTGCGTGATATTATAGCTTTGGAAAGGCTACAATACCACATCTTTTTATTGTATATAGGTTTTTAACATATGGAATTATTGCACACAATATTTCGTATTTACTAATAATTATAGAATACTGCATTCAACGTATTGGCTTAAACATGCCTTTACTAATTCTAAAAAACGTTTTAATCAGCAGGATATTAAATCCTAATAATTATTTATTAATAGGAGAATAAATCCTGAAATTTCGTTTTTTTTGTGAAGGAAGGAACCGTTTTCCATTGTTACCGCTAAACTTTATTCTTCCTTTTGCATTCATAAATGTCGGAACTAACACAAAGGATGTCAATTATATAACAGATATTAGACTGTTTCTAACCTGTTTCTTTCCATAAGCTGAAAATTATATTTTTATACTAGTTCAAATAATTATTTATTTATATATATTTATATATTTATTTTATTATATAAAAAAATATATAATACATATAATACATATATTATTTATTTATATATATTTATTTTATTATATAAAAAAATATATAATATTAATTGCTATATTTTTAATAAATAACATTTTTATTTAATTTTAAATCGTTAACAATTTGTGCTAAAAATTAACAAATTACTTTCGGAAAACTACATTAAAAATATATATACTTAATATTTATTCATTTATTCTGAAATGCAATATATGTTCAACTTTAAGTATACTTTCCTGTTCTCAAGTACGGCTCCCTTAAAAAACATTAATGAGTTGCACAGTTATAAATCATTTGAAACCCTTTCAATATTAGAGGAATAGATCCTTAAAATTCTACGCTAATTTCATTCTACTATTAAAAGTAAAAACTAAAATTTCTCCATTAAAAGACGTATACGAATGTTAAATTTGCAAAGTATCGAAGTGCTTCAATAATTTGTAAACTAAATATATGTCCAATAATGTTTAGCTCGTTATAACTTTACCGCTGCACACTAAATGTTATGCTTTTTCATAAAAGAACTATAAATTGAATAAGCTATGCAAATTTAGTTAACTAGTAATTATTTTAATATTTAAATATAAACGAACCGAAATAAAAAATATTATAAAAATTAGAACCTTTATTTAAAAATCAGTTACTTTGTACACTGTAAAAGTCTGCCGCAGAAACTTAACAACCAGTTCTATAAAGACAAAACCTGTCTCGTTCTTTGCCCTATGTCAACAACCAGCAGGTGTGACAAACAGGTGACTTTGAAAACTGAACGTTTCTCCGCTTATGTGGGGCGCGTTTATGTAGAAGTGCGAGCTTGTAACATGACCTCCTCTTGACTACAGGATTAAATGAAAAAACCCTCAATATAT
This sequence comes from Prosapia bicincta, assembly GCA_036971475.1. Lineage (NCBI taxonomy): Eukaryota > Metazoa > Arthropoda > Insecta > Hemiptera > Cercopidae > Prosapia > Prosapia bicincta. The sequence goes on from JBAIZL010000061.1 coordinate 994,966, forward strand.
ACAAAGTAAGATTTTTGTTATATTAAATTATATAATTGCATATCATTTATTATTTAATTATTGTTACAGCAATAAAAGAGTAGCCGTATTGAGCGCATGACTGTAAAATCAAGTGTCTTAACTAGCGTTTATTTTTAATTGTTTATTTTTAACACTGATTTCATTATTATAATTCTTTTAGTAGAAAAAGTTACTATATCTATTCACAAGTAAATTAAGGTATGCCTGTTTTTGTGTATTAACTTATAAATTATATTATATAACATCTGAAACTAGACAAATGTAACCCACATACGTTTAATTCTGACTTTTTGGAACGTTATAAAAAATATTCTCTAAATTTGTTGAAATCAGATGTTGTACTCGTAATTTTCTGCATCGATAATAATTCTAAAAATAATTACCAATATTTTAATCAAATCTATCCTGACTGAATACTTTGTGCTGTTTTAATTACAGAACCACACGGCACATGTATTTCATGAGTAAATAAATATAATTGCTACTCGTTTGGAAAATAATATATATTTAATATAGCTTTTTATATTCTTAAGGACGTTTTTTTATTTATCTAACAAACAAAAATATTCACAGTTGATAAAAACTAGTTCTTTTGACTTAATCTAAGCGCAAGATGTCATTTTTCCCTACAAGTTACTACGAGTTATACTCTTAACGTTTTTATATAATTTATTTAATTATTCAACTTCTTTTTAAGGAAAAGCTTATTAAATTTTTATTAATAAGGGAAATTAGTTTATGTAATTCAACAATAGGACACCTATTTCTGATAATATTAGCAACAAAACATTACTAGACCCTGAATATTAACTTTGTGTAAATTACACTAGGTTTAAAATTGAATCTGGTCGTTACGTTATTATAAGCCATACAAATATAAACATAGTACTCTATGTACAAATAATATTGTTTAGTATAAGATCTCCTTTCATTATGAGTTACCAGGAATTTAAAAAAGTAATATAGAAAAAAATGAGTTTTTTAAATTAAATTCCTACTAAAACCGATGAAGAAAAATTTTGTTATATATTTATTGTTAAAATTATCATAACAGTTAATATATAAATAAATATGTATATAAAAAAAATAATATTTTCTCCCTCTGTACAGTATATGGTGTTTTTTTGTATATTATTTTTGTTTGTTACTATTTAATTAGTTTCTTTTTTCGTTTCTAATTTATGAAACTGATAGTGCTCTATAACGTATCATTTTATTATTCATCTCTTGTAATGCTTCATTATTGCAATGAACGTTTTTTCTTATAATTTTATATACCTATTAAAGTAATCGCTTTCCTACAATTCCGCTAGCTCGTGTGTATGTGCTCGTGTGTGCGCGTACGCGCGCGCATGTTTGTGTGTGTTTGTTTTGAAATACAATGCAATTACGTTAGGATTAATAAAACTCAGACTGACAGGTGTTAAGACAGGTGTTGTGGGGGGACGGGTAAAACTAGGTTTGATGAACTCAGAGGGGGCAGGTGTTGCACTGCAAGTAGTTATTAGCTGTATATAAACGCGCAAAACGTTTAGAGACTGTTCACTTCTATGCATGACTTTATAGAGTGAATACTATGTTCTTGTTAGCTTTTAAGATATTTCAATGTTTTAATATATTTTTTATTCCCTTGTATTTTATATAGGTTACTTTGGTTTTATGCTTTGTAAAGAAGGTATGCACCCAGAGATAACGGTTTTTTGCGGTTCAAAATAAGTAACCATGCTTGAAACCCAAAAAATCTGCGAAAATATCGCCAGTTGTATATTGTTCGCATATCTTGGTCATATCTTATTTCCAAAGCATATAATTTGAGATAACATCTCTGTTGTATTTTATATAGGTTACTTTGGTTTTATGCTTTGTAAAGAAGGTATGCACCCAGAGATAACGGTTTTTTGCGGTTCAAAATAAGTAACCATGCTTGAAACCCAAAAAATCTGCGAAAATATCGCCAGTTGTATATTGTTCGCATATCTTGGTCATATCTTATTTCCAAAGCATATAATTTGAGATAACATCTCTGTATTGTGAGTTTTTGTTAGCTTGTTAAGAAATACAATTATAATATATGTTTATTCCTTGTTGTACTTTATATAGCTCACTTTGGTTTACATTATATTATTTAATTTTTTTGTGCATGTTAGACTAAATGTTTAGATGTATTTTGTGGTTGCATGTTAAATTTTATTTTTATAATTATAGCATAAACACAGCATGTTTTTCAGGTTAAAATAATTATATATCTATTTCTTCCAGGTTTATATAAATAATACCAATATTTATTCTTGTTTCAGCAGTTTTTTCAGGTTAAAATAATTATATCTTTATTTATTTCAGGTTTTATATAAATAATACCAAATTTATTTAATAACATTTTTTTATTGTTTATTTTCAGGTAAAATAATATATGTTTCTTACTTCCAGGTTTACATCATTAATATCCCTAATACTCCTTCCTCTTTCACGCATGCTAAGGCTATCTCCGGATAGTTTGTCTAGGGGCAACCCTGGCAAAGCGTGTTGTCCTGGACATCATAGTTTCTGTTCACTGGGAGCTTGATATCCAACCCTCACCCCCGCCCACCTTTTTGTCTTTTCCCCGAGGTGAGTAAACGTAGCGGATGATTGGCGAGATGAATTTCGCGTCATTCGTTGCATCACCCGGCTTCCAATAGTCATATAGCAAGAACGAATTCAGCGTATGTCTATTATTCACTTACACCCCAATCCCTCTAGGTTGCCGTTGGTCTATTCGGCTGGTGACGTGACGAATTGCGTTCCAGTCTAGTAGAGCGCTTAGGGATCCCTTTGTGCAGAGTGTTACAAGGAGGATATTCAGTACATACTGCTTAGAGTCACTCCTTCCTATTCTTTCCCATAGTATTAAGGAAAAATTTTTTTTAATATTTAAACGACCTTGACCCAGTTTCTAGCTGGAAGAAAATGCTTCACACATTTTCCAAAGCTTGGATTAAAGTTAGAATACACACAAATTTAAATTTATAAGTTATTATAAAATAATTATTGAATTTTGTAGTCCATTACACTGACCATTTTGATAAAATAAGATTTTGTGAGTAATACTTGGCCAAATGGCTCTCAACTAACATTTTCAAAAAATGTTATTGAAGAATACATTATAAACAAAAAACGGATGAATCAAACGTAAATATTGACTAGGTGTGGCTTTATAAACATAACCACACTTATTGTATTATTTAGCAACATAGTACTATAGTAAATATGTGTTTATTCCGGTAATATTAATTTATAACTTGCGTGATATTAATTTATATTCTTGTAATTAATGATTATGTATGTGATCACACACACACACACAAATTTTAATTTATAAGTTAATAATAAAAATAATTATTGAATTTTGTACTCCATTACGTTCGGCGAATCTTATTAATCACTTAAACAATAGTTTATGACTATGCGAACTTTGAGTTTTGTAAATTTGTTAAAACTTACTGAGACAGAACGTTTTCGATCGCTCGGTGGAACATTATATAAAATAATGTCGGTGTTACGATAGTCATAATATTAATTATCATTTTATATTAAATAATTAATCTATATGTGCAAATTTCTTAATCTCAATTTGTAGAGGATCTTAGTAACAATAGCAAAATCTATTTTTTGTGTTGAAACAATACAACTTTGATGATTTGTGTTATTAAAAATATAATTATAAATTTTTATCTAACCCTGGTATGATTTAGAAGAACCACATTGCTTATCAAGTTACTAAACAATTTAACATATTACTATACCAAAAATTGTTGTCTAAATTAAAAATTTACAAATTATATCAAAATTTTTCTAACGTGAGATTTTCTTTTAGAAAAAAATTATTTTTTCTTAGTTTTTGTTAAAGTTACTTCCAAATAGTAACACTTTAAAGAGTTGATTGAATTTTCAATCAAATGAGGCTGGAAATAATTTCTCATTTGTCGAAATAATAAACTACAGTAAAATATTTGCCGAATTGAAACAGTACGAATTCGGTTTGTATGTTACATATTAGCATGACGAACCACAAGAGAAGACTGGCTCACTGACTGACTGAACCATAGGTTCACTCCTTTCTTTGGTTCTTACTGAAGCGCTTCAGAACCGAAAGAACAGATGAAAGACAATTCTTTCTCATAGAACCGTGATTAACTGAATCTTACTGAAGCGCTTCAGAAGAGAACCGGTGAAAGGCAATTCTTTTAAAAAAAACCGCGGTTCACTGAGTCTTTCAAATGAAGCGCTTCAATTGAACCGTTCATGAACCGTGCCCCCCCCATATATAATATATAAAGAATGAAAACAGAATGAGTATACTGTAAGATATTTCTCTAAGAAATTTTAACCTTGAAAGTTTTTAAAATTCAATTAAAACAGGTTATATTAACCACTACCAAATTAAAAGTATTTAACGATCAGCGTTTACGTATACATTAGCATTTGAATCATGAAACTGGGTAAAGCTACAATCATTTATAAGCTGGTGATATCCCACGTCGATCAAATACCCTTTGTTATACAAGGCATCGAGCTAATACGTTAAAAGTATGACACTGTTGAGTTTTCAATTTCGGTGAACTCATCCGAACACCCACTGACACAAGAGGATATGGAAGTGATAGAAAATTGTAGTAAGCTTCCTTGTGATGCTTTAGCCGAAAATATATTAGATTCATACAAAAGTCCGGTGTTAATTGTACACATTTACATGAAGCCAAAGTGAGGGAGGAAAACCCCCTCCCCAGAGAAAAAAGCCAGATACTGTATAAACTGGAAACAGTTTCTATACAATATAGGGCTATTTTCTCTACATACAAAATTTGAGCTTGAAAGTTATATGACAAATGGGTCAAAGCAAGTAAAAGATAACTTCAAAAAAATTACATTTCCAATTATCAAAGAGCTGTACAGGAGTTATAGAGCAATAAAAAAAACCAATATTAGGTTTAGTCAAAGCAAACGCAAAACTACATTTTTTTTCTACAAGACATAATATATATATTTTTTTTCTTTTTTTAGAAACTATAAGTTACAATAATTATATTATTAAAAAGAATAATAATGTTGTTACACACAAAAATTATCACAAATGTTAAGAAAGATAAATTCTCATAACAGAGAGCCCACAGTCTCTTTACAAATACAACCAAGAACGTGTCTGCAGGGGCAAATAGAACACCAACTTCTTCTGATCTATAGATTTTACATAACATATGATTCAAACAGCTGCTTGAAAGAGAAATTGCTCTCCATTTCTTAACCAACCACAATTTTCAGTATAATGTCCTGATGTACGTTTTAGATTGCAAATCAATCGTTTTAGAGGAAATTACTACAAAATATTAAGCATTTAGTAATTTTCCTTTAAAAGATGATTGCTTAACAATCGAAATGCACATAAGGATATTAAAAAAAAAATTGTTGCTCAAGAGGTTTTGTTTATTTCTAAATTTATTAAAAAATATTTTTTAAAATATGAAATTACATACATAATTTGATAGTTATGGTCAACTCTTTACCCTGTTCATATGTTAATTTGTTTAAATATGTTTCTAACCTAATTTCTGGTGACGTGACGAATTGCGTTCCAGTCTAGTAGAGCGCCTAGGGATCCCTTTGTGCAGAGTGTTACAAGGAGGATATTCAGTACATTCTGCTTAGAGTCACTCCTTCCTATTCTTTCCCATAGTTTTAAGGGAAAAAAAATTTAAATATTTAAACGAGCTTGACCCAGTTCTTAGCTGGAAGGAAATGCTTCACACATTTTCCAAAGCTTGGATTAAAGTTTAATACATTCTGTACCTCCTCCCCGAAAAAAAAAATAATTATTATAAGTTCAAGTAACCCGCAGAGTTACTTATTATAAGTTCAATTCCCCCGCAGAGTTACTTCAATTTGTGATTTGGAACACTTCAATTCCTTCCACCTCCCACAATACCTTCTTTACTCAACTATTGAACGTGAGCGAACTCTATTTGGACGATTACATAATTGAAGCGAGCGATGTTGTAGTGGAGCTGTTGTAAGAGGAGCTCATTCGTTTAAATTTTATAAAGTTTGGACTTGTGATGGAGTCCGAATTTGTAAATGTGGAAGGAGAAATATCTCAGAGAGCGTTTATAACTAGGAACAGAAAAATTACTTTTGCATCAGACCTGGAAAACGTAGCCAGGGAATGTATGCAGGAGATTGTTTTGAAAATAACCGAACACGGGGTCTGGATGGACATTAGGTAAAAATTAAGAGTATGGTGGAAGTAGTTATATCCCTTTACCTAAGAAGATAGCATCCACCTTGTCTTGCATTAATGTCTAGAACTCCGATAATCTCCTGATGTACGTTTAGATTGCAAATCAATCGTTTTCAGAGGAAATTACTACAAATATTAAGCATTTAGTAATTTCCTTTAAAGATTATTGCTTAACAATCGAAATGCACATAAGGATATAAAAAAAATGTTGCTCAAGAGGTTTTGTTTATTTATAATTTTATTAAAAAAATATATTTTTAAAAAATATGAAATTACATACATAATTTGATAGTTATCGTCAACTATTTACCCTGTTCATATGTTAATTTGTTTAAATATGTTTCTAACCTAATCCCGACACTGTGGGAGAACGTAGCATATAACAACCATGAAAAACAGAGCTCATTTTAGAATCGACAGATGTAAATATTGCGCGCTAAACAAAGAATGCTATTTGCTCTATATAAACGTGTAAGACCTAGTAGAATCCGTTCACTCGTTACTCTGGTGCTCTGACGTATGTTCACTATTAGAACACTCGGTCAGCGTAGGTGACGGTCAACAAATATTACAATATAATTATAAAGTCACGCGTGACTTTAAAATTATAGTGTAATACTTGTCGCACAAGTATTCACTATAGCTAAAATGAAATTTTAATGTAGAGAAAACAGCCCTATAGTATAAGACTGTGTTTTACACTATAGGGCTGTTTTCTCTAGGGTCTATGCAGACCCATCACGCTCACTTTGGTTGTCGGTAGAAAGTCAACAATAGTACCGGCTTTTTGGGAGAGCGAAGGAGGTCTATAACCTCCTGACAAGGAAGGCTCTTGCAATTCTCTACAATGGCTCTTTCCCTAGCGGTGAGTTTTCGTTTAGACCTCAACACCGAAAGAGAAATTTCCACTTTTTTATAGTCTTCCTTCCACATGTCGTATGCTACCCCAATGCGCAGCAACGACACGAAGTCGGAAATTTCAAGCTGTTGTACAATTGTTGCCTTACCGACGCTCATGATTTTATTGCTATAGGATAACAAGTCGCCACATGTTATATACTGTTTCCCAACTCGCAGCTGGCCTCAACATCTGGCTGTCAAGCCGGTATCCCCCAACACTTGTGTGTGTGTGTGTGTGTGTGTGTGTGTGTGTGTGTGTGTGTATTGTTTGATGTTTGAATATTAATAAAATAGAGGATTTTTTAGTTGAGCAAAGGTGTAAAATGACTTAAGCTTGGCCAAAGCAAACACAAAATTACATTTTTTCTACAAGACATAATATTTATATATTTTTTAAATAATAAGTTACAATAATTATACTATTAAAAAGTAATATTGTTGTTAAACAAAAAATTATTACAAATGTTAGGAAAGATAAATTCTCATAAAAGAATCAACAGTTTCTCTGCAAATTCCGCAAGTTTTGCAGGCTAATCCGCAAAGCAAACAAGCAATAACGTGTCTGCAGGGTAAATAAACCACTTGAACTTTAAAAAGAAATATTGTTGTTAAACAAAAAATTATTACAAATGTTAGGAAAGATAAATTCTCATAAAAGAGTCAACAGTTTCACTGCAAATTCCGCAAGTTTTGCAGGCTAATCCGCAAAGCAAACAAGCAATAACGTGTCTGCAGGGTAAATAAACCACTTGAACTTCTGATAGACAGATTTTACATTCTGCACGAAGTATATCTGCTGCCAATGAGGTCTTCCTAGTAACTAAAGCCTTAGGTAGGTTTTTAAAAACAATTTATTCAGGCCAAATACCTGTTACAACAAACAATCGCTAGCACAACGATATGTAAACACATTAGCTCACGAGCGAGGAACCTATATCAATAAATTAACATGCTTTTACATTTTTTAACCAGTAAAGATCTGGAGAACAAACAGAGAAGTCACCGTTCAGTCTTTGCGACTGACACATTTATAGCGAAAATAATCCCATCACCTCGTAACGGATTTCAACGGTTTTAAAAAAAATACTTCAACCGTACACACACGCGATGTTATAGTAAAAATATAGGTCAGCAACGAACTGGGTACAGAATATAATACACACATTCTCTAGGTAAACAACGGTTTTTACATTACCCCCCAACATGTCCGAACATGCTTCTAATTACGTCACACTCAGCAACGAACTGGGTACGAGATATAATACACACGTTCCTTTACAAAAACACATGTCAAAATGACGTCATTCTCTAGAGGTAGGTTTTTAAAAACAATTTATTCAGGCCAAATACCTGTTACAACAAACAATCGCTAGCACAACGATATGTAAACACATTAGCTCACGAGCGAGGAACCTATATCAATAAATTAACATGCTTTTACATTTTTTAACCAGTAAAGATCTGGAGAACAAACAGAGAAGTCACCGTTCAGTCTTTGCGACTGACACATTTATAGCGAAAATAATCCCATCACCTCGTAACGGATTTCAACCGTACACACGCGATGTTATAGTAAAAATATAGGCCAGCAACGAACTGGGTACAGAATATAATACACACGGTCCTCCACAAAAAACACATGCCAAAATTACCTCATTCTCTAGGTAACCAACATGTCCGAACATGCTTCTAATTACATCACACAACAGCCAACACGCATATCACCAACCAACCCATACTACCTCACCTAACGGTCTTTAACGGAAAATTAACGTATTTCTAAAAAAAAACACCTGCCACATACACCTACGCACAACCGCGCACATTCCAGACCTCCTACCATTCACGTCACCCTCCAATAATCGCTGAAACCAACCCCTCATACCCCACCTAACCGTTTTTAACGGAAAAGTAACGTATTTTTCATCAAAACCACCTGTTTTTGTGGCGAAACTGTGGTTTTGACATCTACTGATGTCCTCCATGGTCGGACGGTATTTTTGATGTCCCTCAGCTTGTTTCTATGTACATTTTGCCATTCTTCATTCCAAACAGAGAATAGTATAGTTTTAACATTGCATACAAAATCTGATGCCATTACACGTTGTGTCGATGGCAACATACCTGTAGCTAATTTTGCACCTTCATCTGCTTTAGTGTTTCCGAATATTTCACAGTCACCAGGCACCCAGAGAAATGAGACCTCGACACCTCGTAATTGGAGCCTGTGTATAGAGCACAAGATGTCTCCATCTAAAGGGTTCTTAGTTTACATTTCCTGAATGGCCTGGAGAGCACTTTTGGAATCACAACATACAAGATATTTAGATGTTGCAGACGGAATTGATCTTAAAGCTTGGAAAATTGCATAAAGTTCTGGTGTAAAAACGCTACAGGTTGAGGGTAATCCATAAGTGAAGGTTTGTCCTTCCATATAAAATGCACAACCTATCCCGTTGTCCAGTTTTGAACCGTCTGTGAATATAGTCACAGTATGTTGGTGAGTTAGTTGGATCTGCAAAAACTCCTGACGATAAATAACGTCAGGAGTATTTTGTTTTGGTACCTGGACAATGAGAAGTCAAATTTTGGCATTCGTATTACCCATGGAGGGATGTAGCATGATGATCGTTCGAATATAGGTGGAAGTTCTAAATTTAGATTGCTAAAAATACGCAACGTTCCGAAGGGAGCAGTTGAACGTTGACGCTCATTGTAACGATCCTCGAGGTGGTTATCAAAAACTGAATGCCGGATGTTTAGGTTTGCTTCGAAGACCAGTGTAATATGAAATCTGTAGCTTTTGACGTCGCACTGAGAGAAATGGTTCTCCAGCTTCAACTAGAAGGCTGGAGATTGGGCTTGATCTAAAAGCACCAGTAGAAAGTCTAAGACCAGCGTGATGAATTGAATCAAGGAGTTTCAGAACCGTAGGTCGAGCAGATGAATAGGCTATACAGCCGTAATCTATGCGCGATCTTACAACGGCGCTATAGAAGCGGAGCACACAGGTTCTGTCTGCTCCCCAATTTGTACCACTTAGAACTCTCAACATATCCAATATCTTGCTGCACCGGGTCCTCAAATCACGCACATGCGGACTCCATGAAAGTCTTTTATCTAATAAAAGACCCAAAAATCTCACATTATCCGCGGTCTGAAGCCGCGTACCATCAAGATAAAGGATAGGTTCCTGGTGTTGCCTGCGACGACTAAATGCTATACACTGGGTCTTCGAAGCCGAAAACTTGGTGCATTCTTGCAATTTATTAATCACTAATTGTAACGATCTTTCCGCTGTTGCCATACTTCTAGCAGCCACATATATGCAAAAGTCGTGTACAAACAGGGAACAGTGGACCGGTGACTGTACGTTTGAAGTGACACTGTTAATGGCAACGGCAAACAGCGTCACACTCAACACGCCACCCTGTGGTACACCATTCTCTAGTTCGTAATGATCAGAATATATGCCACCTAGACGTACACGGAAAGTCCTGTTATTCAAATAATTTTGTATAAAAGCAAGGATGTTACCTTGTATACCCCATGATTTCAATACGTTCAAAATTCCTCTTCTCCATGCCATGTCATATGCCTTCTCAAGGTCAAAGAAAACAGCTAACAGTGTTTCTCGTAAGATGAAGGCATTCTGTATAGCTGACTCCAACAAAACCAATTGGTCAACTGATGAACGTCCTGGTCTGGAACCACACTGGACGTTAGTAAGACGTTTGTTTGTTTCTAGATACCAGACAAGACGACGGTTTACCATCTTCTCCAGTAGTTTGCATAAGCAGCTGGTCAGAGAGATAGGTCTGTAACTATTGGGATTAGTTTTGTCCTTTCCTTGTTTTAGAAGAGGAATTATTGTCGCTTCTAACCATGCATCAGGAAAACCGTGCTCCCCGAATATACGATTGTATATCCGAAGGAGAACTAGTTTTGCCGACTGTGGCAGATTTTTAATCATGGAGTATACAATATCATCCGGGCCTGGAGCTGAATCCTTCGTTGACGAGAGAGCCGACTCTAGTTCATCGATAGAGAAATTGATATTCAAACAAGAATCTCCAGACACTCCAACGGTGAAAGGTAAGGCTTCCTGTTTGCGTTTATACACCTGGAAAGCGTCCTTGTATGCAGAAGATGAAGCATATTTTGAGAACGATAACGCTAGCACATTGGCAATTTCCTCACTGCCAGTGGTCACAACTCCATCCGGATGCCTCAATGAAATTAATGGCATCGGAACGGAAATGCCACAGACGGATCGTAATTTCTTCCATATTGTAGATGGAGCTGTAGTTCTTGTAATAATGCCAATGTACTGAGACCATGATTCTCGTTTACTTTGCCTAAATATTCTCCGTGCTTTCGCACGGAAGATTTTATATTTTTCCAGGTTTTCAATTTCTTTTGAACTGGGTCAAAGCTTTTCGTCGTAAACGAAGGATTACAGAGCAATCATCATTCCACCACGGAACAGGTGGTCGCCGTGGTTTTGATGAGGTTTTCGGTATTGCCTTTCCGGCGGCATTCAAAATAGTTTTGGTAATTGAATTTACGATGGAGCCAGGTCTTCCACTTCCAGTGATTCTAGATCTTGTGAGAATTGTTCCCAGTTGGCTTTTTTCAAGATCCAACGGGGATGTCGATCACAACAGGGTGAGGAGTCATACAAAGAGACCTCAATGGGAGTATGATCGCTACTGTAAAGATCAGGCAACGCTGACCATGTTAGCCTTGTAGCCAGAGCAGGACTGCACAATGACAAGTCAACAGCTGTCCATCCGCCTGTAGACGCTGCTAAATGTGTCGGAGAACCGTCATTTAGCAGGTATAAATCCAGTTCTGATCTGATACTCTCAACCAGATGCCCTCGTGAGTTGCATCCTGGTGAACCCCATGAAACATGGTGGGCATTAAAATCGCCCACTAATAAAAATGGAGAAGGTAACTAGTTTATCAGGTCTATCAAGTCTCTCTGTTGCAGGTGGTCACATGGTGGAAGGTAGACACAACAGAGAGTCAGTTTGTATGGAACAGCTGTTTGAATTACTACTGCTTGTAAGGGAGTTATTAAATTCAGAGAAACGGCGTCGACACAGTCACGGGCTAGAATGGCTACGCCACCTCTAGCTCGATTTTCTGTAACGAAGTCCGATCTGTAAACTGAATACTCCCTTAGTTGGAAATTGTGCGATTCATGAAGATGTGTCTCCTGAATACAAATGTACATAGGACACATCCCTTACAATTAATTTGAGATCCTCAATGTGACTTCTAACTCCGTTAATGTTCCACTGAATTACGGATTGTTTAGGTGTGGATATTGCTACTTAGTGAAAAGGATTGACCTGGCTCTCATTGTTGGCATTAAATGTTAATTTACCTGGAACGTCAGGAGACGCTTCAGGCAATGTATCATCGGATTCCATCACCGCTATTGCAGTGGTGGAACTCGAGGAATTTGTATGCTCAGGAGGTGAGATGGAATGGGCCCCTCCTTTGGCCTTTGCTTTTTTTTCTTTTTTTCCCCAAACTTAATTGGGGTATTCTTTTTTAAAATATCAAAATTTGATTTATTTTTTCTACCCTCTGATGTTACGGACTTAACGCTTTCAGACTTATTAATTGTTCTAAATGTCTTTCCTTTGTGGAGAGATACCTGTGCAGGAATGCCTGTATCGTCTGATTTGCTACGTACTAGCAGATTACTCGGCGTAGGCACTGGTTGTACTACACTTACTGAAGGTCCATTTGTCACTAAAGACAGAAGACGTGCAACCTGCTCAGTAAGGGCTTCAATTTTTCCGGTAAGGTCTGCGCAATTGGCACAGGACGGCTTCGTAGCGCTCGCGGAAGGAGCATAAGTTTTATTGACAACATTTGGTTGGGAAGCTTTAAAGATCTTCTTAGCTTCAGCAAATGATATCCTCTGGTTAGCCATAATGCCAAGGATTGCTTTCTCCTCCTTAAAGTGAGGACAGTTGTAAGATCGCGCCGGATGATCGCCCCCACAGTTAGCGCACTTCGGGGGGTTGCCGCAATCTTTTTCATCATGACCTTCCATGCTACACTTGCCGCATACTCCCTGTTTAGAACACGCAGAACTAATGTGCCCAAAACGTTGACACTTGAAGCATCGCCGAGGTTTAGCTACGTAAGGCCTCACTATCAGCCTTTGATAACCTGCATTAATATATTCAGGAATCTCTGGTTTCCCACAAGTAAGTATAAAAGAGGCTGTTTTAATTGTCTCGCCTTTTTCAGATTTCATAATAACAGCAACATCCGTAACAGATTGTGATGAGAGTTCGGCCTTGATTTCATTTATTGGGACGTGCATCAAGTCCCTACATATAATGACCCCCTTAGAGTAATTCAACGATCTATGGGGAGCCACAGATACCTTGACTTGGTCAAAGAAGGATGTCGTTTTCAAAAGAGATCTGGTCTGTTTTTCACTACTAGTAGCAACAAGCAGTGTCCCATTTCTTAATTTTTTTAAAGATGAGACAGGACCTCCAGCACAGGCAGTAATTGCTTTATTTATAAGAAACGGCGAAACTCTAGACAAATCCTTTCCATCTTCGGCACTAGAAATTATTAAATATTTGGGCGATGGCAATGCTTGTGACGTTGCCACCATCAACGTCTTCCTCAAATCATCAACTTTAGGTTCATCAGGTGAATCCTGACGAGTCCTCTTTAAACTCAAACAATTTGACTTAGTTTTTTAAATTAGCTAGAAAGCTTGACGGGTTAAAAAGCAGGGAACAGAAGCAAGAAGAAACTATGACGCCAAATCATCTAACTCACAGTACAAAGGAAGGTGTGTGTTTAAAATTAAAGGTCAGAAACTAGCTTCTCTCTCTTTCATTTGAATTTGAAATTGGGTTTAAATATTTTGGGAAATTTTTAAATATTAAACAAATGTTTATTTTTCGTAAATTTTTAAAATGTGTAAATGAATAATGAGGGGGCTTTGTAAAAGTAAAACAGACTATTATGACGCCATTTAGGCTTAAATAGTAAACAAAACAATGCTAACAATTATCGAAAATGATATAGGAATGAAATATATATTTTAAGTAAAATAATAACGAGATAGTTTTATAACCAAATAAATATGACGTAAAAATTAAATTTAATTTCAGTGTATTAGAAGCAAATCGTTATATAACTTATTGTTATCTTTACTAGGGTGTATGATTTTTAAATTTATGTAGGCATCAGAAATGTATGTTTTAACTTGTAAATGATTGCACAGTATGTCCATTTCATGAGGATCTTTATTACAATGAGTTAAATTTGTTTTCAAAATATGTGAGATTCAAAAAATTGATTTAGATGTGTAATAATTTGTTTTGTGAAGGATATATGAATTATTTTATAAATTGATTTTATAAATTTATAGTACTTTTCTAAAAGATCTAAGTTAGGATTTATTTTGGCTCTCAAATATGCGGGACTTCTGATTTCTTTTAAGGTTTATTATGTTTATTTAATTATTTTATGTTTTGAAATGTGTTTGTTTTTTAGTTGAATTTATTAAATTTATGTTGGTTTTTAAATTTGCATTGAATAGGATTGTAGGATAAAATATAAATTTTAAAGTATGTTTCTTTGGTAAAGACTTTCTTTTGTTTTTTAAAGTATGTTTATTATGTTTTAAATTGCTGATCTTTATATCTTAGTGATTTCCTGACTAACTGGTCAATTTCCATAGGTTGAGGTTAAGTTAAATTTGAATTGAATTGTTTGTACGTTTTCTTTAAAAAGTTTTGGGCCAAATCTGGGTCAAACTTTGAGGTAATCTTGGAAATTTATACATGGCTGTTGTTTAAGGGGAAATTTTATATTTTCAGAATGACAAACAGGGATTAAAATAAGTATTATAAATAAATTATGTATATGATTTTAGAATTTACATGAGGTTGTAAAAATTTATTTTTGGGTCAAAACGGGTTTAACGTTAACAATATTAAGCTAGCAAACTTAGATAAATAGTGAAAAAATATTCTGAAGAGAAGGGTAAATATAAATTTTAAGAAGAGGTAAGACAATTATAAGATAAATTAAGAGTCTTAAATTGTATACTTTATACACTGTGCTGTTTTGATTATTAGAAAAATAAAAACAACGCTTTTCACTAACTTGCAACTTGAGTATTAATTTTATTTATTTCTTAAACATCCTATCATTTGGTCACTTACCTGAGTAGGCTTTTAAAAGAATTCATTCTCCTTGAAAGAAAGCGCAAAGTGTTAAATCTATGCGAGTTAGGTTTTAAATAAAGTCCAGTGATTGGTTCTCTGGCAGATTTTGGCTAACGGTAGCACAGGGTTCGGTTTTAGGCCGTATAAGCTTGTTTCAAAATTTTTAAATAGCGACGGTGGCTCGGCGGCTTGTCGGTCTGAGTGGCCAGTCGCACTGTATGTGTGTGTGTAATTATATACAGATAGGAAATTCATATAAATATTAGGGATACAAAAAATGAATACTTTTAATTCTTCTATGAAATGTAATTGAAATATAGAGCTCTTTTAAGGTGGTCTTTACTCTCTGTATATTTCTATTCTATTTTAAATCTTGCTTATTTTTGTGAAATGGTGTAGCGTCATTTTCTCTACATTGATATTTCCAACAAAATTTAAAATTTCCATAATAAATACTTTCAACATAAACGTAATAAAAAAGACTTCATAAGAAATACGTTTATAAAGACTTGATGTTTGCAAACTTATGCTGTGCAGAATCTAAGTTCCAACACACGGCCATTGTACGTGACACGTTTACCAACCTTCCAGTAATGTATTTCCCACTTACCTGTTATAACAAATGGGACATTCTTACAGTGCTTACATCGTTAATTATCTTTGGTAGACTGTCTTTAGCCGGATCCATTAATTTTATTTTATAATATTGAACACATACAGTAGAATCGAAACTGTTAGGAACGGCTATATAATGAAAATGTACAATGCTTACCCAAAGATGGTTTTACAATATAACAGTCCCCATTACTTTTGTTAAAACATAATAATTTTAAAGAGTATATATGTTACAGTTTTTCTAGAAGTCGAGAGCACTCTTATTTTATATAAACAACTTATGATATGTAGTCATATACAATACAGATTCAGTATCCCTGAGGTGCGTCACTTATAAAAATACTTTAGAAATTCCTAAGACCTCCATTATACACAATATCAAGAGCACAGTGGTACAATATATTACAATAAAAATATTGAAAAGAACCCCAATACCACAAAAATAATCAAAAATAACAAATAAGACAAGTTACTTAAGATTAAACCCTTATGTACATTTCGATGACCATGTCATCATCATCAGAGGGTCTAGTTACAAAACACAATCTAGCACACAAGAAGTTACAAACTAGAATGATCATTCTAGTTTGTAACTTCTTGTGTGCTAGATTGTGTTTTGTAACTAGACCCTCTGATGATGATGACATGGTCATCGAAATGTACATAAGGGTTTAAT
The DNA here is from genome assembly GCA_036971475.1 of Prosapia bicincta. Classification (NCBI taxonomy): domain Eukaryota; kingdom Metazoa; phylum Arthropoda; class Insecta; order Hemiptera; family Cercopidae; genus Prosapia; species Prosapia bicincta. Next base: position 1,011,674 of record JBAIZL010000061.1, read on the forward strand.
CTTAAGTAACTTGTCTTATTTGTTAATTTTGATTATTTTTGTGGTATTGGGGTTCTTTTCAATATTTTTATTGTATTACCTCCATTATAGTGTAAAGAAACTTGGTAAACGTTAATCCGGCAAACTCTTTAAATTGAATTTCAGAAATGAGCTCCGATATTCCAAAAAAGTAGATAGAGTAAAAAATTGAAGGAAAGAAAAAAATCTTATGTTACAGTTTTCTGAAGAAATGGTCTTTAAGAAAAACCTATTCATGGTTTAAAATCGAAGAATGAATCCTTAGGAATTGGGGACCGCTGTGAAACGACCATAGGGTTGTTGTAGGTACAGTTGTCAGAACTTTCCCAACTTGTGTCATAATAATGTTACGGCTTCGTGCAGTACCACGCTGGTAGCTATCAAATCAACCAATTATATAAGCTTGCTTATCTTGTCTTTGAATTTATTTGATTTCAATATTTAGGATTATAGGTTTCTAACTGTTTGTTCAGGATAAAAGTCTAGCCATAGATTCATATTTATATTTATTATTTATAAACGTTCAGTAGAGACGAAATTAAGAGTTTGATATAATAATATTTTATAAATTTTGGTAACAGTATATAACTCTAAAATATATACTAAGACAGATTCCCTTTGCTTTATTTACTGATTTCAGTAAATTATTTCTTAGAATCATACAATTAGTACGAAATAATAAAACATGATAAAAAAAACAATATTGCTGTCGCGTTCAGGAATAAGTGGAGTTATTGACTTGCTTGTGCAATACGTCGTCGCAACATATGGGAACAGTAATATTGATTACATCGCATAAGAGAAAATAGTATTTATAGCTATTTGAGCTTGAAGATACTATTCAAATATTTTTTTATGGTAATATCTTGGGGTGGTAGTGGAAAAATACTGGTATTTTTAAATAGGAATGAAACTTTAAAAATAAAAATTATTAATGTTTCTTAACAGAACATAATAGAGCTACTTGCAAGGGTGGCTCTTCACCGGTAGAAAGCAGATTCACTCCAGGGTAAGCAATTAGGCTTACGTGCTGTCATCATTGCCCCTTATTACAATCAGAAGAAGATTCTTCTGATCTTAGAGTTACTTAATTTCTTATATCCTTTCGTTCACTATTTGAATCGGGCACTGGAGGGCACTTCTTTGATACTCCTATAGGTCTTTCTGGGTTTAGTTCCGATAAACAATTGTACATAAAATCTTCCTTTTTGTAACCTCTAGCATCTCCTCACCCCTGTTTTATCCATTTTAAAAATGCTTTCTATGCTTCGAAACGATGACTTTACTTTAGCTGATCGCCCTAAAACTATAACACCTATGTGACTAGGTTCAGTAGAGAATAGTATCAGAAAAATGAGACATAAATTACCCATGTATTTCTTCTCCTTTTCACATAAGGTAGTATCTTCCTCCGACAACTCTTAATGCTATTTACAAAAACATCACCGCAACAGAACCCACTCTTGGGTTTGACGGTTTTAAAAATAATCCATTATTTAAGTCTATGGAACATTACTGGAGGTATAATAATATGTAAGGCGGGAGCTCTGGGGAGATTATATTTGGTCTGTAACTAATGGAAGCTTCCTCCACGCTTTTAAGCTTCCACCCCTTCAGACAATTCTCCATATGCTGGTCAGAAAGAGCATTTTACTTAGATTTATTGTCTGCATTGTAGTGGTATTATCACAGATATCAGGGGTTGACTAAGAATTTACGTATACTTGTGACATATACTGAGGAAAGGGTGGAAAATTATTTTAATTTCTAATATTAGATAAGGTATGAATAGAGTTGTTTAATATTATTTAGTATTTCCACCAAATATAAACCTACGGCCTAGAATGTAAGAAGGCAGGATATAATACGATTTATATAACCCTTTAATCAGCTTGTATTAAAGCTCTACTTCACGAGCAATTCCTAAGAACTGACTAATAGACTATTTTGGCCACTTGATCCAGTTCACTCAGTTTGCCAGTTCACTCATCTATTCTATATTTACTTTAATGACAGATTTATCAATTCAGAGAAGAAGAACTTTTCAAAAATTATGTTCAAATGTTTAGTAAGTATTTTTGCTTACCAATCGGCGTTACCATTTTGGATGAGTTTTCCCTTCTCTTGATAGACCGGGTTCCACAACTCCTTTCCAAGTTGGTGTGCTGCGTCCATCCTCTGGGATTTGTCTTCATAGCGATCTATTTTGGAAAGAACCCTACTTCTACACGAGCAGAAAATTCTACCTTTTTTGAGACTGGGTTATTACTAAGTTTCTCTATCAACCAATCAAGATCGATTTGCACTTTGTACTCGTTCATGGTAGATTAAATAGTCTTAATTACATCATCTGGACTTTGATAAAGAGTACACACAAGCCTCTAATCAAGCCTCTACATATTTTTGTTTTAGCATTATGTACATTAGGGTTACCAAGTAACCATCCTCTGAGATTTCACATAACCTACTGGCTAACTTTACGCAATTTCCTTACTTATGATCAAAGTCGCGCTTTGGTAGTTATGACCGTTGCGTTCTGACTTGGGAACAGTCTATGAGGAAGGTTGCTTAGCTTCCGAAATGTACACCAGATTAAAAATAATATATTTGTTGTAAGAGGCTTTTATGTATGGATTATTATTAATAAACCACAGTGAATTATTCCAAATAACTAGTGATTTGGACTTTGGTTACCTTTTCGTCACCAAGAGAGTTTAACTTCTTTGTTAATATTATTTTTATTAAAATATTAATTTTCCGTATATTTTCAATAATATATGACAAGTAATATTTAACCCATATATGACAATAAATAGATTTTTAAATGAGAAATAAATTTTCTTTAATGTTCAAATATTGGTGTAAATCTGTTCGTTACTTTCAATATGAAAAGTCATTTAAGTTAAAATCCGATTTTTACTGTTGTTTATGGTTCATGTATCTTGAGTTCTTTCGCCCCATTTCATTACTTTACTTCTTTGTTATGGCCCCACTTATACACTTTTTTATTGCCTTTACATCACATATTAGCACATGTTAATATTTATTGCTATTTAGGTAATTTGTAGTAATTTAGGTAATTTTATATATTAATTTATTTTTAAAAAAATTTATTTATCAAAGCTTTTTTATTTTTTCCAAATGATTAACAATTAATTTAAAATTTTATTTTTTATGTCTTCAAATGGAACCGTATACTTAAACTTATAGATTTATTTCAAATCTGAATTTTATATTAGTTACGACAAGTTATTTTAAATATGGGTCCATATTCACGTAATAAATGGCCAACCTGCATCATAAACGTATTTTTTTATTCTACTATTTTCAATATTGTCTAAACTTATCATTTCTTTATATTAAAAAATAATTTTATTTTATATATGACCTCAGTCTAAACTCACTGGTTTAAACTTGATTTTTTGTCTAATTTAGTTGTATAACACTGTACGGGGGGGGGATGTCCCGTTTCAATACACACACGTACTCAATTCAAATGTTACTGGGGTCTTGCGGTACTGAGTGTTTAAAAAAATGACAAGTAATTTTAATGTCTAATATGTGTGATGCCCTAATAACAAATAATTGCAAAGAAAGAACTACTCAAAAAGTCTTTAATAAACCCTCTGTTCACTGCTATTAGCAACATACGTCACAGAATTCTCATCGAAGTTTTGCCTTTCCCTAAATACTACGGTACTTTAGTTTACCTTACCTCTCTAACTTAAACGACACCGACTCCTCTACTTAATCCAATGTTACAAATTCATTCAAAGTCCGTTTTTGAAAGTTTACTATAGATAGTCCAAATTGATTAATTTACATCTGGGACTTTTAAACTCTTATTTATTAAAATCAAACCTTTTAAACTATTTTATACGTTTACAAAAGTGAACGATATTGTTGAATGAGTTTTATTGATTTTTGCAGTTCGTAGTGGTTGGAATTTAGTAGCAATCAAGTAAATTCTACTAAATAGAGAATGTATGCTATCAAAATGGCATTAGTATACAGTCTTGTTGTATAATCTTGTGTTTTATTCAAATCAAACAATTACAAAATGTTAATAAAATAAAAGTAATGAGTTTTAAATTTATAGATGTCACAGCGTAAAAAAGATAGTACCATTAAAGTCAGATTTTCCGTTTGAAATCGTCTCATACATACAAAAGTCTTCCACAAACCATATATCGTTTACGAAAGTCTTCTAAATGCCTTCCTGTTTGTACAGAAGCCCCCCTTAAAAACGCAATAAAAATAAGATAATTTGAAGATTTATTTCTACCATATCATGTTTGTAATAAAAGGTTGAACATTTTGGATCCACTAGCTGACATGAAACTTCATTATTTCAAGTAACTGAAATCGGGAAAGGTTTTGACGTGTACAATTTTATCGAAAACAGTAATATAGTTTCATTTGTGCGGAATAATTTTGAATAACTATAATTATTATGGTTATTATTTGAAAACATGAACATGGTTGTGATAGAAAATATGAAGCAAAGATAATCATTTAATCTGTCCAGTTGTTAAAAAATTATTTCTTATTCTTTGGTATTGAATTATTAGTTTTCATTAATATGTTTTACAATTTTTAAAAAAATTTTAATTTCCTGTGGTAGGCGTAACACTGTATGCTTCTTTCATGGAGATCTTTCGCTTTCGTCACGCTCACGAAGCGCTCTTCGTAGGAGTATTTTAGCTTAAATTATTATAACATGTGATTTCATACGACAGCTGATTTCATGTTATAGGTTATGTTGTAGAACAGCTGTCTTAAAGCAAAGGCTATGTTGCTTCATTTATTGGAGTTGCTACAGAAACACTCCTAGATTAGCCGTCTGATTTAGTTCATAGATTACATTCGCATTGGTGCAAAAGTTACTGTAAACATATTAAACTTTCTAGAGTAGCTCTTTACATGTGCCGTCTATTCCTTAATAACAAGTTGTATCAAAAACAACTTGTAAACTATTATTGATTTTTTGAGTGAATTTTTAGCAGTACTAAATATCAACAATTTTTAGCACAGTTACAAACCAGGACCCGACACACACCGTCAGACTATTAGATTAAACCTCATTATTACATAGACTTTGTTCTGATTATAGTGAATAAGTTATTAGAAAAGTACGATTTGATTTAATTTAGTTTATTTTTCGTGAAAATTGAGAAATATCGCTATTAAATACCAAATAAATTTTGAGTTTATGTATGGGACTCATTGGAGACGCCGATGGAAAGAAAAATTCATTTTTAATATATTTATTATATATTTTTATTATATATTTATTTAATAAATTGTTTTTCCACAGCTATTTAAATGTTAGTGGGATTATCGTTAATAAGTAATACTACACTAAACGGGACTATAAATAAAATATAATACTTATAAACATTTTATTTATAGTTAGTTATTTAGATACTTTGGTGATGATAACTTTGTTAATATGACCCTTGTTACAAATTAAATTCTTTTCCTTTGGTTATTATTTAACTTTTCCTTTTTCTAACTAAGCTCAACTTTTATACAAAATAATTTATTTAAAAAAAATCAATCAAACTCTAAGAAAATGATCGCTGGTTAACCAAACTAAAATTGTTTCCTCAAAAATATTAAATTGATTCTCACATTCACATTAAAACTTATCAAATCCTTCACTCGGGACAACCAATCGGTCGTTAACTACACAGTTAGCTCGTTAACAGATTCACAAAAGCAAAGGACTCGACATAGTACCCTTATGCTCGATAAAGTTTAAATTGGCTGCATTCCTATCATGGAATTACTTTCCAAGACATCACTTGGTTAGGAGAAACAGATGTTCTTTGTGTTATTCTTTCTTCCGTCTAGACTTCTACACTTATTGCTTTCAATTTTCCCAGCTTAGAATATTATAAAACCTGTTTCTGTATCTTTAACCTCTAAATTTTCTTACGCATAATATTTTCAAAAACTAAATAATACTTTAACCCTCCGACACTGTTTTCTGCTAAAATTATATTTATGTTTAGTTCTTCCAAATAAAATACTTATTAACCACATTATGTAGTTTAGTTTTAAAATTTAATCTGACTTTTTCAATCAAATGGTATTTGAAGTAAATGAGACACATCTCGTTACTAAATCAAAGTAAAAGCTCCATGTTTTTGTAATAATATTTAAAGACGCTAAACATCTCATGATACATTTTAAGCAATCTCTTCATAAACGACTATTATATTCTCGTTACAAATTTATATATCCCTACGTAATAGTTCTGCGTTAATCAAGGTCCCTGGTCTGCCCTGCCAAGAGGTACGTTACAGAAAAGCAAATAAGACGTTATTTTGTAAGCAACCATGGCTGGCAACACCTCTGAAGATGACACTGTAGTTGAAATATACCTGATACATCCAGTATTGTGCTTCATCCAATGTCTTCTAGTGGTTGCTCCAAAATTTAAGGACAGCTGTTATCGCCAACACGATCTGAGCCTATCTGCTTATCCAGAAAGCACCACGCTGAGAGTGTTTTCACTATAGACAATTGACTAATTTTCTAGAGCTTATTTGAAAAATACCTTTGCATCATCTCAGGCAGATGACAGAGCTCTCCATCCGATATAACTCCTCTCAAAAAACTAGGAGCATCTATTTCCAGCTCTTCTAACTCCTCTGAAATACTGTAATATTACTCTGAAAATCTATTACCTATTGATATGATGCTCGTACGTCCTGTCTTGACACATGCTGACTCTGTCTGAGGAGGGACTCCGTACGAAGACATCTTGTCAACACATTAAACCTTCTCTAGATTGCGAGAAGCATTTCCCAACCCGGCTGATTATTTCTAGCAAAGCAAACGAAAGGATCTGCCCTTGGTTAATTCGTGGGCTCTTGTCTCTCTGCTAAGCTCTTGGCACTTCGTGACTTACGAGGGAATATCCTGCTTGTAATACTCAAATTTGCATGAAATATTTATGCGTAGGATTTTCTAATGAGATATACACGCATATACGTTATAGATATAAACCATTACATGGTAGGTTGTTAACTCTTCCCAAGACCACACATGTTTCTATTTGTTGGATGAATGTGTTTCTGTTTTAAAATACTCAAATTACAAATAAAACACAAAACGCAAATACATCTATTTTATTAATAAATGTAGAAAATAAAGCTAGCACTGATAACCTTAGTTCTGTATAAATGATTACTTTAGAGAGAAAATAAACGAAGAATACCCAATACTTAGGAAAGCAGAGGTAGATGCCACAGACCTGATCCCTCAGTTAAGCTGCAGGTAGTCTTAATCACGATAAGAGCTAGCTTCGTCCTTCAAGTAGTTTCAAAGTAATAGAGGCTTTCGTATATCCTAGCCATAGTATGTGAGGATAAACAAGTGCACAGCATGACTTTCAGGCATGGATCTGTCGCAGCCTTGGTATAGAATAAAACAGTAGTGTCTCGCCTAACAGGACCAAGCGGGGCTATTATAATTAGTTTATTATTTGATAATTACAACATTTTATTATATTTTTAACAGACTATAAAATTTCCTTTTGTGTAAATATAACATTTTGACATATACAGATTTACAATATATGAATCATAAATTCCAACTTTCAATGTTATTTTTTTTAATTTCGCCAAATTAAATCAAATAACAATACGTTTTACAATTCAAATTAAACTTATGTAAAGCCATTTAATATCTATTACGAGAGGTAGATGCCAGAGACCTGATCCCTCAGTTAAGCTGCAGGTAGTCTTAATCACGATAAGAGCTAGCTTCGTCCTTCAAGTAGTTTCAAAGTAATAGAGGCTTTCGTATATCCTAGCCATAGTATGTGAGGATAAACAAGTGCACAGCATGACTTTCAGGCATGGATCTGTCGCAGCCTTGGTATAGAATAAAACAGTAGTGTCTCGACTAACAGGACCAAGCAGAGTCAGCCTGAACCGTGCAAGTCTTCTGGAAACATAGTATCCCCCCTAGTTTAGCTGCTCGCAGCAAGCCACTGTCATTTAGTAATATTTTTTACTTCTTTAACAAAATGTCTTAACTCTTACGCAGAAAGTCAGACTTGGATAGTTACTCGAGAGATTGTAGTTTAATATTTCATAATTACAACATTTTATTACATTTTGTTTTTTACAGACTATAAATTTTTTTTAAATATAAATATAACGTTTTGACATAATATAAAGATTTACAATAAATGAATTATAAATTCCAACTTTCTTTGTTAATTGTTGTATTTCACCAAATTAAATCAAATATCATTAAGTTTAACGATTCAAATTAAACTATGTAAAGCCATTTAATATAAAGTCATACATAATGAGTGATTGGGAGACACCAACTGTAAACTGAATGGCGTTGTACGGAAGTGCAGCAGTAAGACGAGGAAGGGTCAAGGATGCATTAGCCAATATTTTGTAGCAGAGGAAAGGAGAGATTCTATGGTAGACCAGAATTAATTACTTGAGCCTTCAACGTAAGACTGAAGGACCCCCAGGCAGCCGCAATCAGGTTACAGTTGGTGTCACCTAAGGGAGGATTACCCACGACTTACTAGACGGCCAGCACCGAATAAAGCAAACTAACCTATGTTAGCTCCGCAGAGAATCACAACAAAGTGAGAAACGTTTCTACGCAACGTTCTAAGTATGGTTATTGTTGCAAATATATTGTTTCAATTTTATATTATATTCTACTAGCGTTATCCCACGAGCGTTGCTGCGCCGAAAATCATAATTTTATAATAGAAAATGGAAAATTATTATATTAATTTTCTAATACGAAATGCAAATCAAATGTCTAAATAATTATATTTTATTTACTGTAATGCTGGAGGATTTGCAATGTTTTTCGCATTTCATTAGGCGCAAGCCTATATATATTTATACAAACATGTCATTGTTTGCAAATAAACGTTTTCAATTAAGTTTTAGTAAGGTTTTTTTTCAAAATAAACCTAACTCCGAAAATCTGTTTATAAATAACAGTAACAAACACAGAATATATTGTTTAAAATTAAAACCAATAAAGGCTGTAGTAAAACTAAAAGAAGAAAAGAATTTTTAAGGTGAACTATCGTGAGTTGTTCAAATGCTAGAGAAAAAAATGTTTGAATTCGATGCCAGATATTAACTTAACTAAGAAAAAAAATTAAACCGAGCAGCAATATAATATATTATGATGATGGGGTGAATAGTTCGCGTGTGTAACTAATAGAGAGACTGTAATATACTTGGAAAATAGATATGTATTCATGCAGCCATGGAATTACTCCATTCACAAGACAGATTCAAATATATGTACCTCGTACATATAATTCATATTTTCATTGTAAGTTCTATAGACGTAGACACGTGATATAAAGATATTTGCAACGTAACGAAATGTACAGCTACGTTATCAATCATCGTACTTGCCAAATACGGTTCCTCTACCCATAATTAATTACCGCATTTACTATTGTTATAATGTTATACCAAATACCGCCTCTGGTTCATTTTGTTGTTTTTATAGGGTTAATATTATATAATGTAATATTAATAAAATATGAATATTATATTATTATATTAACTAGACGTGTAAGTAGAACGCATATAAATGACCATAGAATATATTTCATAAGCTACCTCTAAATTTGGTACCATAAAGTTGTATCACCTTCGAATAGATTACACATGTTCGGCAAAAACAAATATTATTTAGGTTTTAGACATACAGCTTTTTAAAAAAAAATTAAATTAATTAGTTGTCATTTTACTGGGCTAGTCATAACTTTTTTTGGTTTACTTTTAAAAGCAGTTTTTTATATTTCATTTTCAGCCTATTCAACAGGATATTTAAAACATAGTTTTAAATAGTGTTTATGATTATTTCATAGTTTTTAGTGTTTTCAAAAATGCTCATTTCAAATGAAACATGTTTTGATCGTACTTTTACTTTCAACACCTGAATGTAGTATTAATAACATTTATTTAGGAAATAGGAAAAATAAAATAAAATTTTTAAGTTAAAAAATTTGCAAACAACTAACATCAGTTAACAATAAAACTACTCGTTTCTATGGTTTTACAATTGAATTTTAATTTCGACTCAAAAACCAAGTGTTGAATTAATTTGTTTTCTCCCTTATCTTTTACGTTCTATCTTACATCATTAATTAATTTTATTTATTTTGTGTATATGCAGTTTCGGTAAGTTCCATAAAATTCATTATGTACGTTATTAATGGATATGTTCTCGTAAGCTTGCACCTGGATTAGCAGATATCTAGATAAAGTGTTTTGTGTATAATTTAAAAACAAATTATTACAGTTTTAGTTGTTTTCTGAAACGCTCATCCATTTCCCGCAGCGTAAGTGTATTTGCATATTCGCATATGGCAGGACCATATACATGTTTAAAGAATTTTTGCTGAAAGAATTGCCGATCCTAATCCTGACATTGGAAGCGAGACAAATTTAGATGTGAACTTCGAACAGCGAGTGGGAACTAAGAAAATCAATATTTACGAGACGTTTAATCGCGAGCAACATGTAAAATGTTTTATAACCATCTAAATAACGTAAATTATAAGTTTCTTGGAATTTACCATAAAATCAATTTGAATTATATTCTTTATCGCAAATAATTTATGTGTTTATAAACATAATTATTGAAGGGAAACACCTTTGTCAAAGTGACCCTGGTGTTTCACTCCTAATTTATCTCATGAGGGCCAGGACTGGGGAGACCGCAACTGGGACGTAGACACTCACTCTGGTAACTAGCCTGTTTTAAATTAGCAATTACCGACTTATCGAGATTCTAGATAAAATAAACTTATTAGGAGCTATTGAGACATAGCGTACTTGATCGACCTAAGCAATCTTCGTCATTGTCTAACCTCTAGGAAGCATGGTTGAGCAAGACGACAAAACATAAGTTTGTTCAGTTAAAGGTTAAAAGTCCCGCATCTAAGAATATTAAAATTAAATATCAAAATAATTCCTGTTACTTTATTCCTAATAATAAATTTTATTTTTCACACTTCGAATCCTTGATTACCACATGTTATTACTGACTTAAACAGAAATGTCTTACGTAGAAATTTATAAACGAAGTAAGGTTTTTAAAATTATTTCATGTTTGTTACATTACTAAACGCTAAAGCGAATAACATAAGGTACAACAAAAGAGAAGCACTAAAACGACAAGAAAAAGAGACGTGTACGAAAGAACGTGTTGTTTCATTAATGTATGTAAGAAGTATAAGCTATGGAATTAAAAATTTAATGTTTGTTCATTCTATCATTTGTTTCTAAATTTTACTGCTAAAAAGTATATATTTACTAGTACTAAACTGTATAGCATAATTACACCATTATTCTTTAAAAGAGAAAATAGACGCAGGATGCGTCTAAAATATATTCAATATACAATATAATGATACATTACTTTACAACTTCCATTGTTTCACCCTTTGTGTCCATTTTATAGGATTAATGCATGTTAGTTTATTAATATGTATTAGCTTATTTTGTTCCTAATTGGTACAAACAGGTGTTTTTTTGCAAAGTGTTGCTAGATTATACAGGGGTTAGTTTGAGTGTTGCTAGACTATACACGGATTAGGTAGCATTTTTGATAGACTACACACGGATTAGTTAACAGTGTTGCTAGACTATACAAGGGTTAGTTTGCAGTGTTTTGTTATAATATACAAGGGTTAGTTTGCAGTGTAGCTAGATTATACAAAGGTTATTTTACAGTGTTGCTAGACTCTACAGGAGTTAGTTTGAGTGTTGCTAGACTATGCAAGGGTTATATTGCAAGTGTTGTTAGAGTATACAGGTGTTTTTTTGCAAAGTGTTGCTAGGTTATACAAGGGTTAGTTTGAGTGTTGCTAAACTATACAAGGGTTTGTTTGCACTGTTGCTAGAATATACAAGGGTTAGTTTGAAGTAATGATAGACTATACAGACGTTAGTTAGCAGTGTTGCTAGACTATTCAATGATTAGTTTGCAGTGTTGCTAGACTACACAAGGGTTAGTTTACAGTGTTGCTAGACTATACAGGGGTTATTTTGCAGTATTGCTAGACTATGCAAGGGTTAGTTTGCAGTGTTGCTAGTCTCTACAGGAGTTAGTTTGAGTGTTACTAGACTATACATGGGTTACTTAGCAGTGTTGAAAGACTATAAAAGAGTTAGTTTGCAAAGTGTTGCTATACTATAAAAGGGTTAGTTTGCAGAGTAGCTAGATTATACAAAGGTTAGTTTGCAGTGTTGCTAGACTATACAGGGGTTATTTTGCAGTGTTGCTAGACTATACAAGGTTTAGTTTGCAGTGTTGCTAGACTATACAGGAGTTATTTTGCAGTGTAGCTAGGCTATACAAGGGTTAGTTTTCAGTGTTTTGTTATACTATACAAGGGTTAGTTTGCAGTGTAGCTAGATTATACAAAGGTTATTATGCAGTCTTGCTATACTCTACACGAGTTAGTTTGAGTGTTGATAGACTATACAGGGTTTATTTTGCAGTGTTGCTAGACTATACAGGGGTTATTTTGCAGTGTTGCTAGACTATATAAGGGTTAGTTTGCAGTGTTGCTAGACTATACAAGGGTTAGTTTGCAAAGTGTTTCTAGACTGTACAAGGTTTAGTATTCAGTGTTTTGCTATACTATACAAGGGTTAGTTTGCAGTGTAGCTAGATTATACAAAGGTTAGTTTGCAGTGTTGCTAGACTATACAGGGTTTTTTTGCAGAATTTCTAGACTATGCAAGGGTTAGTTTGCAGTGTTGCTAGACTCTACAGGAGTTAGATTGAGTGTTGATAGACTATACATGGGTTACTTAGCAGAGTTGCTAGACTATACAAGGTTTAGTTTGCGAAGTGTTGCTATACTGTACAAGGTTTAGTTTGCAAAGTGTTGCTAGACTCTACAGGAGTTAGTTTGAGTGTTGCTAGACTATGCAAGGGTTATATTGCAAGTGTTGTTAGAGTATACAGGTGTTTTTTTGCAAAGTGTTGCTAGGTTATACAAGGGTTAGTTTGAGTGTTGCTAAACTATACAAGGGTTTGTTTTCAGTGTTTTGCTATACTATACAAGGGTTAGTTTGCAGTGTACCTATACTATACAAGGGTTAGTTTGCAGTGTAGCTAGATTATACAAAGGTTAGTTTGCAGTGTTGCTAAACTATACATGGGTTACTTAGCAGTGTTGCTAGACTATACATGGGTTAGTTTGCAGTGTTGCTAGACTCTACAAGAGTTAGTTTGGGTGTTGCTAGACTATACATGGGTTACTTTGCAGTGTTGCTAGACTATAAAAGGGTTATTTTGCAGTGTTGCTAGACTCTACAGGAGTTAGATTGAGTGTTGATAGACTATACATGGGTTACTTAGCAGAGTTGCTAGACTATACAAGGTTTAGTTTGCGAAGTGTTGCTATACTGTACAAGGTTTAGTTTGCAAAGTGTTGCTAGACTCTACAGGAGTTAGTTTGAGTGTTGCTAGACTATGCAAGGGTTATATTGCAAGTGTTGTTAGAGTATACAGGTGTTTTTTTGCAAAGTGTTGCTAGGTTATACAAGGGTTAGTTTGAGTGTTGCTAAACTATACAAGGGTTTGTTTTCAGTGTTTTGCTATACTATACAAGGGTTAGTTTGCAGTGTACCTATACTATACAAGGGTTAGTTTGCAGTGTAGCTAGATTATACAAAGGTTAGTTTGCAGTGTTGCTAAACTATACATGGGTTACTTAGCAGTGTTGCTAGACTATACATGGGTTAGTTTGCAGTGTTGCTAGACTCTACAAGAGTTAGTTTGGGTGTTGCTAGACTATACATGGGTTACTTTGCAGTGTTGCTAGACTATAAAAGGGTTATTTTGCAGTGTTGCTAGACTCTACAGGAGTTAGATTGAGTGTTGATAGACTATACATGGGTTACTTAGCAGAGTTGCTAGACTATACAAGGTTTAGTTTGCGAAGTGTTGCTATACTGTACAAGGTTTAGTTTGCAAAGTGTTGCTAGACTCTACAGGAGTTAGTTTGAGTGTTGCTAGACTATGCAAGGGTTATATTGCAAGTGTTGTAAGAGTATACAGGTGTTTTTTTGCAAAGTGTTGCTAGGTTATACAAGGGTTAGTTTGAGTGTTGCTAAACTATACAAGGGTTTGTTTTCAGTGTTTTGCTATACTATACAAGGGTTAGTTTGCAGTGTAGCTAGATTATACAAAGGTTAGTTTGCAGTGTTGCTAAACTATACATGGGTTACTTAGCAGTGTTGCTAGACTATACATGGGTTAGTTTGCAGTGTTGCTAGACTCTACAAGAGTTAGTTTGGGTGTTGCTAGACTATACATGGGTTACTTTGCAGTGTTGCTAGACTATAAAAGGGTTATTTTGCAGTGTTGCTAGGCTATAAAGAGGTTATTTTGCTGAGTTATAATTACAAGGGTTAGTTTGCAGTGGTAATAGAATATAAAATTTAGTTTGCAGTGATGCCACACTATAAAGAGGTTAGTTTGTAGTTTTGCTACGCTATACAAAAGTTAGTTTCCAGTGTTGCTGGACTGTACAAGGGTTAATTTTCAGTGCTGCTAGAGTATACAAATGTTATTTTGCAAAGTGTTTTTATAGTTTTAAGTTGATTTCCTGGGTTTCAATTCATTACTGTTATCTCTTATGAAGGATTGTTAATATTGGTAAGAGAATAAATGTGAGGTTATAGTACGTGAAGAGGTTAGGTTACTGAAGATAAAGAGAGAAATATCTATCTAACTTGTTCTCTGTAGTTTACAAAAAAAACCCTTGCTTGTAATTCTCTAATCATGTAAAATGTTTTGCGATTCGGCGTCTCCTTACAAATAAGATTTTAGTCATAATAATATTGCTCCTACATTTTACCATTACAGGAATTATTTTATTACTAATTGTTTTAAAGTGCAAAATAAATTTCCCTAATATTCTAACTCTTTGGACCTAAGTTAAACCCTCAAATATTTCCAATGCCTCATTACATTATCTGGTCAAAATCGCATTAATGGATGACTAAATAAGTGTCCCTCACCACCAAAGTTTGCGATTGCAACTTAAGTACTTGAAATTGCAGCGATAAGAATTTAGCAGGAACTATTTCATTATATCTTGTTCAAGATGAAAAGGTTACTTGCGGAAAACGTCTAATCGCAGATAGTATTGTTATAAATTTTGTAATTAGTTTTTTAGTAGGTACGCTTGGAAATATAGAAATAAATAATATTCACACTTTTAAAGGTAGCATAGAAGTGTATAATGAAGGAAACGTATTTTCTCCCCTTCAATCTTTATTCAATAATAAATTATTAAAAATTTATTGAAACAAAATTACTCTTGATAAATGTAATTAAATAAAACACACGCTAAACCTAAGCAATTACCAAGCATTATAGCTCAGGAGAGACAGGGTATACGGTCCTTGCTTGGAACCAAATGTAACCTCCTCACACCCACCTTATTACTCTCAGTCTGAACATGGGTGCTTATTTTCACAAGCTGAGTCGATCATAAGCACACATAAATTTGCTGGCTATATCGGGAGTCGAAAGCAGGACCCTTCGATTAGTAGCAAATTACACTACTTACTAGACCCCTCAGCCGCCAATATAATATTAGGAAGGTAAAGTTTTGTTTACTTCTATATTATGAAAATTAAACGGTTTTTTACTTTGTATAAATAAATTATAAAGTAATATCTAAATTATAAATAACATATACTACATATATTTATTAAAATATGTTTGTATAATGAAGATGGAGTTCACAAAACGAAACCAGT
>JBAIZL010000061.1:1032500-1147500 GCA_036971475.1 Prosapia bicincta
TGTGTATAAAGACAAAATAAAGTAGTTTGTAAAATATTAGAGTAATTAAAAGTTAACAACTTAATTTCTCAAACTTCAAGTTAGTTAAGAGCTTCTATCATTGCTTTAATGATGCTGCTGTTGCACTGTTATGCAAATATTTCCCCTTCCCAAATGGTGAAATATCTGTCTGCTAGAGTGCAGCACCGCTTATTTTCTGTAAGTGTAAGTAATAATTTTACTTTGCGAAAAATAGTTTCCGTGTTGGGTTACACCTTTTAAAGAATCTGAATAATCCTTATTTTCTCCAAATAGTTACTAAGAAATAGGTAATCGGAGAATTCTTAACACAAACAAGTAATATAAACAATGTTGTTTTAAAGTCAATTTATATTTAGGTATATCCAATTTCCCTCATCTCCAGCGATTTAATTTTACATTGCCTAGTGAAGATCAGTGCCAATGATGCTGACCTTGAATGCATAGTAGTTTTTCCCAGTACCATACTTCTGTTTTATTGAGTACCTACTGAAGCAGACCTTTAAGGACCTCTTCCAATGCCCTTCCAATGCCCTTCTAATGCCCCCTGACAAGGATAGCTATATCATCCGCATATCATATCGTCTTAACACTCATTCCACTGACCATCCTTAGAAGGCCGTCCACGACGAGGCACCACACCAGAAGGGATAATACCCCACCCTGCGGTCAACCCTGCGAAACCATCCCACTTATTGTACCCCTATCAAGGATGCAATACCTATTCAATTTTCCAAGGAGCTCATAAGTCAATTTATAATTCCGTTGGAGGCTCTTGTAATGACCAATATAGAGCTCTTATTAAATGCCTCTTTCTACAACAAGAAAACCCCCAATACATATCCCCTTGTTGTTGATCTGACCCTCAATGAAGTCCACAACCGGGAACAACGCAGTTTTCACTGACCTACTAGTCCGTTAAGGATGTTGGTTCTGCTAAAGCGGATACGGATTCAGAGGTTCCTCCTTCAAATATTGGTCTACCAGCCTTTCCAGCAAGAACAATGCTTTACCTATATATAACTCTTCCTCCCCGGTTGAGCGACAAAGACAATTTTCGTTTTGAGTCACAGCCCGGGGTTGTAACCTCCCCTGAGTATCCCTTTAGCTGCCCTTATAGAAACTCTGGCTGTATTTATATGCTTGCCAGGTCTCCACCATATTATTTTTCCTTGCTCTATTAAAGAGCTGTCTAGTTTCCTTCCGTTTTGCATCTAACTCACAGTTCCACTTAAGCTTACGGCGTTGTGTTTATCCGCTAGAGAGGGTAACTTTCTCAAACGAAGTAGAAATTGCAATCCTAACATAAGCCTAACACTAATAAAGTATTTTCCAGATCGTTTGGTGTACCATACTTACCACGGATGTCAAACCTCCTCATTGAAGACTTAAAACATTCCCCGTTTGTTCTTCTCGGGTTTCTAAACCACACAACATGGGGGACAACTCCCCTCATTGCAGCAGTAATAGTCCTATGATCTGACATGGAAGACTCATCCGAAACCATCCGAAACCATCCGGCCATGCACCCACCTTACCATCAGTCTGTTGCAGAAAGTGATATCTAGTACCTCCCTTTGGTTTGATGTGACTAATGTTAGTTCAGCACCTGTGTTTAAAACCACAAGGTTTTTTTTCAAGCCATGAAGACACGACATATTCGATTCTTAATATCTGTCAAAAGGTTTTCTGCACTAACATTGCTTTTTCTAAAAAAGAAAACTCAGTATGTGTCAAGTTAGTGTTAAAAGGATTGTGGCCAAAGTTAATAATGGTAGGTTAAACGTGTTCGTCACAAAAAGCTTGTCATCACTTTCTATGAGCCCAGAACTTATTTTTCCATTTTGTATTTTGAATTAGAGTTTGAGTGGTGCTATTTTATATAAGTTGGTTATTTGTTTCCGGTATTTTGTGTTCTTCTACCTTTATGGTGGACAATATGGTTCTACAATATGGTGGAAAAATTTGTCCTCATTTGCCGGGGTTTGCTTTCGATGCCGCCATTTTTCAATCTATGAGCAATACCACAGTGTAACGAAACTTTGCTCACACGGAGGAAGGGGTTTCGAGGCGTGGTATATCATATACAGTAGACCCTCGATGTATACAGAACCTATGAGCAATACCACAGTGTAACGAAAGTTTGCTCACAATGAGGTAGGGATTTCGAGGCGGGGTATATCATATACAGTAGACCCTCGATATATACAGAACCTTTGAGCAATACCACAGTGTAACGAAACTTTGCTCACACTGACGTAGGGGTTTCGAGGCGTGGTATATCATATACGGTATACCCTCGATATATACAGAACCTATGAGCAATACCACAGTGTAACGAAAGTTTGCTCACACTGAGGTAGGGATTTCGAGGCGGGGTATATCATATACAGTAGATCCTCGATATATACAGAACCTATGAGCAATACCACAGTTTAATGAAAGTTTGCTCACACTGAGGTAAGAATTTCGAGGCGGGGTATATCATATACAGTAGACCCTCGATATATACAGAGCCTATGATCAATACCACAGCTTAACGAACGTTTGCTTACACTGAGGTAGGGGTTTCGAGGCGGGGTATATCATATACAGTAGACCCGCGATATACACAGAACCTATGAGCAATACCACAGTGTAACGAAAGTTTGCTCACACTGAGATAGGGGTTTCGAGGCCGGGTATATACATATACAGTAGACCCTTGATATATACAGAACCTATGAGCAATACCACAGTGTAACGAAAGTTTACTCACACTGAGGTAGGGCTTTCGAGGCGGGGTATATGCATATACATTAGACCCTCGATATTCGTGGTTGGTAAAATTACAGAATATCCCGCTATTATGTATCGTAATGGGAAAAAAACAACGAGAAAGACATTGTAGCTACGGGGCAGGTTGTAGGATAATGTGCCCTTGTGCACAATGGATTTATTTTGTGCACTACTGCAGTTACTTATCACAAAGACATCTGATTATTCTCTAAACATCCGTTATACTGTACACTACAATTCGCACTACTCAAAAGGTAGGGATTCTTTATCTATAAGAAGTAGCGTTACCGTCGTGACAAACAACTACGAGTCAATCCGGCGCCCGGATCATACGTTTAGGATCCATACTTCTTCTATTTACTTACTGCTAGTTTAACAGCTTTCGAAATCCAAAGATAGATAATCGTATACGGCGGGCGTAACTAACTCGGATTTTGTTTTCCCCACCAGTTGCCAAATTGGTGTAAAATTCGCTTGTCGTGGCTGCTAGTTTCGGGAACGTTGCGTCTAGTTGTGGAATTTTTTAGTGAATTTGTTTAGCTTAGTTTTGACCATTCCTTTAAATTGTTTATCCAGGCCATGATGCCATCAAACTTTGATAGGGACAAGAAAATGCAAAAAATCGTTATGCCGTTGTTTAAAGAAATTGACCTTTTAGATAAATTAAAATGTGGAGAAAGTATAACATATGTCGCAAAGAAGCAAAGAAGTAGTGTTAACGAGTCCGCAGTGCATTACATAAAGAATATGTATTGAAAATGTATCGCCAAAGTTGGAATTAAAATCTGTCGGTTTATGTATGGTTAGAGAAACAGAAGCAGCCGTTATTGAAATTGATCGCTTTTTAGAATGGGCAATAAAGTTTAATCGAGAGCTGAAAAAAGCACTATCCCCATATAACGATGTGTGTAGAAAACTAGCATAAAATATCTCACTAAGTAAAAAAAATCAAATTATCATTTTCAAAAGATTATTTATATAAAATAGAGTGTTTAAAGATTTAGTGGAGAGTGTTTAATAATAAAGAATATATGTGTTTGTGTATGTGAGTGCGCATAATTAATAGACATTTCGGATTGAAGGAAAATGTAATTGACAATAAATATATGTAGACTATTAAATTATGTAGTACGTAAATATGCCACACTGAATTATAAGTGTAGGGCATAGCTGTAGTTAATGTTAACCTTTTTTATGTGGAGTTTAACCCTCCCCTTTCCATTTACAGTTGGTTTCAGTATTCGCGGTTTCACTATTTGCAGTAAATTCGGGAAAGTAAACACGTGAATAACAAAAAACCACTGTGTATGTATGTATGTATGTATGTATGTATGTATGTATGTATGTATGTATGTATGTATGTATGTATGTATGTATGTATGTATGTATGTATGTATGTATGTATGTATGTATGTATGTATGTATGTATGTATGTATGTATGTATGTATGTATGTATGTATGTATGTATGTATGTATGTATGTATGTATGTATGTCCCACAGCTGCCTTTTCCAGCCGGTGCCTGGGGTCACCACGATAAGATTAACAATCTTGTCTTGTTGCTCGATGCTATTTCCACACAGCCTTATTCTGACAGAACGCAGTCAACGGTATACTGAGGCAATTAAACCTCTATTGTGATAGAAAGTAATTTCTTTTAAAATTTAAAAAAATGTATAAAAATAAATAAGTTTTAATAAACATGTAAATACAACGTGTATATAAACTTTAATATCGCCTATGCGAGTTAAAACCAAACAACAATCAAGAATAAATCTCATTTACATTACCATAGTTACGTAAAGACATTTTTCATCATATTTTGTTAGAATAGAGAACAAAAATATGAAGCTGAAATATATTTGGAGACTTTGTAAGCATTTACTAACTTATTTAACGGAATTTCTACTTATAGAACAATACATTCCGACCCTCCCGACTGTGTGTATCAACAAGTACGAATAAACCCTGGTGAAAGTCAGGGTAGGCTTATATGTGATTGCCGACACTTACAGGAGCGTAGGACAGCCTAACTAGAGCCTTATGTAGGCCTATGTTTCGGTAAAATAGTAAGCTTTGGATGTTTCCACCCTATTAAGGAAACCATACATAAGTTACTGTTTTATCCAATAAAACTAAATAACATACTTTATTACTTAGCTTCACGTAGGGTTTTTATTATCCATTAGCAATAGCCTTTGTATCGTTTCACTTTTGTTAATTCACCCTGTCTCATAACTTGACTTATATTATGGTATGTCTCTACCACACCAAAAATATCCTATGAAATCTCTGTCTGCCTTTCATTCTCTTCCTCCTCTCTCTTCCTCTTGTCTACATTTTCTTCTCTGTCTTCTTCTTTTCTCTCTCACTCCTCGATTCCTCGTTTTTTCTCGTCTTCCTACTCACTCGCTCCTCGTCACTGATATTCTTTCCAATGCTTCTGTCTCTTACTCCTTCTCTCTCTTACATTCACTTTAATAGCAAATTTTATTTTTATCTTCACAAATTCATCATTAAATAGTCATGCTCTCACAAAAGCTAGTTAGTTATATTTGTGAAATATTGTCAGCTGTGCGATGTTTTTAGTAAAACATTTCCGACTCTTTAAATATAAAATAAACGTTATATATAAAGTAGAGTATAAAGTAGAAATTACGTTTTAAATAAAGAAACATGAACACATTTAGTTGCATCAGTTAGAAAACGAAAAAAAACATGCTGCAATCTGCGTCAGGAAAATGAGAGCACTTTATAAAATATACTAATTTTTTCAAAGGTTTTTTTTGTGCTTTGATTATTGTCATTGCTAAGGTTGGCCTTATTGAAAATAGAATCTTAACGAATGAAAAAAGCATATTTTTATCTGTTGTTATTAGTTTTATTCTTGGAAGAAATACTGCATCGCCTTTTGTTTTTGCCAGTAACTATTTCCAAGTATAATGATTTCTTCAACACAACGTCCAGGATTAGTCTTACTCTACTTATCAGTCCAGAAGGCATTTATATTTCTGATTAACATAACTATAGCTCCAATCTACATTTTTATATTGTGTGGAGGAACTCCAGGTGGTGTTATTGAATTCAGGCAAACGCTATTCTAAATCACATAATTTTCATTATTTAAAAGGTGCCTAAAATTTGGATATGTTCTTCTCCTACATTGTGAATGATTCTTGACTTTTCTCTCCACCACCATTCCTAAATAGTTGTCTTCGAACTCGGTGCCATTATTTATACTGCACACCATTCTCAAACTCGCACCCTTCCTCTGTGAGATACATTTCAGTTAAATAATACAATAAAATACACAATCAAATTCACATCAGGTAATATTATCCCCATCTGGTATATTTATTAATCACCATCTGGCATATAGGGCTTACTCACTTAATAAACCCTCTTGTGATATATCCATTAGAAAATCAATGGACCTATCAAGGCCAGTGGGGCTAAGCCCAGGTTATTTTTGGCATGCCTAAACGTTTTCCGTCCGTCTTTAGCCCTCAATCTTAAACATGAATCTAACTAATCTATCTTATCTTGTTCCTTAGTCGAGAAATTTCATGAGAACCGATTCGGTTACGGAATTAAATATATAGATTTATATCACTTGCGACCTAATTAAAAACGTACAACAATTAAGCAAATATTGTATTTACATTACCATGGTTTCCTAAAAACATATTGAATCATATTTTGTTAGACTAAAAGCAAAAAAATGAAATTTAAAAATTTTTGGAACCTTTGTAAGTTTTATTCAAATTAACCAACAGAACTTCAGTTTAAATCAATATACATTCATGACCTCTAGACTGTATAAGAAATAAATATGTTAAGGGGGTAAGGCCTAAAAACTGATTGATATCGACATTTACCGGCGCGAAAGTTCGTAAAACTACCTTTTGCAGGCCTAAGCTTTGGTTAAATGCTACGTTTCGGATGTTTCCACGTTTTTGCCGAAAATGTAAATATTGTCTTTTATATTAACACTAAATAACTATCAGCAATAGTAAATAATTTTAAAAAAGTAGCTAATTAATGTCAAATCAATTTACTCTAGAATAAGTAGGAATCGTGTATTTATTGGGACAATTTTAAAAAGTAAAAACTTAATATCTAATGAAATTAATAAATTTTGTTTTTAAAATTTTAAATAAATTTTATAGTAACTAGTAGATAAGGATTGTTATAATTAGAAATATTAGACTTACTTTTAAAATGAGCATAAAACTAGCCAGTCAATAAAAGGCAGGGGTGTTACAGGATTCGGTTGACTGACCGTTAAACCTATTCTAGGTCATTTTGCCATTGCAGGACAACTGGTAAGTAGCAGGGGTAGACCTAGGGGTAGATAGAGGAGGATACAGATAAATGGGATAAGGACAAGTAGGCCCTGATATTTATCAGGTAAATAAGAGTTTTGGAGTAATTAGGAGTTAATAAAGGTAAATATAAAAGAAGAAGAGGGATGTCTGGGGGAAAATAAATGTGTCATATATAAAAGGTAAAATAAAAATAAGGAATTAAAGAGGCTGTTGCAACGTGTGTGTGTGTGTGTGTGTGTGTGTGTGTGTGTGTGTGTGTATGAGTGTGTGTGTGTGTGTGTGTATGTGTGTGTGTATGTGTGTGTGTGTGTGTGTGTGTGTGTGTGTGTGTGTGTGTGTGTATGTGTGTGTGTATGTGTGTGTGTGTGTGTGTGTGTGTGTGTGTGTGTGTGTGTGTGTGTGTGTGTGTGTGTGTGTGTGTGTGTGTGTGTGTGTGTGTGTAAGTAACAGAAAAAGAGAGAACAGATTCGATATGCCCTTAGAGACAATGCATTACCAAGTAGTTTGCTCCGTCTTGCCGATGTATGAGAAAACATTCCCACAAATCACTGACATAACGCCACCCACCAAAGCCATTCCCACCTAAACAAATTACAAGGAAATAAGATTTATTACAGGAGTATGTGCTGAAGCGGGATGACGTCGTTCACCTAGTTGTGAAATAGGAATATCTACTAATGAAATTATAGTTTGTCATCTAAATCTTTCTGGGTCAAACAAGGTAAACCATGGTAAAAATAATCACAGAACCTAAAACTCCTAAACACACATTTCAAACTAATATTGTAGCACTAATTACAGTAGATTACAAATTCAGAATCCTTTAAACACATTGATCCGAAGATAACACAAAGCTATTTGATAATCATCACACAAAAAATGTTGCTATTACATTACTCGTTCTATTTCCAATTTTTTCAATTAGTTCACACTCTTCATATATATACTCGTATATATATATATATATGTGTGTGTGTGTGTGTTTGTGTATGTGTGTGTGTGTGTGTGTGTGTGTGTGTGTGTGTGTGTGTGTGTGTGTGTGTGTGTGTGTGTGTGTGTGTGTATGTGTATGTGTGTGTGTATCTTGTTCAAATTTTCAATCGTTAATAAAATACGTTTCATCCAGTTCAAATAAATTTTCTTAAACTTGTAGGGGTTAGTAGATAGCAAAATCGGTCTTTCTCGCCGACTAAATTAGTAAAAATAAACCGTTATGATGATGTCATCATGAACATGTTCGGACATGATGGGGCAGTTGTTTGGAGGATGACGTCATGGGTAATTTGTAGTATACTTGAGTAATGATACTTTGGTTGTGATGATGTTATGGTTTATTTTTGGAAATGTTACGTATTTGTTTGTTTTTAGACTTACTCTCTATTGGAGTAGGTAGACTGCACCGAGTGACGTCATGTTTAGTTTCCATAGTACGTTGGACGGAAGAAATAAAGTGTCATTTCAATTAGGATAGCTGAGGGGGAAGGAGCTCCTTGCGAATGTTTCTGATATCTCACTTCTCTGTATAGATGCAGTGTTGAGTACGATATTATTTTTTCTGTCACATTTGATTCTAACGTGTACCCGTTCGTCGCTGACCTATATTTTAGGATAACGTAACCGTTTCGTTTTCTTATAGACACTGCCTGTTGGATCGATTTTGCTATCTTCTGGGGTTAACTCTTAATCTTGATACAGTTTCGTTTCAAATAATTATTCAATAATTAAATTAATATAATTAATTTTAGTTTTACAAGAGAGAAAAACTTTACACAAAATTGTCATGGTATAGTAATATAGTTATTTCGTCCCATTTTCCTTTAAATAAGTGATAACATATGATTTCATAAAACAACTGATTTTATGTTATAGATTATGTGGTTGAAAAGCTGTTTAACGGATAGATTATGTTACCTTATTTATATGAATACTAATTATTTAATAAAAAGTCAATAAAATAAAAATTTTCTGTTTTGACATAAGTAGGAGTTAACTTTAAAAAACTTTCCTTTATATTACTTGTTTGATTATGAAGTCATAGAATGTTTTGGTTATAATATAACAATAGCGTGAGTTTTAAACAAGGTTAAGAAATTTTAAAACAAACGTTGATTTACTACTAAACGTTTTCTATAATAATTTTTTGAAATATTTACTATTTTCTACGTGTTTTACGTCTTATTGAATCAGATCAAATTAAGAATCATATTTAGGTTCGAATCAACCTATTTATGTTTTAAGTGCATTACTAGTGAGCTACCTTACTGGCCCGACTTATTTCTGCGAACATTTATTCAAAATAAATTTCTAAAAATAAAACTCTTATAGCCACAACGTAGACCAAAATTTTATGTACGCGTACCATTACTTAGCATGGCTTCGCAAATCAGACTTGTGTAGCACAGTACGGCTGTTCGCTGCGTTTCGTTAGCATCCGCTTCATTACAGGCAATGTAAATAATGCATACCGTAATCTATTGGGTCTTATGGAGAAGCAAGGATCTAGGTAAAGCTTCGTGAAGTGCATCGTAGCTGTGAATTTTAGGTTAATTGTAGTAATAAAAACTAAAAGTTCCAACAACTGAGCCACTTTAAAATTAAACAACGAATCAGAAGCTGGCGATACAAAAACTAAGTTAGCAATGTGCAAATTATTCAGAGAAATATTTTCGTGAGCACAAGAAACCACATTTCAAACCTGTAGAGAAGAATATATACTCGAAAAATTGAAATGGGATAACCAATATAATATGCCATTGTAAAGGGAGTTTATATTAGGTAAACGTAAGATGCACTACGCAGAATCAGAAGTCCTTGCAAAAAATTTCAGTTATAAAACTATTTTCAGCACCAACTTATTAAACTGTTTTCAACTTTTAATTATAAATTTAATAAACCAATGTATCCTCTATTTAAGAATGTAAGAGCTGTTTATTTTGATAGGCCAACTAATGCAATGGTAAATAAAGTGAAATATCGGTTAAAAATGAAATGAAGCTGATTTGAAAGGTACAGAGAGGGGACTGGTTATCTAATTAGAGGGATTTTAATGACATTATTATAACCTTCCAAGTTGATCATATTTAAAAGAAAATCGTTACAAAAGGATAAAATCTAAACTGTAAAGATCTTTTGCCTAGATTATACGTATGTAAAACACTTTTAATTTGTGTGCAAGTTATCCAATGCAAAGATCAAATCGTTCCAGCTTGTAAGATAATTTTATCGGAGATGGAATTTTACTCAAAAACCACGGCACGAACTTCACGAGTGCGTGTAACACATTACTCACCAATACACTGAAAATACATTAACCTCTCCACTCTAAAAACCTTTAGTTCGCCAATGTGTCCAGGAATATAAAGATTGTTCCAGAATAGTTCTGCTCTTTATTACACTATTTTGCAGGTAAAAACGCACAGCAATAATAATGCAAATTTATATAAAAAAAGAACCTGTAAACACATAAAAAGACAACAAATTTGTCCTATTCAGAGATAACCATACACTGATTTTTCCTTCCTAAAGAGGACTACTTGGTTTGTCGAAACCTGTCTAAATACTAAATAAATAACGCTTACATAGTGGTTAGGGAGTTTTTTCTTATATACATTTTATTTTTATAATTTAATAATAAGAAAAACAACATCCTTCTATTTGTGTATGGTGTATTTTTGTCTATATTATCGAAAAGAATTATTACTGGCAATGATGTCATATCTGTTTAGCAATCCATTTATGATGAAATATCGTCTGGGGCTGAAATAAAGATTCAGACAAAAATAATTGACGTTTAGAAAGTCTCACGTCATGAGAATCAACTTGTAATAAACTAAAAGTGTTCATTAAAAGTGTTTGCATTGTATAAACCATACGATATTGTAAAAGGCAATTTTAATGTAAATAGTAATTAAAAGGTAATGTAAATAAACAATCAGTAAAAACATTTTTAAATATACAATAGTAACATGTATTGTCTAAACAAATGTAGACAAGAAACCCAGTGATTATTGCATTGACATCTAATTCTGACTCATGTTTAACATTTCAAGCCTCTAGCTCTTCACCGAAATTTGATTTGTTTGAACATGTCTTGTCTAAACAAATGTAGACAAGAAACCCAGTGATTATTGCATTGCCATCTAATTCTGACTCATTTTTAACATTCCAAGCCTCTAGCTCTTCACAGAAATTTGATTTGTTTGAACATGTATTGTCTAAGCATATGCAGACAAGAAACCCAGTGATTATTGCATTGACATCTAATTCTGACTCATGTTTAACATTCCAAGCCTCTAGCTCTTCACCGAAATTTGATTTGTTTGAACATGTATGTCTAAACAAATGTAGACAAGAAACCCAGTGATTATTGCATTGACATCTAATTCTGACTCATGTTTAACATTCCAAGCCTCTAGCTCTTCACCGAAATTTGATTTGTTTGAACATGTATTGTCTAAACAAATGTAGTCAAGAAACCCAGTGATTATAGCATTGACATCTAATGCTGACTCATGTTTAACATTCCAAGCCTCTAGCTCTTCACCGAAATTTGATTTGTTTGAACATGTATTGTCTAAACAAATGCAGACAAGAAACCCAGTGATTATTGCATTGACATCTAATTCTGACTCATGTTTAACATTCCAAGCCTCTAGCAATTCACCGAAATTTGATTTGTTTGAACATGTATTGTCTAAACAAATGTAGACAAGAAACGCAGTGATTATAGCATTGACATCTAATGCTGACCCATGTTTAACATTCCAAGCCTCTAGCTCTTCACCGAAATTTGATTTGTTTGAACATGTATTGTCTAAACAAATGTAGACAAGAAACCCAGTGATTATTGCATTGACATCTAATTCTGACTCATGTTTAACATTCCAAGCCTCTAGCTCTTCACCGAAATTTGATTTGTTTGAACATGTATTGTCTAAACAAATGTAGACAAGAAACCCAGTGATTATTGCATTGACATCTAATTCTGACTCATGTTTAACATTCCAAGCCTCTAGCTCTTCACCGAAATTTGATTTGTTTGAACATGTATTGTCTAAACAAATGTAGACAAGAAACCCAGTGATTATTGCATTGACATCTAATGCTGACTCATGTTTAACATTCCAAGCCTCTAGCTCTTCACCGAAATTTGATTTGTTTGAACATGTATTGTCTAAACAAATGTAGACAAGAAACCCAGTGATTATTCCATTGACATCTAATTCTGACTCATGTTTAACATTTCAAGCCTCTAGCTCTTCACCGAAATTTGATTTGTTTGAACATGTCTTGTCTAAACAAATGTAGACAAGAAACCCAGTGATTATTGCATTGACATCTAATTCTGACTCATGTTTAACATTTCAAGCCTCTAGCTCTTCACCGAAATTTGATTTGTTTTAACATGTATTGTCTAAACAAATGTAGACAAGAAACTCAGTGATTATTGCATTGACATCTAATTCTGACTCATGTTTAACATTTCAAGCCTCTAGCTCTTCACCGAAATTTGATTTGTTTTAACATGTATTGTCTAAGCATATGCAGACAAGAAACTCAGTGATTATTGCATTGACATCTAATTCTGACTCATGTTTAACATTCCAAGCCTCTAGCTCTTCACCGAAATTTGATTTGTTTGAACATGTATGTCTAAACAAATGTAGACAAGAAACGCAGTGATTATAGCATTGACATCTAATGCTGACCCATGTTTAACATTCCAAGCCTCTAGCTCTTCACCGAAATTTGATTTGTTTGAACATGTATTGTCTAAACAAATGTAGACAAGAAACCCAGTGATTATTGCATTGACATCTAATTCTGACCCATGTTTAACATTCCAAGCCTCAAGCTCTTCACCGAAATTTGATTTGTTTGAACATGTATTGTCTAAACAAATGTAGACAAGAAACCCAGTGATTATTGCATTGACATCTAATGCTGACTCATGTTTAACATTCCAAGCCTCTAGCTCTTCACCGAAATTTGATTTGTTTGAACATGTATTGTCTAAACAAATGTAGACAAGAAACCCAGTGATTATTGCATTGACATCTAATTCTGACTCATGTTTAACATTTCAAGCCTCTAGCTCTTCACCGAAATTTGATTTGTTTGAACATGTCTTGTCTAAACAAATGTAGACAAGAAACCCAGTGATTATTGCATTGACATCTAATTCTGACTCATGTTTAACATTTCAAGCCTCTAGCTCTTCACCGAAATTTGATTTGTTTGAACATGTATTGTCTAAACAAATGTAGACAAGAAACCCAGTGATTATTGCATTGACATCTAATTCTGACTCATGTTTAACATTTCAAGCCTCTAGCTCTTCACCGAAATTTGATTTGTTTTAACATGTATTGTCTAAGCATATGCAGACAAGAAACTCAGTGATTATTGCATTGACATCTAATTCTGACTCATGTTTAACATTCCAAGCCTCTAGCTCTTCACCGAAATTTGATTTGTTTGAACATGTATTGTCTAAACAAATGTAGACAAGAAACCCAGTGATTATTGCATTGACATCTAATTCTGACTCATGTTTAACATTCCAAGCCTCAAGCTCTTCACCGAAATTTGATTTGTTTGAACATGTATTGTCTAAACAAATGTAGACAAGAAACCCAGTGATTATTGCATTGACATCTAATTCTGACTCATGTTTAACATTCCAAGCCTCTAGCTCTTCACCGAAATTTGATTTGTTTGAACATGTATTGTCTAAACAAATGTAGACAAGAAACCCAGTGATTATTGCATTGACATCTAATTCTGACTCATGTTTAACATTCCAAGCCTCAAGCTCTTCACCGAAATTTGATTTGTTTGAACATGTATTGTCTAAACAAATGTAGACAAGAAACCCAGTGATTATTGCATTGACATCTAATTCTGACTCATGTTTAACATTCCAAGCCTCTAGCAATTCACCGAAATTTGATTTGTTTGAACATGTATTGTCTAAACAAATGTAGACAAGAAACGCAGTGATTATAGCATTGACATCTAATGCTGACCCATGTTTAACATTCCAAGCCTCTAGCTCTTCACCGAAATTTGATTTGTTTGAACATGTATTGTCTAAACAAATGTAGACAAGAAACCCAGTGATTATTGCATTGACATCTAATTCTGACCCATGTTTAACATTCCAAGCCTCAAGCTCTTCACCGAAATTTGATTTGTTTGAACATGTATTGTCTAAACAAATGTAGACAAGAAACCCAGTGATTATTGCATTGACATCTAATGCTGACTCATGTTTAACATTCCAAGCCTCTAGCTCTTCACCGAAATTTGATTTGTTTGAACATGTATTGTCTAAACAAATGTAGACAAGAAACCCAGTGATTATTGCATTGACATCTAATTCTGACTCATGTTTAACATTTCAAGCCTCTAGCTCTTCACCGAAATTTGATTTGTTTGAACATGTCTTGTCTAAACAAATGTAGACAAGAAACCCAGTGATTATTGCATTGACATCTAATTCTGACTCATGTTTAACATTTCAAGCCTCTAGCTCTTCACCGAAATTTGATTTGTTTGAACATGTATTGTCTAAACAAATGTAGACAAGAAACCCAGTGATTATTGCATTGACATCTAATTCTGACTCATGTTTAACATTTCAAGCCTCTAGCTCTTCACCGAAATTTGATTTGTTTTAACATGTATTGTCTAAGCATATGCAGACAAGAAACTCAGTGATTATTGCATTGACATCTAATTCTGACTCATGTTTAACATTCCAAGCCTCTAGCTCTTCACCGAAATTTGATTTGTTTGAACATGTATGTCTAAACAAATGTAGACAAGAAACCCAGTGATTATAGCATTGACATCTAATGCTGACTCATGTTTAACATTCCAAGCCTCTAGCTCTTCACCGAAATTTGATTTGTTTGAACATGTATTGTCTAAACAAATGCAGACAAGAAACCCAGTGATTATTGCATTGACATCTAATTCTGACTCATGTTTAACATTCCAAGCCTCTAGCTCTTCACCGAAATTTGATTTGTTTGAACATGTATTGTCTAAACAAATGTAGACAAGAAACCCAGTGATTATTGCATTGACATCTAATTCTGACTCATGTTTAACATTCCAAGCCTCAAGCTCTTCACCGAAATTTGATTTGTTTGAACATGTATTGTCTAAACAAATGTAGACAAGAAACCCAGTGATTATTGCATTGACATCTAATTCTGACTCATGTTTAACATTCCAAGCCTCTAGCAATTCACCGAAATTTGATTTGTTTGAACATGTATTGTCTAAACAAATGTAGACAAGAAACGCCGTGATTATAGCATTGACATCTAATGCTGACCCATGTTTAACATTCCAAGCCTCTAGCTCTTCACCGAAATTTGATTTGTTTGAACATGTATTGTCTAAACAAATGTAGACAAGAAACCCAGTGATTATTGCATTGACATCTAATTCTGACCCATGTTTAACATTCCAAGCCTCTAGCTCTTCACCGAAATTTGATTTGTTTGAACATGTATTGTCTAAACAAATGTAGACAAGAAACCCAGTGATTATTGCATTGACATCTAATTCTGACTCATGTTTAACATTCCAAGCCTCTAGCTCTTCACCGAAATTTGATTTGTTTGAACATGTATTGTCTAAACAAATGTAGACAAGAAACTTAGTGATTATTGCATTGACATCTAATTCTGACTCATGTTTAACATTCCAAGCCTCTAGCTCTTCACCGAAATTTGATTTGTTTGAACATGTATTGTCTAAACAAATGTAGACAAGAAACCCAGTGATTATTGCATTGACATCTAATGCTGACTCATGTTTAACATTCCAAGCCTCTAGCTCTTCACCGAAATTTGATTTGTTTGAACATGTATTGTCTAAACAAATGTATACAAGAAACCCAGTGATTATTGCATTGACATCTAATTCTGACTCATGTTTAACATTCCATGCCTCTAGCTCTTCACCGTAATTTGATTTGTTTGAGCATGTATTGTCTAAACAAATGTAGACAAGAAACCCAGTGATTATTGTATTGACATGTAATTCTGACTCATGTTTAACATTCCAAGCCTCTAGCTCTTCACCGAAATTTGATTTGTTTGAACATGTATTGTCTAAACAAATGTAGACAAGAAACCCAGTGATTATTGCATTGACATCTAATGCTGACTCATGTTTAACATTCCAAGCCTCTAGCTCTTCACCGAAATTTGATTTGTTTGAACATGTATTGTCTAAACAAATGTAGACAAGAAACCCAGTGATTATTGCATTGACATCTAATTCTGACTCATGTTTAACATTCCAAGCCTCTAGCTCTTCACCGAAATTTGATTTGTTTGAGCATGTATTGTCTAAACAAATGTAGACAAGAAACCCAGTGATTATTGTATTGACATGTAATTCTGACTCATGTTTAACATTCCAAGCCTCTAGCTCTTCACCGAAATTTGATTTGTTTGAGCATGTATTGTCTAAACAAATGTAGACAAGAAACCCAGTGATTATTGCATTGACATCTAATGCTGACTCATGTTTAACATTCCAAGCCTCTAGCTCTTCACCGAAATTTGATTTGTTTGAGCATGTATTGTCTAAACAAATGTAGACAAGAAACCCAGTGATTATTGCATTGACATCTAATTCTGACTCATGTTTAACATTCCAAGCCTCTAGCTCTTCACCGAAATTTGATTTGTTTGAGCATGTATTGTCTAAACAAATGTAGACAAGAAACCCAGTGATTATTGTATTGACATGTAATTCTGACTCATGTTTAACATTCCAAGCCTCTAGCTCATCAGGAAGTTTGTTTAAACTCGATTGGAAAATTCCACCAGAACAGAGAGACAGATATGACGGAAACCGTACTAATAAGAACGTAGTAAAAAGATTTATCGGTCGGTTATTACTAAAAGCGGATATTATAACTGCAGAGGTATAATCTATATATAACGTGTAAAAATGAATGAATGTATGCGTGTATGAGCCTAGTACATTCCTGGGAAAGTTTCTGGTATTTCCTAAAGCTATTTCTGTGCAATTATGTCTCCTATCGGTTTTCACTATTTTAAAAATAGTATTCTGTGTACATCGTTTTTTGTTTGACATTCCAAATTTTTGGTTGCTATGCAACGCTCAACAATCAATATATTGTTCATATGTAATGATTATATTGTTGAAATTAAAACAGAATGACTTTTCTATATTCGATTAAATAAAATCAAGTTCCGTTCAAAATAGTACATTTACTTACGTGATGCAATTGTTAATGATGACGATGTGAATACCAACGAATTGGGAAAAATGGTCATTCTGCCTTCAAGAGAAGTAAACGCCCAAAATGCGATGACATATGTTCGCTCATTTGGGCTTCCAGATATGTTTGTAACATTCATGTCCAATCCTTTTTTGTTAAAGTTTTATTAAATACACAATCATCTTGGGATCAACATGGTATTACTACACATATATTTCAACTGAAACTGAAATTATTAATGATTTTGATTGTTAAGCGTTAGGGTTTTGGTGAAACACGTTAATAAAATACTAGATTATGTTTAAGTTTAGCAAATGCTAAAACTCCATTCATTGACTCTTAGGCGGTACGAAGTTCTCCCGGGTTAGTTAGTGTCTTATATTGAATTCTTATTAATCTATTCCTTTTAAAAATAAGTAAAATCTCTTATCAATTCTGCATATTTTCTCTCAGTAGATACAATAAAGAAAATGGCCAAAAGTATCTCATTGATTTTGGCATTTGTGCTCAGTGTTTTGCCGTAAAGATGGTGTTGGTTAAGTTAATGACTTGACAGTCTAGCTAATTGACTTCAACCAGTGGGAGGTCTAATAGCTTTATACAGCATCATCCCCGAGCAATTTAATAATTATAACTTGGAGACTTGTACTACAGAAAATACAACTAAGTAAGCTAAATAGCCGAAAGTCTACACTCTTAAATTCAAAAGTATTTAATGCTTATATTTAAGAATATACGATCAGTTCTAGACAATGCTATCTATCTGTTCAGCTATTCACAACAGACGTTGAATCGAGGACAACAAAATAAGCGCCGTTGCTACGCAATGTTTTAGATATTGTTGTTGTTGTTGATATATTGTTTAGATTCCATTGTAGATGTTTTAAGTAATTCAAGTTTGATACTATTTTATTAGTTACGCATTATTCAAAAATTTAATCTATTATATTTATTTGCGAAAAACATCAGTTAGTGTACTAACGCGCAGAGTTTATTACAGTATTGTGTGTGTGTGTGTGTGTTGCCGCAGCCAAAACCTCTTTCTTCGTCGCCGGGGCGTCCCCCTGGACACGTTCCGTCTCCCTAAGAATCTCCACCACATTCATGCGTTTTACACGTTAGTTGACGTTTTACGCATTGTGATGATGTCTACTGTAAGGCCGAAAAGCGCCAATCCAACAGCGGTCGAAATATGTTCCCACTCGACGTACCAGATCCTTCTACCTGTTCTTTGTCAAGCGTGATCTGCCAGTAGATGAATCTCTGGACTTTATTTTTCAAAAACCAACCAAAATGTTCAATCGTAATTACGTGATAATATATTTATAATACAATTTAACTTGACCATGCATTGTATCATATTGCTAACATACAATACAGAAAGTATTATTACTATTGAGTAATAAAAAGTCTTGTTTTTAATGAAAGTTTTACTTTTTCCTACGATATTTATATTTAATCAAATATATGAGGTATTTCTGAATATATAAGAAATTATAGTTGAAAATGACAGAAACATAACCTCCAAACAACCTCTAAGTGAGACGAAAACTTAATAATAAGCCGGAGTAATCAAAATAATTAAAATAATGAAATAAATGTTTAATGTTTTAAGGCTTTTGTATCTATATAGCTTGTGGCCAATAGTTAAATATCTATTTATAATTATATTTTTATTTTTAATGTAATTATATTTTTACGTATCAAATAATATATATTTTATATATCATATAATAATATTATACAACAATTTGTCCTAATACATAGTAATGCTATTTGATCCCATCTTTACTTGAGCTACTAGTTTTACACTTTTTTGACACTACACTACTAGTTTTTCACTTTTCACTTGACCTAAAAGTGACTTTTCGACACTATACGGCCCAATAGTCTTTAAACTTACACCTGATAATCCCCCTTTAACATGAAATAACAAAGAGGTCAGTTACGGCCTGAGTTGACAATGGAACCCATATCCCGAAATGTCTTAATTAATAAAAAACATAAGTGCTGCTATAAGAGGGTGAAACATACATATACATGTTCTGGTTTTAAGTGTTTAAATCTTCTAAAAGACTAAGTTTTATATTATATCACATGTAACTCGAACGAGGAAGCAACACACACACACACACACACACACACACACACACACACACACACACACACACACACACACAGAC
This sequence comes from Prosapia bicincta, assembly GCA_036971475.1. Taxonomy (NCBI): domain Eukaryota; kingdom Metazoa; phylum Arthropoda; class Insecta; order Hemiptera; family Cercopidae; genus Prosapia; species Prosapia bicincta. The sequence goes on from JBAIZL010000061.1 coordinate 1,052,084, forward strand.
ACACACACACACTTATATATATATATATATATATATACACAGTCAAACCTCTGTATAACGAAGTCGGTTATCCAGAGAAAAAATTCGTTATAGAGAGGGATTCGTTATTGAGAGGCTGTGTTGTCAAGAATGCTCACACCCTATCTTACTGATCTTACCGCATTACTCATACCGCACTACGTGCGGTAATAAAACGGATACAGTATAATATCGCGAGCGTAGTTAGTGTAATAGGCCAATGTTAATATAGGATAATGTTTTATAATGTCTGAATTTATTTGAAATTCAAGTGCTTGAAAATGTTTTATTGATGTTTATTCATTGTATTAGATATCCACATTCAATATTTTTCATAGGGTCTACTCTGTATAGGCTATAATGATAAAGTTATCTAATGCTTATAAAACTTACTGGTAAATAAGTACACTCGCCAATTCATTTTCAGGAAGCATGACTTGAACGTAGTGGAATTTGATCGAAGCAAACTCAGTAGGCCGTAATTTAGTAACTGAATTATTTATTAACCGTATTACTTTTGTTAACTGCCTATACTGATTTTATTTGAATACACACAATCTATCAGTATTTTATTTTTATATACACAATTCAATTTTAATTCAATTCTTCCAGACAAATAAAATTTTCATTAACAATGTTTTTGGGTACGATTTCATTCTTCTCCACTTGGTAGTGACAATCTTTTAAAAAATTTTTTTTTGTAGTGTAGCTTTAAATTTTTTATTACTCCTTGATCGAATGGTTGAAGTATTGATGTAACATTTGGTGAAAAGAAAAACACATTGACACTCTCCATGTCATGCGGGTGTGCAGGGCAGTTGTTGATGAAAAGTGCAATTTTCCTTTTCTCTTTGGAGATCTGCTTGTCCAGCTTCAATATCCATTCAATGAAAATTTCGCTCGTCATCCACGCCTTTTTATTAAACGCGTAATCAACTTCTAAGGACTTCTAAGGAAACATCGTGGAGATTTGCTTTTGCCAACCATAAACAATTTGAAATTATCTCTCCCTAACATTTTAGCTGCCACTAATACGGTGATCATGTCTTTGCTTCCTTTTCCTCCAAAACAAGGGTTGGTTTTAAAAGTTAGTGTCTTGTTGGGCAAACATTTAAAAAAAACATATCAGTCTCATCAGCATTGAAAATGTCTTTCGGTTCATAATCATTTAAAACGTTTTCCAACACATTTCCTTTCCAAAATTCAAAAGTGGGGATATCAACACTAGCATTTTCTCCCGAAATGACTTTTGAACAATGTTATGGCGTTTTTTGAATTTTTCTATCCAACCGTTACTTGCATTAAAGCCACTGTGTCCTAACGATACTGCAAATTCTAAAGCCTTTTCTTTAATAAGATTTCCTGACAATGGAAGATTTTTCTCGCGCATTACCGTAACCCATTTAATCATCGCGTTATCAATATTGTGGAATGTACAAAGTTTAATTTTCTTTCTTTGCAAATCATAAGAAACACTTTGTTTTAGAATTTGATCCCGGTTTTTTAGAATAGTGGATAGCGAACTCTGAGGTATACCGAATTTTTCCGCAACATCCAACATTTTTACACCTTCATCAACCTCTAGTAAAACACTCACTTTTCTGCTACACTTAAACACTTTCTTTTTGACATTTTTTCACAGCACGACAAACTCACGGGACGAATAAAACTGAGTAACTGAGCTAGCAACATTGAAATGAGTGATAAAAGAAAATGGTAGGAGGATGGGAATGTACTGTAGGCCTGTACAGTAGGCCTATCTATAAATGATGAGTTCTTAGAATTCCTAACCGATGAGTCACTGCATTCTTAACTGAACCGAACTATAACATGCAGTTAATTGCCGACATGTGTTTCGCCTACCATTCTTAGTTTTGTTGTCCTTTCTGTTGAAAATAAACAATTTCCGGGATGTGACATTGTGAGCTGCCTATAAAAAAACTTCGTTATTGAGAGGTCCGAAATTCGTTACATAGAGGTAAATAGGCAGTATAACTTCTAAAATGTCATGTGACAAGGTAAAAGTTCGTTACATAGAGGTAAATAAGCAGTATAACTTCTAAAATGTAATGGGCCAAGGTGAAAATTCATATAGAGGATTTCGTTATCTGGAGGCTCGTTATATAGAGGTTCGACTGTATAGATATGACGTGTGTGAACTAATAGAAGAAATTGGAAAAAAACGATTAATGTAATAGCAACATTTTTGTGTGATGATTATCAAATAGCTTTGTGTTTTCTTCAGATCAATGTGTTTAAAGGATTCTGAATTTGTAATCTACTTTAATTAGTTCTACAATATTAGTTTGAAGTGTGTTTTAGGTTCTTTGATTATTTTTACATTGTTTGACCCAGAAAGATTTAGATGACAAACTATAATTTCATTAGTAGATATTCTTATTTCACAACTAGGTGAACGAAGTCATCCCGCTTCAGCACATAATCCTGTAATAGTAGAGAAGGCGTTGGGGTAGACGGGGGGCTTGGGAGGGAACCAATAGGAAAGCCGGATTTGCTACCCCAACCCCTTTCCAAGATTGCGGCGCCCATAAGCGCGGGAACAAGATGGCGGCGCCCATAAGCGCGGGAACATGATGGCAGCGCCCATAAGCGCGGGAACAATATGGCGTCTCGCTGTAGTGTCCTAACCTAAGAAATAGTTGTGTATGGGGTGTATGTTGGTTCGATGAGGGGGCGAGGTCGCCCTAGGGGTTGTTTTAAATAATATATAAAATTGTCAAAAAACGATCGGTTAGATCAAATGACCAACGTTTCAAATAGTAGACGGGGCGCTTGGGAGGGAACCAATAGGAAAGCCGGATTTGCTACCCCAACCCCTTTCCAAGATGGCGGCGCCCATAAGCGCGGGAACAAGATGGCGGCGCCCATAAGCGCGGGAACATGATGGCAGCGCCCATAAGCGCGGGAACAATATGGCGTCTCGCTGTAGTGTCCTAACCTAAGAAATAGTTGTGTATGGGGTGTATGTTGGTTCGATGAGGGGGCGAGGTCGCCCTAGGGGTTGTTTTAAATAATATATAAAATTGTCAAAAAACGATCGGTTAGATCAAATGACCAACGTTTCAAATAGTCAGCCATATGTGTGGGAAGCGGCCCATCACATTGCAGGCGCTCGGTAGGCTTTAAATTGCATCTAACCTAACCTAAGCTATGTTTGTGGGGTGACTTCAGCTACGTTCAGGACCTTCCCAGGGAGGGTTTGTTACGGATGAAGGAGGCTCTGAATGGCCTTGATCCTAGTAGGGCGAGCCTGACTACGTCCAGAGGTAGTTTTTGGAAACTCTAATAGGCGTAACAACCACCCCTAGGACAGCCACGTTCAGGACCCTCCCCGGAGGTAGCTACCGGCGAGGGGTTAACTTGTGGAAAGATTTTATATATATGACGATGTATCAGCGTTCGAATGACTCTAGGTGTAGGCCCTCCCTAAAAATGAAAGGTATACCCCGGGTAATGAGGGCCACAGGTGTAATGCTAAACAATACAGAGGGATGCGATCCTTGACGAGCCAGCGCCCCGCGCTACAGATTAAATTATCTAAAAACATACAGAGGTATCTAGTATGGCCCACCACTAAAGGTGAAACAGTGCAACAAGGCCTTATCGCTTGAGGGAACACGTTTGACCTACATATTCTGTAAACGTATGTTAGACGCGTGCAGACTTGCAGAGATAACGCATAGAACCGCAACGGCAGCCGGTGACCGCTATAGCAAGCTTAAAACCCACACGGCTGTGTCGTTGTGAATCTAGGCACGTGTCTATGTTTTGATTACTGTATCAATTTACTATGTAATATCGTGTAATAGTCTGTGTTTCAAGTGATCTGTGTGTGTTTGCCAGTAAGTAGTAAAAATGTCATCATCAGTGTCGGCAAAGTTTTCAGCTTTAAATTCTGTAGATTCTATGCCTATACGCGATCTAAAGATAGGCATGGCATATAAAATTGTAAATGCGCGTTTTGTCGAGGCAAAGTATGGTAACACCGTACTTGTAGACTTACAGGTAGATGATGAAGACAGACGCGCTGTCTTTCTTCCCAAGCGATACGCTACGGCGTTGACAGCGGAAGATTTGGGCTCTATTATAGGCAAATTTTTAACTGTTATCAAACATGTCGGCCAAACTGTGAATTTGGCCATTACAGATTAATATTATTCTTTAAAACGTTTCAGCATGTTTATTATTTTTAAAATTTTACAGTGCCTCTGTCTTTGTTTAATCTATGCGCTATTGAGGTCTACGCATGCGCACAGAACAGACATGATATAGACAGTTTGGGCTCACCTGTATCTGTAAAGCAAGCGTTGATAAAATCTTTTAAAGACTAAAGGCCTTATGATACATCTGAATCTTTATCTATAGATTTCAATAATTTAAAATTTTCAGTATTGTTATGGTTGAAGAACCACCGTGGCACTGTAACTGTGTATGCCTACGAGAAGACATCTGTCATATTTATTAGATTTCACTACACAGGTCTGTCTAATAATATTTGCCGGGAGTGTTTGAGTTACTTTGTGCTCCGTCAGGCAGATAGTTTCGACATCACAAGAGCCGGTTACATATACTCTATAGCTGAGGTGGACGGCTTCGAATTTTTACACCATATCTGGGACTCTGATAACTGGTGCGATATCTGTTTAAACCCTTTATTTAGTTTTGAAGACTTTCTACAATCAACCCAGGAGGAGAGCTATTCTTTGATCAACTATTGTGATCCGTTAATCTGCAGGTCATACATTCACGAGAGATGGCGTCTACGTCACAACAACCTATAAACACTCGCATTGTAAGTAACTATTCTTTTTTCAAAATATGTTAAGTCTAGATGACACATTGGGTGTTTATTTATAGCAGAGCATATTTTCAAACTTCATTTTTCAATTTTTGTAATGCCTAGATCATACACTATATTGAATGAGTGGTGGTGTATTTCATTATCGTTTAATATATATTTTGGACACGAGATATTATATGTTAATGTCACGTCTTTTTCAATTTTTGTAAAGCTTAGATCACACAGTATATTGATTGAATGGTAGTTTATTTTCAATAGCGTTTAATACATAGTTTAGACATGAGGTAGCGTCGTGTTCAAATTATCTGGAGCCTAGATCATAGAATATATATTGAATGGTAGTTTATTTTCATTAGCGTTTAATATATATTTTGGATACGAGATATTATATGTTAATGTCGGGCCTTTTTCAAAAGCCTTAGATCACACAGTATATTGAATGAGTGGTAGTCTATTTTCAATAGCGTTTATTATGTTTGTTTAAATTGTAGCATATTTTAGACACGAGGTAGCGTCATGTTCAAATTATCTGAAGCCCTGGTCACGGAGTTGGTTTATTTAGTTTCTTTTTTCTAGGCGTACACTGCGCTTTCAGATTCTTCACTAACCTATTCGCCTCTACTACTACCTATGGGCTCGTCTCCAGGAGATTTACCTTCCCGGCCGCCTGGCATTGATACGGACAGCGATGAGGAAGATGATTCGCTATAGTTGGGATGATTCGTTTTCACGCAGTATGTAGGCCTAACATAGTATATACGCCTATCTATGATAGCATGGATATTGGCTTAGCGTAGTATTTATGTGGGTTTACACGCATATTTGTTTAACAGCGTATATATGGCTATTTAGAGTATATTGCATGCTGGTTTAACATAGTATATACCAGGCTAGTGTTTCTTTCCGGCTGATTTTTGAACTGACATGTGTGACTATATCTAGACCGTACATAATTGATAAGCCAATTTTGGGGAGTTTATGTTTATTTAGCGAGGCTATGCAGCGGATATTATGTGTTGGGGCATACTATGTGTTAATGATTAGCCAAGCTATGTATCAGGTATTATGTGGGCAGCTTGTAGGATAGTGTGTGATAACCATTAGCTAAACTATGCACTGAATATAATGTGTTATACTTTGTAGGCCCATGTCTTCTTAGCATAATATCTATGCAGGCTTACACACATATATGTTTAACACGTTATGTAGGCCTAACATAGTATGATAGCATGCATGTCGGTTTAGCATAGTATTTATTTGGTTTACACGCATATTTATTTAACACACTATATAGGGTAATTACGTATGCGGGCCTAACATAGTATATAAGCCTATGTAGGATAGCATCCATGTTGGTTAGCATAGTATTTATGTCGGTTTACACACATATCTGTTTAGCACAGTATGTAGGCTTAGCATATTATTTATGTAGGTTTACAAGCATATTTGTTTAACACACTATATAAGCTATCATTCATCCTGGCTTAACATAGGCCTATGTGGGTAACGGGGATATTTGCCTGATACAGGATGTATATAGGTTAACCTGCATATTGGTTTAACAGCGTTTATATGGCTATTTAGAGTATATTGCATGCTGGTTTAACATAGTATATATGCCTGAATGTTGGCTTAGCATTGTATGTATATAGGTTGCGTGACTTTTTTTAATTATATTATAGTATTTGTTGACCGTCATGGGCGTGATAGGTTATGCATTGTTAGCTATACCATATAGTACTTCCCGTATTATACGGTTGCCAGGTTCTACCTGATAGACGAGGTGAAACTAGCTCAGATCATATAGGCTTTGGCCAGTGGTTTACCGACATAGTAGGCCCATGTAAGTCGGCCTAGCATAGTATGTATGCAGGTTTACACGCATATTTGTTTAACACATTATGTGTCCTATCAGGTGTGTTGGCTTAACAAGCCTATGTATGATAGCATGCATGATGGCTTAGCATCGTTTTAGGATCGTTTTATATCATATATTTATCCTCGTTTTGTGATAGGCCTCATTATTAGTGTTTCTCCATATATACCTTTATATCTAGATACATTTACAGCTATAGGATATATCCATTGAGGCTATTTGATTATTTACACTGATTTCTGATTATATATGTAGGCCTTGGTATGACGATATTACATAGTAAATTGATACAGTAATCAAAACATAGACACGTGCCTAGATTCACAACGACACAGCCGTGTGGGTTTTAAGCTTGCTATAGCGGTCACCGGCTGCCGTTGCGGTTCTATGCGTTATCTCTGCAAGTCTGCACGCGTCTAACATACGTTTACAGAATATGTAGGTCAAACGTGTTCCCTCAAGCGATAAGGCCTTGTTGCACTGTTTCACCTTTAGAGGTGGGCCATACTAGATACCTCTGTATGTTTTTAGATAATTTAATTTGTAGCACGGGGCGCTGGCTCGTCAAGGATCGCATCCCTCTGTATTGTTTAGCATTACACCTGTGGCCCTCATTACCCGGGGTATACCTTTCATTTTAGGGAGGGCCTACACCTAGAGTCATTCGAACGCTGATACATCGTCATATATATAAAATCTTTCCACAAGTTAACCCCTCGCCAATCCGGCTTTCCTATTGGTTCCCTCCCAAGCGCCCCGTCTACCCCAACGCCTTCTCTACTTGTAATAAATCTTATTTGCTTTTATTTTGTTTTTGTGGGAATGGCTTTAATAGGCGACGTTATGTCAGTGATTTGTGGGAATGTTTTCTCATACATCGGCAAGATGGAGCAATCTAAACTACTTGGTAATGCATTGTCTCTAAGGGCATATCGAATCTGTTCTCTCTTTTTCTGTTACTTATACACACACTGCGACGGGCAGTATTCTCTTGGAATACATACCGCAAAAAGATAAAATTTAAAACATAAAGAGTTTAAATTTCTTTTATATAAAACCAACCAAGCCACCGTAAGAGGGGTTAGAAACTTTAATTTAAGGCCGTTTGCAAGGGGAAGATGGTCAAAATCGACCTAGAGCTACCACCGACATTTCCAGAGATAAAGCGAGACGAGAAAAATCAGTAACAAAGGATAAGAAAACTTCATTAAAGGCACCCATAAAGAGTTAGACGGCTGGAACGAAAAAGTGGATAGAATCGATCCAATTTATTGATTTGGCGAGCCGCTGGGTTTAGTACAAAGGTGATGCGCGCGCCGATCATGACGAAATCGATAAGGTTTCTTATTGGTTGAGAGGCTCGTGGGAACAGAGCAGCGGAGAGGGGGCTTCCCCGTGGGAAAGAAAAGTTAGCGTCCTTTTACACCCCAGCGAAACCAGGATTTCTGAAGTGTACGGATGTGTGAGGGATTAGCTCCGGTAAAGAATGAACAGTAGTATTTTACCGTTAATTGCTTAAAAACGATGAGTGGCTAAGGCAATTTCGTCTCGTAGGAATGTCGTGACGTTGTGTTTCCGAAAATGGGGCCCTTTCGGAATCAAGATCGCGCCGAAAGAGGTTTCCCCATAAAATTCCATCAATAATGTGCGAGCGTCTTAAAATGTGTGTGTTACAGCCTTACTACAAAGGCAAGGCGAAGTGAACAGTGATAACCTAGCAAACAGTTTTAAAAAAGTGATACTAAATTTCAAACTAAATTAAACATAATTCAACTAACTTGGTAAACGATTTAAAAAATTTTTCATTCTTTCTTGTGTTATAAAATACCCAGTTAAGAACAGTGTTAAAAAAGGGGCTTAAAGCTAAAAATTTTATTAGTAACAGTTTAAAATTTAAAAGAGGTGCTAAAGGCATCGAAGAAAGAAGATGGGAGAGTTTCAAACAAAGGGTGGAGCAAGCAGATCTACATGAGGCGTACCAGAAGCACAAAGGGAAGGTGGTTTCAAAGATGGCGGCAACTCGTGGGAAAGCATCCAAGTATACCTGCGTGGGAAAGATACAACATCCAAGCCGGACCTCCCCCACGCCACTGGAGAACAAAGGGAGAGACGAAGAAGAGAGGGAGAAATGGGCAAGCCGTGCTTTGTGGTGGATTTCAGGTTAGGTCTATTTTGTCTTCCCTTTGCAAATTAGAAAATTTTAATTTGAAAAATTTTTCTTTATGGGAAAATGTTATAAAATTTAAATAAATTTTCAAACCATTAACAGTAAACTTTGAAATTCAGAAGTAAATACTGGTGGCTTTGTTTTGAAGAGGGGGTTTCAAGATGGCGATGCCATAAAAGCAGAAAATATGTTGCATTTCACGAAAGTAAGGGAAATAAAAATTTTAGGTTAGGAATAGTGTAAAGGGTTAAGGGTTTTAAATAAACAAATCAAATAAAGGGATTTAAATTATTTAAAGAGCTAAAATCTTATGAAGGTGTAAGGAAATTAAATAAGAGATGGGTTGTAAAAAAAATTAAATATGATATGCTAAAAGTAAATATCCAAGATGGCGGACAAAGACAATTGTTTACAACAGCTGATTTGAAGGCCATGCTTTAGTTTCAAGTACTCCTATAAACAGGAGTGTTATTCCATATAATTAAATTAAACTGAATTGTTATTTTATTTAGAAGGAGTCATTATGAAATTTTTCAATATGAAACAAATTGACATAAATTGTTCTCGTTTAAAATAAACAAGGGTTATATCATTAATTGAAGCTATCTAATTTAAACTGTTGATTTTATTTAGAAAAGGGTGAAAATATATATGTGTATTAAATAAATTAAATCAAACCAAGGTTTGAGTAAAAATAAAGGGTTATGATTTTGATATGTGTAGATTTTAAAAATTTTAAAAAGTGCAACAAAATGGTTAAGTTAAACCAGAGATTTTAAAATTTGTGAGTGGGGCTAGCTAATATATTAAAATAAGTTTTTTCTTTTATGAATTATAAGTGTATTTTGTTTATTTCATGATTTATATGTATGTAAAATAATATGTTGGTGATAGGGAAACTTAGAAGGAAAAATGAAATTTTTGCAAATTGGTTTAAATATAAGTTATATAACTTAGGCAAAGGGTTTAGTAACCATTTAGCAAAGGTTACCAAAATTTATTAAATATCAATTTCCTTCAGAAATTGCATTGATAAAATTTAAATAAATTTAAATAAATTTCTGTATTTATGATTCTCATGCAAAAGGGTTACATATTTTATATTAAAAGGATTTAACTATGTTTAAATAAGTATTAATAAATCTCAGTAATTATAATTTTCATTTAGGAAAGGGTTAAATTAATAGTAACCAAAGAGTTAAATATTTTATATTAAAAGGGTTAAATAAATTTTAGTAAATTTGTAAATTTCTGTGTAAATGATCAAAGATCAGTTTAAAAGGGTTTAACTATGTTTCAATAAATATTAATAAATTTCATTATGTTAATTTTCATGCAGAAAGGGTTAATCTAATGAGAACCAAAGGGTTATTTAATTTATATTAAAAGGGTTAAATAAATTTTAATTAAATTTCAGTATGTATAATTTTCATGCAGAAAGGGTTGATCAAATAGTAACTAAAGGGTTAAATATTTTCTATTAAAAGGGTTAAATAAATTTTAATAGATTTGTAGATTTTGTGAATGATTGAGGATATGTTTAAAAAGGTTTTAACTATGTTTCAGTAAACATTTTAATTAAAATATGTGTTTAAATATTGTAATTTCAAAGGAAAGGTGTTTGATTTTATTCAGCAGATGTTTTAACAATTTTTATTAATTATGATTTGTTGTTCAGTAAATATTTTGATAATCTTGTGGGAGATACGGCTATATGTTTTATATGTAATTTTTTGTTTCAGTAGGTGCTTGATAATTGGTTTTTATATAATCGGATATAATTTATGAAATTGTTTTTAGGTTGTTAGGTAAAATTGATTAAAACTTTACCTGCTAAAGCAAATAGAAATTAAACTTTAAAAGGTCATTTAAAATTGATAGAGATATAGGAAAAATTTTATCATTTACATGGCTATGTAGAATGTGGCCATAAATAAAATAGTGTGTTTAGAAATTTTAACTAGTTGAACAAAATGTAAAGGTTAGGGAGCTTTCGGAGTGTACTGAAGAGTAAGGATTTGCTTGAATCAAAAAGGTTAAAACGAAAAATTGTAAACTGTAACAATTAAATTTTAAGAAAAAATTTAAGTAAACAAAACCAAATATTGACAATTAAAATTTTAAGGTTAATAACCTGGGATACTGAAATAAAATTAGGACAAGCAGTAAAGGGTTATTAAAATAGTCACTTAAGGGAAAAGAGAATTTTTAATTAGAAGAAAAGAACAAGAACTTCAGGTTGGAAAGGGTTATATTTTGACAAGTAAGATTGAACGTTAAGTAGAGCAAAGTTTTACGCTTTGGTATATTCGATTGTAAGCAAACTAAAATCGTAAAATCTTAATTTAAACTTTAATGTCAAATAGAATAAGCAGAGTATGGTTTCTTAACTGTGTGAGAACCAACACAAAAGATATTTTAAGTCAAAGAAGTTACAGACTGTGCGATGTAAATTTAAATTTTAAAATTAAAAAATAAATATTTTTTAACTAACTTGCAAACAAACTGAGTATTCTTTTAAACAAGTTTCTTACACTCTCCTACAACTGATATGGTCATTTCGCCGTTTAGATGTCTTTCAAAAGAACCCATCCCCCGGGATGACTTACCCGTTAAGGGTAAAATACGCAGCAAGTTAGGTTTTTTCTTTTTTAAGTCCAGTGACTTGTTCTCTGGCAGATTTTGGCGAGCATTGCACAGCGTTCGTGGTTTTGGCTGCGAGCGGCTCGTTTCAAAATTCTTGCTCTGCAATGGGCGGTTGGTGGTCGGCCTTGCGCTCGGTGCTGGTCAACGGTAGGGTTCACGGCGGTGCGTAAGTGGTGGCCCGGTCCGTTGCAACACACACACACAGTAGCAGGAGCTGCAGCAACATATTGGTAAATTTTGACTTTTGAAAAAAAAAACAATTTTCGTTTGGCGTTCTGAACAATGTAAAGAATAATTTAAGATCAGGTAAATACATACAACGATAATGTATTATAAATTCGCTCACAGCAAGCCACTTACCTTTTAAGGCATTCCACTCCTTACAAAATTTTTGTAATGGAGACCTATACTTGGGTAGCTCAGGGTTTAGTGTAATCGTTGCTAGTTTTTAGTTTAAATACACTATGTCACTTTCTTTGTATTCCTAAAACTTAAATTGATACTTACGTGTAATATTTTAAATTAAAAACTATGTAATAACAAAACGTTTTGACGTTACTTAATAAAATTATATATGGTAAAATATCTACCAACATTCTTTATTGGTTTGTTTACTTCGTGTAGTATAAATTAACTATACAATTTAAATTCACCTACGTGGAAGGACCCGTAGGCTGATCCAATCAGGTTACAGTTGAAGCCACCTCGCTTACCCGTGTCGGCTCCCTAAGGGAGGATTACTCACGACTTACTTAGACGTCCCGCTACGATTAAAGAAAACTGACCGATGCAGAAGCTATTCACAACAGACGTAAAATCGGAGACAACAAAGGAAGAGATGTTGCTACGCAATGTTTTAAATATGCTTATTGTTGTAGTTTATATTTCTAAATTTATCTCAAATGGTTTATCCAATTCTGATACAATTGGTATAGAGAAATATATTTTAAAGTATATTTATTTATGCGTTTTTTTAACTTTTAAATATTTATTCATTAAATATTTCTACAATAACTAATTTCTGCAACTACGTTCAGCACTACTATTTTGGTTGCCCGGATCACTATTGTAATCCAAGCCATTTTATTTTATTGCTGATAGCAGTTGCCAAAGAGCATCCAATTGTCTTCTTCCCCTAGCCCACTGCACAGGTCAGTTCTTTTTGAAAGAGCATTTCTATTTTAAATGCCTTGTTTTGAGACATTGTTATCCGCAGCACCAAGTTTTCTTCGTAACGGAAAAGTTGTTTATTTAATTTTCTTTCATTTCTTTATAACATTTTGTAAGTGTATTGTAAATGACAGAAAATACGGTGCAAGTGATGGTGCGAGGGCCATTTAATCCTCTGGGTTTATTCCAAGTTGCGATGGAGTATAAATATTGAGTAGCATTTTTGACGCTATCAATCTGTATACGAAAGTATGAGAAAAGAAAATGTTCAAAAAGGTAAATATTAAAATATTATTTAAAAGAAACTTAAACTAGGTTCTTTATTAAGGTGCACACTGATCAAGGATGGCCTATTTGATAGTCATTCGTTTGGAATTATAATTGCTACTCCTAATATTATATATTTATGTTATGAATAATATATTAGGGGCTCTATAGAAGATTAGAATATATCTTATTAAATTAGTCAATATATTTCCTTGACATAATGCCTTTAGCAATGACGCTTGGCCTTACTAATTAACTCATAGCTACCTTTTTCTATTCTTTTATGGACCTTTTATCGTTTTCTTTGCAAAAACTATTTCAGATATAGTTTCATTGTACTCAATACAAAATGTGTGATTCCTAAAGCTGTATTCCATGATTTTTTGATTTTTTAAAGTGTTAACCATTGTTATTTAAGAATTATCATTTAGAATGTTATTGTAAGAGTAAATAGGCACAGGAGTCCTTATTATATACTTAAAAACGAAGAATTATGGTGAGTTTGTTACCACAACAGTTTTACCTATTTCATGGTTTGTTTTTCTAACATTCGTTCGCCTTACATGACGAAGAGAAATAATTTGCTCAGGAGATATTGCGACATTTCTTTGAGAAGTATGCGGTTGATTGTGAATAGACTCATCTCCTTGAGCTTCAGTCGAGACTTCAGGTCCACATGGAACCCAATGAGAACAGTCAGGCCGGGCGTCATTGTAAGCTAGAACAATTTTAAGAGGGACATTCTCTGGTTTTCTTTCAGGATCAATAGTATTTTCTAGTCGATTTGTTGTAGTTGACGCTGCAAACTCTGAATCAAGAAAAATGTTTGAATTAAAAAGCCAGATTCCAGTACTTTTAAACCTATTTATTCCAGTTGTCAGAGTTGCAACTCTCAAAAAGACTTTACCCAATATTTCAGCAATTTGGGTCATTTTAATGGCTTTCCCACGGTTAGACCTCAGCTAGGTAGAGTTTTCTTGGTCGTAATATACGCTCAAAGGCTTCATAAAGGCAACGTCTAAAGGTTTTAGCCGATGCGTGCCGTGGAGAGGAAAGCATAAAATGAAGACACCAGATTTCCCAGCTTGATAGATTATGGTGAGGCTCTGTACATGGGTAGACTGACTATCTAACAATAACAAGACTGACTTCTCGAATACTGTACTTATAAAAAGTACTTGCCTAAGTGAATACGTAATGGCTTACTTGTTGACGCATTTTAAAACATCCGTTCCTTCTACGAAGCTAACCCTCTACTCGGTTAGTTTCGTAAAAGGAACGAATTTTTTGAAACGCGTCAGCAAGTAAGCCCTTACGTATTCACTTAGTTAAGTAATTTTTAAATATAAGTTAGTTTAATCAGTGAATTCAAGATGATTACACCAGGCAACTTTAATTTAAATTTTATTTTGGGGAGTATCAGTCTCTATGATTTCCCCCCAAATTCGCCACTGTCTACTATTAAAAGACCAATGAGGCAAGATGGGGCTTGCCCTCAAGTCGGTATCCCCGTCTTGCCGCAAGTTTTCATGTTAAGCTTCAATGTTTTTATATTAGAAATAGTAGTACAATTTACTATCTCGTATGGCATGAAAACATACTATTAGAATATAGTACCTAGATATTAAATTATTTTAACAGAACTTCGTGTCACAACTTTAAAAATGCCAAATATTATAACAAAGGTCTGTAGAAACAGGTTTTAGTCCATTAGCAACAAATGCTTCACTCAAGAAGGCTACCACTTTGTTCGTAGTTTTGTACTTCTTCTTCGAGCCAGTTACGATCATTACCAACATAATACAGCACCTGTTGGGAGAGAAAATAGGCCTAACCCGTATTGCCTATTTGCACTTTCCCCTACAGCTTTAGTTGTTTTTCTGCCATTTTGCTAACATCCATACGTTTCTCGGGGCAAACGTACACTTAAGGCACTGAGACACCATCCTTACAACCTATCTATATCTAGAGGTTTGTCCTCCAAGGATGGTTGGTCCTAGGTCGGACAGAGACGCAAAAGAAATTTAGAAATATAAAACTGTGAGTAAAAACTTAGGAAACAAAATTTTTTTGACTTTCAATAGGATGAAACTATAAAAACCTTTTGAGTCACTGCCCGGGCGTGTAACCTAGGGCAACACAGCCCCTGAGCAATCCCGTCAGTGTATAATTTCTTACAAGCAATTCTGTAGTAATGCTGAAGTAATATTATCTAATCCAGGAGCTTTAAAATGGTCAAAAGACAGAATTGCCTCTCTAACCTTTTGCGCTGAGATCTTCTGCCCAGCAATATTCCAGTCCGCACTTAGCACAGTATGGCGGAGGTTTTGAGCACCGTCCACTACCGGTCTAATATGAGGAAAACTGTTCCTCCTCAGCAGACGCAGGGTTTCCTCTGGGGAGTCAGTAAAGCTACCATCAGCCTTCTTGACAAACTTGAGCTCTCCTCACGGTCTATCTGCTAAAACCTTAAAAAGTCTAGCAGTGTGTTAGTCTCTGAGCACCACTTTTCCCAAGAAGTACGTTTAACCTCTTTTATGAGATCTTTATAGAGACACTGGCTGTCTTTATATGCCTGCCAGGTCTCCACCGTATTCTACTTCCTTGCTCTATTTAAGAGTCTTCTAGTCTCTTTCGGTCTTTCCTCTAACTCGCTATTCCAATTAAACTTACCGCCCCCAGTGTTTATCCGCGAGAGAGGGCAATTTTCCTCAAAAGACGTGGAAATCACAGTCCTGTTGTATTTTCCAGTTCGTTTGATGTACCATACTTACCACGGAAGTCTGAATTCATTCTCTTCACTGGGGTCTTAAAACCTTCTTAGTTTGCCCTTCTCGGGTTCCTCCGATAAGCCACGCTACAAAGTAGACAACTCTTCTGATCGTAGCCGTAATGATCCGGTGATAGAGGGCTCATCCGAAATCTGCCAGTCATGCACCTACCTTACCATCTGTCTATTACAGTAGCGGATATCTAGTACCTCCATTAAGTTTGAAGTGACAAATGTTGGCTGGGCACCTGTGTTTAAAACCGCAAGATTTTCTTCAATCAAGAAGGCGAGGAGCTCCTCGTCTCGCACATTTGTGTCTGTGATACCCTACCCCTCATTATGAGCATTGACATCACAGCCCACAAAGATTTCTATATTCCTCTTCCTGCAGTACCGAACTAACTTACGTAATTCAGCAGGGGGCGATTCTCTATTATTTCTCTTCCTGCAGTACTGAACTAACTTACGTTATTCAGCAGGGAGCGCAAATAAATGCTGCCATTCCATCCCTTAAGTGCGTGTCCCTGAACCGCGGAACAAAACCTCCACTAGGAACGTCCGAAATTCGGTCCATGACAGTGCCCATAAGGGAGTGGAACGCTGCCATCTCCATCCTCACGCCTACGCTATCCCCTCGGTTACTAGTACCCTCGGCAGGTTGGCGAAGATCGACGAGAAAGACGACCCTCCATTCCCAACAGGCCTAGACCCTTGTCTATTCCTTTTGGCCTCCGACTCTGGAGTAGGATCAGAAGTACTCCTTTCCTCCTTTTCCTCTCTTTCTCTTGTCGAATTAAGGTCCTACCATTTCCGCTGGCTTCCGGGATGATAGAGTAGGTTCTAGTTCCAGCCTCCGTCAAACCCTTCCGCTTCCTGGACCGTTGTTTTCTCAAAGGGGGTGGCGGTGGTTCTCTGCTCTCCGCCTCAGCCTTCTTGGCTTCCTCATGGTAGGAAAGCCAGAGTGCTCTACTCCTTTGTTCTATGCTCATTCCTCCTGTTGCCTTCGCAACCGGTTTTCCATCTATCTCTACGGGGGCAGAAGCCACATCTATTGGGACCAATTTGTCGGTAGGTTCTAGGCCCTGAACAGTTGAATTTGTTTCATTTTTGTCTGCAAAGTGTATTCCCACGAGCACTTAGGGAAAAAAGTTCCACAGCCGCAGAGCCCCGCTTACGACGGTAAGGCGGCTTAATTACTCAGGGGTGGCACCCTCCTTACCTTAAGAGCCACGAATATACATCGGCATAAATCGCACAACACTTTCAGATCGGAGGTGTGTGTACCCTCCAGACCTCCAACCTGGATGGGGTGCTTCTTGGTTGCCGCCCGCAAGGGAAGGGCAGGACGAGAGCTAGACATATAACAACCCTTCAAGTGCTAGACCACTTTTTTTGAGCCGCCTTCATGCACTCACACATTTGCCTGGACTTCCCGTGTATAGGGAGCCACATACGTTCAGCTCCGCTCCACCACGTCAAGGTCATGCAGCAGCAGGAGAGATTGTTACAACTTACTAGTCCACTATTTTATATTGTTTATTGTAAATACTTCAATTTTTTTAAAACCTATATGAAAAATTTTATTTTTAAAGAATAAAACCTTACCCCGAGTAATCCTGGTCTTTTGGTTAAACTCGATTTTGACGAACGTTTTCTGATTTAGAGGAATGAGCAAAACCCGTGACTGGGTTCTAGACTCAACCAACTCGAATAAAAATATAAATGTGTGCATTATATTCTCAGGCTTAAGCAATTTACACTACAACACTAGCGTCACTCCTTGAAAGGGTTTTCCTAAAATCATTGTATTTCACAATGGACTCCTATTGGAAAACATCGAGTTTTTACAATGAACGGTATTATTTAAGTGGTTTAAAGGCAAGTTAGAATAATCCTAAACCTTAATAAAGATTTTAAAATGTTTTATTACGTTCCACTGAGCCTCATAGAGATGTTGCTTACTCACTTTCTATTCGCCGTATTAAAGTTCAGTTTTAAAGTCGTATTACTTCCACTGTCCTACCTGAGATGATCTGCGGTCTGCAACTCTACATACGCGGGGTATAATTATGCTGGACCCATACTCCAATTACACGTGCACGCTGTGAAAAGCATCGATGTTTGCAAGATAGTAGAAAGAGCAACTCAAACTGTAATTGTTTCAAAAACAATAGAGTTTAAAATATATAAATAAGATATTCTTTAATCGAAATGTAAGGTTTAGGCTTACAAGAAAATGTCCACGTACAGAACGAATGTCATATTAGATGCTGCAACTAAAGATTCAAACATTAAACAATGTAAGGTGCAATACCACGAAAAGCAAAAAAATAGTGAGGCAAGTTTAAGTAGGCCTACCAACCTAAGACAAATAGTTTCTTAAATATATGAAGAATAATATTTACTTACTTACTTTATCCAATGCCCGCCCTTGGCTGTTGAACCATTCGGCGTCGAGCCTCCCAGTAACGACCGGTTCTGGACAGCTGGTCGTCCAGTTCAGGACAGGTTGAAATGTGGTTCCCATTCATAATACCATTGAGACAGAGCGGACACGTATCGGATTCCGCTAGGCCAAAACGGTAGAGGTGGGCCTGGAGATAGTCGTGTCCTGTCAGAAGTCGAAAGTCAGCCACGGCAGTTGCTCTATCGCTTGTGGGCACCAAAGGACCGCGACTGCTAAGTGATGCCCACTGTTTCCCCCTGCTGGCTTCCTCATGATCTTTTTTAATTGAGCGTTTAAGGATTGCATCAATAAGGTGTTTGGCAGAGGTGAGGCATCTGGTGGTTTCTTCATATGGTTGTTGCATCTGCGTTCCATTTTTTGCAAGGTCGTCTGCTCTTTCGTTACCTGTGATGCCAACGTGACTTGGGATCCACTGAAGGCTAATTGACCATTCATTTTGCAAAAGATGTGAGATTGCTTCTCGGCAGTGGAATATGTTCGAACAGTCTGTTGAAGAGTTGTCGGCTATTGCAATTATGGCGGCTTGGGAGTCTATAAAGAAAACAGCTCGTTGGTGGTTCGTTGCTGGGTGATGCGCAGCAAGAGCCTCTGCGGCCAGTCGCACTGCCGTTACTTCCCCATCAAAATTACTTGTGTTTGCCCCAACGCCCTGGCTGATTTCAAATAGCTTGGAGAAAGCTCCAGCCCCAGCTCCAGTAGGATTGAGTTTAGATCCATCAGTGTAGATGTGCAGCCAGTCTGGTTCAGGATATAAAGTGTGGATTGTCTCAAGGGCAGAAATCTTTAGTTCTTCTGGGAGTGCAAGATGCTTGGGGGTTTTAAAGTTTAGTAATGACAAACTTTTGAGAGGCATGGCAATAGTCGGCTTGTTGAAAGTTTTGAGCGGGGTTGGGTTTGATTCACCGATGCTATACCTTCTTCTAAGTTCTTCAGCGTGTTGCAGTGGGCTTAGCTGGGTTTTTAGTCTCTGTGCAGCCTTTCTATAGTTAGTCCAGTATCGGTGATTTACTCTTCTTGAGCGTTCCCAAAATTTAAGCGTTAGTTTTTCGCGCCTTTTTTGCAATGGTTCTATGCAGGTTTGCATTTCCATCGCACAAATGGGCGTTGAGAAAGCTGCGCCGGTGATGATTCTGAGGGCACTGTTCTGTATTTTATCTAACTTTCGCAGATTCGGTTGACTGGCCAGTGACGTAACTTCTGAAGCGTATTCCATGGAGGGTCTGACATAGGTCTTATAAGCAGTGGCGAGAACGTCCTGCGTGCAACCCCACTTTGTACCAGTTAGTCTTTTTAACAAATTTGTTCGCTTGCTAGCGCGCTCAGCAACCTCTTGTATGTAATTTTTCCATGAGAGTCTAGTGTCCAGATTAACACCTAAGTATTTGGACAATTTAGACTCTGGTAGGCAACTCTTTTTATATTTGAGCCCAATGGTTGGGGGCTTGGTGGAGAGAGTGAAAAACTGAAAAATTGTTTTCTCAGGATAAACTGTCATTTTATTGCAGTCGGCCCATAGCCCAATGTTTTCCAATACTAGGTTCATAGTTCCTTCAAGGTGGTCAGTCTTGTTAGTAGTATTCCACACAATGATGTCATCAGCATACAGCAGGTATGATGTGCCAGGTGTCTTTTCAATGGCGGCGGTGAGGTCATTATTCATTGTGTTGAAGAGAAGACAACTGAGCACGGCTCCCTGAGGTAAACCTTGTTTTTGGACTTTAAAATTGGAGACAGCACTCATGAACCTGTCCTTATCAGGCGCTGGGTTAGGAAATTTTTTATCCACTTCATCATATTGTTTACCACCCCCAGTTTCGCTAGTTTTGATAGTAGCAATTGCTTCCACACTTTATCATATGCAGCTTTAAAATCAATTAGTACGGCCAGGGTGGACTGCCTTCTGTGGAAACCATCCTTCACAGCTTGAGTGAACTTCACCAGTTGGTCAACAGTAGAGAGGTTTTGGCGAAAACCTGCTTGGGCTTCGCTTATTGCTCCTTTCATTTCTAAGAAGTTTCTCAGTCTTAGCTCAATCATCTTTTCAGCCACCTTTGAGCAGACACTGGTCAGCGATATCGGCCCGAAGCTCTCGAGGTTGTTACGGAGTTTGCCTTTCTTACGGATGGAGATAATTTCACCTCTTTTCCATTGGTAGGGGACCCATTTCATCCATGTCAAGTTTATGAGCTTGAGGAGGCACTGCTTTGCTGTTACACCAAGGTGTTTTATAAATTCGGGAAATATTCGGTCCGGTCCCGCTGCTTTTCCATTTTTTAGTGTGCGAATGGCTGCTTCCAGTTCATGTGTTAGGAAAGGGTTGACCAATTCAGGTGTCGGCTCGGCTTTGAGAGGGCCCACTGATTGCTGTTTGATGTATTTACGGTCATTGGCTCTTATGTCAAGGATGCTGACAGCAGCATAGTGCTTGCAGAGTGCTTGTGCAACGTCTTTTGGGCTGGTGAGCGTCCTTCCATTGAA
This sequence comes from Prosapia bicincta, assembly GCA_036971475.1. NCBI lineage: Eukaryota > Metazoa > Arthropoda > Insecta > Hemiptera > Cercopidae > Prosapia > Prosapia bicincta. The sequence goes on from JBAIZL010000061.1 coordinate 1,072,765, forward strand.
AATGATTGGTTCCCATGTGAAGTTACATTTGTCGTTATTGAGGCTTGAAATAAAATTGTGAGCTTTCGAGCCGTCCTTTCTAAAATCTAGTTTGGCAACAAAATTACGGTATGTGCTTCTTTTCGATTGGATGATCTCCCTCCTGAGTTGGGCTTGTTTTTTTCTGAGTTGGATACAGTCTTCGAGGTTGTTGGTAGTCTCTGCCCTTTTCCTGGCTTTATTACGTTCCCTTTGTAGTTTTGTCCGATTTTCATTCCAAAAATACTTATATTTATTGACGTACACTTTGGGTATGCATTTTTTGGCGATCTCTAAAATGTTCTTCTCAAAAGCCGCTACGGACTGGTCAGGATTGTCATTTATGATGCTAGGAGTGAGAAGCTGATTTGATGTTTGTTCAAAAGCTGTTCAGTCTGCCCTTTTGAAATTCCAGCGTGGAAGACGTAGTTTTTGGGCATTATTATTTTTTGGTCACACCTGTAAGAACAAGACTCTATGACCACATCCCTCAACAGCATCTCTCAGTTTCAGGTCAGATCTGCCTATCAGGTTTGCATGTACCAGGCACATGTCAGGTGTACTGGTGCTTCCACCAAATGATAGAAAGGTGGGTTCTGATTGTAGATAGATCAGTTGTGTTTTGTCAATAAAATTCTCCATAGCGTGGCCAGGTGCATTGCGGTCAGAGTAGTTCCATCGGGGGGAGTGCGCATTGAAGTCCCCTAGTATAATGGAGTTGCGGTGTCGGGATGACATTTCTATGAGATTTGTATTTAAGTTGTTAGTTTGTGGGTTATAAACACCAATGATTTTGTAGTAGTGTCCGTTTATCCAGACTTCTATAAGTACGGCTTCATGTTTGTCGGTTTCGCACATCTTGTGAACCACCTCAAATTTGCATGCTGCGTTGTTATTTACACCGACAACAATCCCTGAGGCCACTTGTCTAGACCTAGGTAAAATAAAAGTGGTAAAATTCATAGTGTGAAAAAAATCTGGAGAGTCTGTTGAGGCTCCAGCTTCAACTACAATGAAAACATCTGCGTCCAGTTTATGAATGAGAGTCTTGAACTCTGTGAACTTTGTGTTATTAAGGCCACCGGCGTTCCAGAATAGTACGCGGAGCCCGTCGTTCAAGCTCTGAGAAGGGCTGGCTTTGCGATGGCTGCTTGATACTATTGATTTGGTCATCTCTAGAAGGATTTGGCAGAGATTCGTCGTAGCAGATTTAGCGTTACCCAGGGTGCACCACGTGGAGGCCTGCTACATTTACACCCCTGAAGAATAATATAAAAACTTCAGTTACGGAAATCGGATTTTTAATCTCAATATTTTCAGTTATTAAATTTTTTTTAAAATTTAAATTCTTGTTTTATTTTTTTTTAATTTGTGAAATTTTGCCAAAACTACAACAATATGTCAAATAAATGTTCTCCAAATACAAATCTCGTAGCGCTGTATAAATTCAATTCACTAATTCTAATACTAAAAACAATCTAAACATTTTACACCATATTTTCTGGCGAAGTTACTAAGCAGACACTTCAGTTTGTGGAACAGTTAGATAGTAGCACATTGTGTGGTTTAATTGGATCTTCAAAGTACGTAAAGACGTGTAGAAACTAGAGTTGGACGAAATAACTTGTTTGTGGGATCTGATAGGCATCGTGTGTTAACTAAAAGCAGTTAAAACCTTTTATTACCCCCCCCCTTTTTCCAACTATCTTAGAATCTGAACCTAACACTAAGTATGTTGAAAATATTCATTTATTATTTAATTATAATATTTAATAATAATATCTAAATAAAATGTTTAGGTATTTCAATAATTTATTGCTTTTAAGCTATTTAAATTAATTTGTAGGCTATTTACTGACTTCCTTATCCTATATAAAACAGAAAGATTTGAGTACATATTATTTCTCTAAAAAACTAATACGGAAGGTAAAAAAGGAATTGAAAAATCTTTTTTTAACAAATTAAAACACAACACGTGGATCATGATTGAAAAATGGAATTAATTCACTCTTCATTTCTTGTTCTTTATTTCCAAATTTTAAATGTTTTAGAAGCGGTGATCGATAATGGTTATTGGGGTAGTGACTACAAAATAGTGACTTGGGGGAGGCAAGTTGAGAGCGTCGTTTTTGTCTCAGGCTTAACGAGTGAGTAGTGACGTAACAAAGAGTTAGGAGGTATTACTATCTTCCTCGCCGCTCATTGGCTATCTGATAGTAGTTAACCCCTAGAATTCCATCGTGAGCGGATCATCAATCTCTAGTAAAAACCAAGTTACTTCATAGATGGATCTTGAAAGACTCCATTTTATTCTAGTAACAAAGCAACAATGCATTTGTTACTTAAAGTGACTAGCACATAGAGACTCACAATACCGTATAAGGTTTGTCTCCTTGTTCTTGTTTTTCACGAAGTAATATCTGATAAGTAACACGCATTATGAAGTCCGAATAATGCTATTTTATATAATAAACTCACCGGATGTTATATGATTTTATATTGGCACCAGCAATATTTAATAATAATAATTTTTTTGAATGTTCACATTTAAATACAATGTATTACCGTAATTATAAGGGAGTTATTTTAGATGAGTTTATCATTGGGATAGTTTTTAGTTCCTCTATATATACGATTAAAAATAAGTTTGGAAAGAAAAAATATAGGCTATATTTAAACATAAGTAATGTTTATAAAATATAAACTACAAAGTTAAATGAAATTCACTAAATTTTCAAATATTACCAAATAACGATCGTAAAGTCAGTGATTTATTGAAATTTATTTTTTACGTTAAAGTTTTTTTTATTGTTGTGCACTTTTTAGTTATTGTTTGTTATCAAAGTTAAAATTTGATCTTAAATTCATTAGAAAATTGCACCTTTTGAAATATTTTATCGTCTTCTATACCTCTACTTACAATCCTATAAAATAGTCTTGAATCAAATAGTTTGGTACAGATCTTGAAATTCGTATAACTTACCTTTCTACCAAAGCACTGAGGATAACCAATTGCGTGCGAGCTACGTCGCATTCCTGAACATCTCCGCTAAGTAAAACCACTCAAACGCTGCTTCCACTGCTTAGGTGCACACTTTAAAGGTAAATTTGCTTCGACTAAATCACATTAATCATGCTATGTAACAGAAGCATAAGGACATCTCAATGACACCTCTCAAGTCTAAAAACCCCTCGACCTCTAGCTTAACCTCTCTCGATTACTGCACATATTTATTCTGGATCCCCAAAAACTGAAAGTCCTCTTAATTTGCCATCTTTTAATTTCTCTGAAAACTCTCTCACTGGGTCATCTCATACTGAAAACTCAATGTTATAATTTCGCTTTAAATTTACGCGCTGACCGCCACACAAATTCTTCTAAATTATATTCGGCTGCCGCTGCCACAAAGCCAACAAGAGATTTCAGGATAAAATGGTCATTATAAGGTATTCTGGTTGAAACTTATAACTTAATTTTTGCCACTATAACTGCATAAACTTTAATTAATTTAGTTTTAGGATTTAAAATTCCCAAAATTACAAAATACCTATCTTTGATACCTCATTTGGTAGAATGAAAGAATCATGAAATAACTTTGTGCTCGCATACAAAGTGTTCAAATCTGTGTACAAGTGGGCCAAAATCTTCTATAATGCTCTAATAATAAAATACAATAATTCTAAGCTATTACTCCAACAGCAAATGCATCATTACTACTCTAGAAAATCCATCATAATTATCTACTTTCACCATTTCAGCATCATCCCATTGCTGATGTGACAAAATCCACAATTAGGAAAATTAAATAATGCGTTATTAAAAGACTGCTTTCGAATGGAGAACTAACTGGCAATTGTAAAGTTAGTTTCAATACACTGGTACTCGAATTAATTTACTACTTCAGCTCGTTTATAATTACTTTAAAAATTATAAAAACTGCTCTTTAACAATTAATCCAGTATATGACCCAAAAAATGTTTTACCAAATGACTTTCTTTATTTATATAGTATAATGAATTTCTGTTGCCTAAATACCAATTATAAAATCGGCCTATTTCCACTTAACTTATTGAACTCATTTACGGTTTTAAATTCTAAATAATAACATTATATCAAGAGTTTATTTCTTTTTTTACTATACTCTTTCCTTCTTATATTAAATCGTTCATTCGTTCCATTTGACTTCTCTCGCAGTCAAATCTTTTCTGCATGTCTCTGTAAACCAATATTTACTGCGGAGATCAGACTGAGTAAATATAACTCACTTTTAATAGTCATAATTAAAGTGTTGGGGATTCCTTGCATCCAAAGAACTTTACATTTCACCGAGTGTGTTTTCTTCCGCACAGCTGCATATTTTTCTTTATATACTGGAGTAGACATTCTCTTTCTTAAAATCAAAGAATATTTTTTATAAATTAAAAATGCATTATTTCTGGTTTTCTTCTTTATTTAAACCGTAGCTACCGATTCTTATTCGTTTTGCATTAATCATGTCGTGATTTTGATATATCACCAGGTGTAATTTTTCTCTTACTAGACATGTGTCACTATCACTGGTTCCACTTTGAATTTAAAACATTTCAGTAATTTAAAAACCAAAGTTTTTCGTTAAAAGCTTTGCAAGTACGAATCATAGCCTACTATATCACATACTATAAAACCGATCCTACTATAACCTATTATTCACACACACACACACACACACACACACACACACACACACACACACACACACACACACACACACACACACACACACACTTGCGCGCGCACACGCACATTTAAATTATACGCTAACATACACTTATACGCCCTTACACTTTATAAAAATGAACCAAGAAGAAATAAAAGTAGTTTCCAATAAGAAACGATTCTCTGAATATAGATTGTAAAAAGTAACTATGTTATTGTATTTCTCAAGAGGGAAAAGAAGTTCTAACATCTAAATGAACAAAAGAACTCGTTGGCTACGTGATCAGAAGACTAAATATATCGGATTATTTTGGGGTATTTCCTTCACCGAACGTGTCTGGCTTTAATCGTGGTCTTATTCCAATTTAATATTATTTTGGTTTTATTGAATAATACAAACTCTTGAAAATAATTATCCACCAATTCTTTACTTATTTACATTACGTTGTGTTTTATTTATACTTCAAGAGTTATAAAAAAATATGTATTTCAAAAACACATGTGGAAATAAAAATAAAAATGCAGAAATAGTTTAAATCTTGAAGATACAGTTCCTAATTTAATGATTAGTTATTTTTCAAACGTTATACATTTAATCCATTCGGCATATTGGCAGCCTATGGATATAGTCCGTATGACCAAACGTCATAAGTTAACGAGATTTCTTCTCCCAAAACCTTCATTTCATTCTCCATTTACTTATGACTCATCATAGTCCATTAGAGAAATGTCACTTTAATTGGATAAACGAAAAGATTAGATTACATATTACAATTTATCGTCCAGTTTATAATTCTTAAAATGTAAAATTTTTCGTTTAAAATCTGCTATTAAAGAATAGTTTTAATCCCAACAATAATTCCAGAATTGTACATTATTTGATTACGTATTTTTCGTTAGCCTTAATTTTAAAGGCATCAAGGATTAAGCATCAGGTCTTTGACTTGCTTATTTCGATTCCTGGTAGTTAGGGTTAAGATCGTCTAACGCTCTTGTTAATTTTCTCAAGTTCTAATTGTGATTCCAAAATAGTAGAGTTTTAGTGCGCTTGGTTATATTAAACTGAAAAAGTTGTGCGTTGTTGAAGAGATGAATTAACGATCGTTAGAGATAGAATATATTATTTAAAATTTGTTTGAGATATTTTGGTTTTGGTTTCAGAAAGTAACTGGATTATTTACAATTAACAAGGCAAGAGTTTCTGAAGAGTTTTCAAAGTTCTCTCTGTGTATATCAACAGGAGAGTGGTGTGCACGATGAAAACTGGATACCCACAAAGAAGGTTAACATACAGGGACATATTTTTAAACGAAAAATTGAAATACCAAATGAACTAGACACATAATGTTTATGCTACTTTACTTTTTATTATTTATTCTACAAATATGAACCTCGAATTTATAATGTTTTCATTATATATTTGCGAATGAAGTTTTATAACATAAACTCATATTTAAATGCCATGAAACAATATATGACAAGCATACAGAAATTCAAAAACAATTTACTACACTTGCTAGTTCATTTTATAGATATCAAACTTAGGAAAATGATCTGGCACAAATATAAAACTGTCAAAAAGTTAAATTCATTGCTTCCTCTTTTATAAATATAAGAAATAATTTTTTCCAATAAAAATAATTAATTTCAGTCAAAAAATAAGTTTGTACGAAAATAGTAAGTCTTATTTATGGGGTGGATCAAAAACTGACAAGGATTTTTAAAGGAACAAAATTAAAAATAACGTCACAATCACAGACAAGTTAACAACACACACATATAAATACTACTCACCGCCCTACCCACCGTACAAAGATAAAAATTTCGAACAAGCATCGCCGACCGAAGTCAGCCCTTAGCTAACGCTTGCCAAAATCTGCCAGGGAACCAGTCACTGGACCTTATTTTAAAAAAAACCTAACTCGCGGAGATTCAACCCCTTGGGTACTGTTTCCCAGGGAATGAATTCTTTTTAGGCATCAAAGCTTAATGCCCAGTGTGTCGATGTGTGTAAGAAACTTGTTTATTAAATAAATTTCAACTCAATTTGCGAGTTAGTAAAAACACTTTTTTTAATTTTATACAAATTTTTGCTTTAGCACAGATTTATCAATTTTATAAAATTTAAATTCTTACAAAACTACTTCATACGTTTTACAGAATTGCTAAAGCACAATAAAACTTTTATACAAGAATTTAGTATTTATTTCTTAATGAATTTGTCCTAGCTTAGTTATTTGAATATTAATGTCTTTTAACACTTTGAACCCTTTGGTTCTAGATGTAACCCTTCGAAAAATGTACATAATTCTAGCATACATTTATTCTGAAAACTTTCGCTTTACACTTAATTTTAAATTATATAAAAATACACAAAATATTACTGAAAAGAGAAACTTATTTACATTTATAATTTTACAAGAAAAATCGCCTATTCAAGTAAATCACATTTTACCAAAATGTTTCACCTATTCAAAACAAAAATTAATACCCCATATTTTCACATAGTAATATTCATAATTTATACAAAATCTATGCATATTTAAGATTTCTTGTCCTTCAAAACAAACCCACATATTTAGGAAACTATTTAGCCAACCTTACTTCCCGATTTAGAATTAAACATTTCGAATATTTCCCCGTTATATATACATAAAAAACAGTTTATAAAAAAAACCTCAATTAAATACATATAACAATTATTAAGGACATATTTTTAAAATCATTAAGTAAACCTCGCCTATTTTGATCAAGAAATCTTATTTAGAATTCAACCCAAATTGATAACTAATGTCAGCGGAACATTTAAATAATTTTAAACATCATATTTAGATTCTAATATTAACACACCATTTGTACAATCAGCATTTATATAAATATATAGAAACCATACTTATTTACGTTTATCAATTAATATTTAAAATATTTTTTTTTACTGTTGTTTGTTTTCGAACATTATTTATTTACTTTCTGTAAATCTGAGAATTACTTCAACATAAATTATTTGTCTTCTGACATTTGTTTTCTATACTAATTTTGATTTATTAATTCCTAACCAGTTTCACTTGTAACCCCTTATGCTGGGTTCAGTTTTATATCTATTGCTATCTAAAACTTGCTAATGTTTTAATTATTCTATTTTAGTATTCAAACAAACTTAACAGTTCCTTAATCATAATTACTGTAACATATAAAACCCAAATGTTTATTAGTTTTTGACCCCTTTATTTGTTTACAAAGAACATCATCGTTTATCTACATAATAATTTTATTTCAGTATACTTTGTGAACAAAGTACATTTAATACATTTTTTTACTTCTAGTATAAATTAAGGAATTATTTTTATAACATAGTTTATTCATTATGTTTTTTTAAATTTAAAAGAATTACTTAAATTTTCATTTCCCCCAAAAAATAAATGAATTAACGAAATTTTAGATTCAAACAAGAAGAAACTTTTTAATTCATTCCGATTCCTGGACCCTTTGAGATTCCACAGTTTGGCTGCCCAGATTTTGTGGCGTGAAGATTTCTTCCATGGTCTCTTCAAATCGGTTTTTTCTCGTCGTCACAAATTTAATTTTTTTAAAGTTAACCTAATTACTCTAATTGAGTTTCACTGATATTATTTCCGATTTTATCTCGATAACACAGTTCCTTGATAACTTGATAATTCATTTTTTTATTGTTTTCACATTTAACAGTTTTAAAATTTATTTTAGGGGATGTTATTGTCACTATCTTCTAAAAGCAATTCACGGTTTATCAACTTTGTAAACCCCCGTTTTTGGATCTATTTGAAATGCACCATATTTTGATTGAAATTTTAGGCAATTTTAGGAACCGAAATCCCTAAACAATGCTTGGGAATCGCACAGTTACATTTTGCAGCCCCTATTTATCGCACGTGGTACATGATGTTAGAATTCACATAATGTTAGAATTTAACACGGGAAAGAAAGATGAGCAATTAGAAATCATAATGAAGCGGAGTAAGATGAGCGTCGTCCAGCGTTGACCGCATCTCCAGACTTACTGACTATTTTCCCCTTCTGTTTTCAACACCCTCTATAATTCTTCGGAGCTCACATGATGTCTGATCCAATCAGCAACCATCTTAAAAAGTGTCGTAGAATCATACGATCTACCCCCTTAAAATGGTATCAACGTAACTATTTCCGGTGTTTGTAAAACTTCCATATTTTAGTATAAAAATTGAAATCTGGACGTAACTTTAAAATTTTTCAATTTTGGCGATTTTCTTATTTTTGATGTTTTTCATAATTCTCCTTTCTGCACATTTTCAAATGTCGATGAACTTTCTACATGAATTTTGATTTTTCTTTCCTTTTTCTTTGTTGCTTCATTTATTTCCATCAAATAAAAAATAACAAAAAACTCGCCCCCTTTAAAAATGTCTTTACTTTATAAAGTTTCTTTGAAAAAACTGCATATGGCACTGTATTTATATTTATGTGTATGTTTATTTTGAAAATAACATTTTTTATTTTTTAAATTTAAAATTTCAATTGTAACGCTGAACTCTCACTTTAGCCCGTTATAACACCCCCCTCACACACACCATCACAAAACACACACACACATATATATATATATATATATATATATATATATATATATATATATATATTGCTATATTGAAGGAATATAACCTAGTTCTAAAACACCATAGACTCTCCACCATGAAGGAATGTATGGCACAAAAAAACTAAATCAGGAGATTTTGTAAAATGTTCTGTCAGTATTTTTCTTTAAAACTGAAAATATTTACCCCTGGCTTAATGTTTGTTTATATAAAATAAATTGCATGTAAGTTATCCTTTTACTATTATTTTAGCCTAAAACATTACAAAACATTCAGTCAAAGTAATTTATTATAAATTAAATGCAATTTAACTACAACTAGGTATCAGTGCCCAAACTATATACTATATGTCAGTGTCCCAAAGGCGTAGCTAGAGAAAATATTGATCCGAGGCAAATATGAAAGCAATGTAACCAAGTATGCGATGTTCAAGTAGTTGAGTAAATGCACTCTTCTCAGAAAAACGTGACGTAATACAAATATATAAAGCATCTTTTCCTAATAATGTATGTGATTAATTTGTATTATTTTAAGAAATAATTTTTGCTTTTAAAAATTTAGCTACAACAGAAATTCAAAAATACCCATAAAAATATAATTTAAACTTTGAAAAAATTTATTTTAGTTATATTTCTGTCGACTCTTGTCATTGTGTTAAATGCATTTAAGTTTGATTATAATAATTAGCTTCAGAGAGTATGTGAGTCGATTTTGACTATTTACTAAAATTACATCTGGTCCAGTTTGTTGCATATTATTATCTAATCATATATTTGTTTTATTGGGTTGTGTTTTAATACTGTCATTAATATATGTTTGGAAACAATAGATACTTGTCGAGATTTTATAAGCTTTGCTAGCGTTACAATAGAGTTTTCCACAGAAACTATATTATAGTTCATTAGTAACTCTATAACTTCATTATAATTTTGTAGGTTATAATTACAACCTAATTTCCACTTAGAGACATTACTTGGTTCCCAATCAGAGGGACGGTCGATGCTAACTGCTGATAGTGACAAACTAATTAATTGTTTTGGTTTACTTCCTCTCTCGTAAGCGAGGGTGGAGATGACGAGAGTTGGGTTTTGTAAACCAATTTGTTCTGTATGCATTCAAAGGCTTGCAATAAAACTGTCACTACAGTGTCGCAAGAGTGTTTGCTTTGACAAATAAAAAGAACCATTACTAAGTAAAGAACGTGAGTATATTATTTTAAAATAACTGAAGGATGTGATGACTGAGTTCGAATGTAAATTAGTTTTTTTATTTTCTTCTATTCACAATAAATTACATTTAAGTAGAGGAATTTGAATTTCACAAAGAAAATTGTACATAGAAAATGTTAAAATTTTTATATTAAAATTTAAGTAAAGTAAAGTATATAATTACAGAGTGAAAAAGCCAACATTTTATAGTCAGTAATAAACGAATAAGTTAATTTGAACAACCGGGAGTGTAGTGCCGACAATTAAGTGAAATTAAATAACTAAAAATGCTAGCTAGTGAACCAGACCACCTACAACCACCATTGACGTTTCTAAATACACGAGTAAAGTGTAGAAAACTAAATAGTGCAATAATAAACCATAAAACTGTATTAAGACAAAATTTAGAACGGAATGAAATAAAATTGATATTTAGAAATTAAAAGAACGATAAGGGGCCATCAGGCAAGATGAATCATGCAGCCGAGTAACAAACGTCGACAAGAAGTCAGGCCAATAAAATCGTATGACCCAACGGCTGGAGGAGGAAGTTACGAGCAAGAATATAAACGGTAACGCACGGCTTTGTCGAGGAGTCCGAAAAATTTAAACTTTAAGAAGTGCCAAAGGAAACTATGCCGGTTTGTAGCTAGGCAAAGCGGTCGACGGGGATTCGGCAATCGCTACTTCCATTTCGCGTAAAATGTAACTCAATCGCTATGACGTACCAAGGTGTTGCTGTCCAAGAACTCCAAAGGATCCAGGGAGAAGAAATACGACATCCACATCAACAAGATCCAAGTACCAGGAACCAGGAATGACAAGAAGTGACGACTTGGGCAAGTTATTTTTTTTAAAAGTCATATTTATCAGTTAAAATTTTAATCAACTTTTTAGAAATAACTAAGTTAAATTTTTATTAATAACTAAATAATTAATGGCTTCACTCTTAATAAACTTGTTAAATAATATATAAAAAAGTAAAACATTTTTCTAATATCTAATATGTCATATTTGAATTGTGTAAAGTAGTTACATTAAATGAATTAAGTCAGTTTTCTAAAAAGGAAAAATGTTCATATATAAATTCTTCAAAGTTCATTTTAAAGTCTCTAGACCAGCTTAATCAGAAAGGAACCAACGAAAGAATAGTTAAGTAAATTTTTATAGTGGTTTCGACTATAAACTTGGTCGTTTTCAATAACATAAAAAAAAATATTTATTAAAAAAGTTTAAATAATTTAGAATATTAAATAATATAAATAAATTCAAGTAATTGTTGTAAATGATTTTGAAATATTTAACTAATTATTAGTGTCTCGAAACGTTATGATAACACTTAAGCTAAATTATTTCCAAATTTAAAATTTATGGAAACAATCAAAATATGATATACTGTGAAATTAAAAATAAAATCTTAATTTATTTTTCAAGAAATAAATTGTAAATTAATCATATAAATTAAATATAAGTAAAAACCTTTTGTTTAATTAAATACCATATGTAAGGCTAAATATTGTTTGCATATTGATAAAAGCAGGAGAAATCCATGAGCAAAAAATTATGTTAAATTTTATTATTCTCTTTTATCTTCAAAAATATTAAATTAATCATATAAATTAAATATATGTAAAAAACCTTTATTTAATTAAATACAAAGGCTAAATATTGTTTGCATATTGATAAATGCAGGAGAAATCAATAAGTGAAAAATTATGCTACATTTTATTATTTTCTTTTATCATTAAAACTAATATACACAATCTTCTTAATTTATTAAAAAATATCTTGTATTAATAAATAAATAAAAACCTAAGTTTTTCCAACTATTAAATTAAATGTGGCACTGTTAAATACCAAGAGTGGTTAAATTCATAATACAGTAAATTCAATAAAATAGAACCTAATGTTACAACAGGAGAGTAACTCATGAAAGTAAATTATTTTAAATATTTGAGCTATATCAAAAGATAGTTGGTTTTTAAATCAAAGTCCAAAGACAAGTTCCACTGGCAAATGCTGCTTCAGTGAATCACAGGAGCCTATAAAAATGTAAAATTAAGCAGGATCAAATTTTGCACGGGCCAACCTGGATGACCTGATAATAATAGCACATGGTAAGATATAATGTATGTGATGATTGTTAATGCTAATATATATATATATATATATATATATATATATATATATATATATATATATATATATATATATATATTCAGTTGACAAAATACTGACATATATGACTATATAGCCCTCAGACTATTAACCAACAGTAGGGGGTTTATAAGACCAACAAGTCAGGTCGGCGTGTCGTTGCATGTGTTTAAATGCATATTAAACAATAGGCAGGTGGTTAAGCGTTGTGCGGTGTTGTGCACGATGATGCGAGCTTAGGGGGGGGGGGTTCGTTACACACACACACACACACACACACACACACACACACACACACACACACACACACACACACACACACACACACACACCCACACAGTCTTGATAATCCAATATCAAAATATCATGGAACATTAGTACATCACGTGATAAGAATGGTTTGACATGATTTTACCGTGTTCTAAATGTTTTATTTTGTCTTTATTGGCAATTATTTTATTATTTGAATATTTTGACACTTAATATAGGCTGCTAATTAATAGCAATGTTTATATGTCTACTTTAATAAACAAACTGAATGTAATAACCTTAATTACAAAAGTGTGTTAATTTAGTATATTATTTGCCCTAAAATTGTATCTTTCTACCTATGAAGAACATAGGAAAAATTTAACATTATCACAATCGGGGAATAGGTTGAGCCCCAGTTTTGTTTTTACTTCTGCTGTCCCTCATACTAGAAAGGGCGAGATTCCGCAGTACAAGTATATGCTTTAGAATTATCTCCAAGATTCCCGTAAACTTTATTGCTGCCTGGTTTTATGAGTTTTTCGACAACCAGGGAGAAGTGTAAACTACTAATAGAAAGAAGCAGGGCTAAAATCTCGTGTCACTAAGTCGATAATTATGTAACATATTCTTAACATAACCTTTAACATTTCATTTATTCTTAGATATTTTAAATTAACTCTAATGTTCTATTTAAAAGTTATAGAACTCTAAAAATTTAAAAAGAAACATAACTTTTTTTATTATTACAATAAATTAACAATTTTATTAAAAAACATATTTTTTTTAAGTTCCTCCCATTTATTCTGAGAGACGTTCACCCATCTAAGTCTAGGACGTCCTTCTGCTCTCACAAGCAGCCGCACAGGATCAAGCTATCTGGCGAAATTTCATATGGAGGAGGTCAAGCTCCCCATTGGACTGAAACGACATGAAAGTAGAATTAAAATTTTTACAACATATATTAAAAAAAAAATTCTACTCTTAAATTTAATAAGGCTCATTTAGGTAGCCCTACTTTAAGTAGACTCTTTTCATTGACGTAATTAAAAGAAATGGTTTAAGTGAGTAGCATGTGAGTAAATTATAATACTATGTTTATGTAACATGTGTTATAAACTAATATAATTCTACTTAGACAAACATTCTAACTTACTGCTATTGTTCACTAGATGGCAGTAGTGTATAGATAATGAGAGTAACGTTCCCTACAAGGCAATAAAATCAGCTTTATTATGACGTCATACACTATCAGATAGTTTAAACAAATCTACGATATTTCGCAATGTTTAGGGTATTGCACTTAAAAGTGTTTTCAATATAATCTCTAAACAATATCCTGGTTCAAATGAACCACCATGATTGGGACTCGGAAATATTCGGGACAAATATCGTTGGGTTTAGAATAGTTACACACTTCCCTGAGAATTTCTAAGCAATGACACCACATCCAACCGTTTAACTCACGTCTAAACTTATAAATTCTGCGTAATAGGAAATTATACCTAAAACCCACAGTAGCTTTGCAAAAAGAAAAACAATTACATTATCATTATTTCGTTGATTCCTGAAATAGTAGTAATGTTAAAAATGTTTTTAAAAATAAATCCCGTCGTTTAATATTAAAACTCAAATATTATAGGCTATAGTTACGTCATAGTTTCTTATTTACAATTATACTCAATAAATATGCTGGCTATAGGTTCATAATATTACATAGCTTGGGGGATGATCTAGAATTAGTAAAACATATTTAATATTTATTATTAATTTTTAAATTTAAATGGCAGAATATCTGAAATAAACAAAATTAAAACATATCGACATTCTACTTAGAAAAATTTTAAAAATAATAAATGCATGACTTTTTACTTCCATTTCTTAATTTTATTAAACTCCACACATTAATGATTAATACCCTGTCCCTTGGAAAAATTAGTTCAAATCATAACATATGTTTGACAATTGATAATAATTATTTTAAATTCAAAAAAATACAGTTATGTTTCAACCGTTAAAAATTTAAATAGACACTAAACCATCCTTTCTTACTTGAGTTATATCATATTATTATTATTACGAAGCATTTCTTTAAACTGCAACATTTTGTTCCCTCGAAAAGCAATTTAACGCATGGAATATTTTCAAATGCAAGGCGTTATTCTTGGAAACTTGCTTTCAAGCACAATATGCTAACCCATATAATTACCATACAGCTTACGTCAACAAAATACTATTTTATTTCTTTAACGCTAGGTTTAGATTAGTGCTTATATCTAAAATTCAGAAATTGATTTTCTATATAGATTTAATCACATTAGGTTTTTATAAATTAATATTTAATAAATAATACTATTTATTGTAATCCAAAATGTAATAAAAACTGTACAACCAAAATATATTATCCTTAAAAATTACTTTAACAATTAATTATAAGACACATTGAAATCAGAAACAAAACAGCTATTATGAACCCTTTCCAGATTTCAGCATTTGCGGAAGCTAACCGAAACTTTTAATTTGGTTTTATTTTCATTTAATTTAATGCTTATTCAAAATTTAAAACAACTTAATATATATATATTAAATAAATAAATAAATAAATATATATATATATATATATATATATATATATATATTAAATATGGTGATATGTTTTCTTGTATATATAGTTAATAAATTTAAAATTTTTCAAACACAAGAATACTTTTAATGAATATATTTATTCAAAGCTTTTCACCGATAAAAAAGTATCAGCATCTTCAGGAAAAATAATTATCTAATAAAATACTTTTACAAAATTAAATCATATGTACTACAAAGAATCATATGTTTATAATTATTGCACTTTATGTAAATTTTTCTATAACATCAATGACTTTATAAATAGTTTGGTGCCTTGATCTCACTTGAATTTGTTCATCAATTAATTTGTCTTTAACTTTATGCTTATGAATTTCCAATGTTTCAAATATATTCATTTTTAATCCTTTATTTAATTCTTTTATTAATTTCATATTTTCTATTTCCGGAAACTCATGTCCATTATTAATACAATGCGTAGCTAAATTGGATTTGTATATGTTTGGTTTGATATAAGCGTTTAAGTGTTCTTTGTATCTTCCTTTTAATTTCTTTTTTGTTTGTCCTACATATAATTTATTACAAGTTTGACATTTTATATTACATACTCCATTTCTTTCGTGCATATTATTTTGATTTTTGTTATTGTTTATTAAATTTGTAATTTTATTATCGGTTTTATATGTAATTTGTAAATTTGTTTCTTTAAATAATCTTGTAATTTTATTTATTTCATTACCAGTGTGTGTAAAAGTTGTGCAAATATTTTCTCTCTTATTAGGTACAAAATTATTTTCGAGTTTCTGTTTTTTTATTATATTATTATTTAATTTATCTATAGTTTTTCTTTTATATCCATTTTCTAAGCCAATTTGATATATTATATTTTTCTCCTTTATTTGATCATTTAAACTCATTGGTATTTTGTGCATTCTATGTAGTAAATTATAAAGCGCTGCCATTTTTTGGTTGTATGGATGGTTTGAATAATTGGGTATTATTTGATTTGTCTGCGTTGGTTTTCTATATATATTACATTCAAATGATTCTTTATTTCTAGTAATTGTAATATCTAAATAATTTATTTTATTTTTTATTTCAAATTCATGAGTAAATTTTATATTTTCGTGTATATTATTTATACATTTTAATATTTTGTCAATGTTTGAACCATTATTATTTGATATGTATAATCCATCATCTACATATCTAAACCAGTGTCCATTTTGATCATATGTTTTAATAATCTTATCTATATCAATGTCTATATTTTGTAAAAATATTTCCGATAATATGCTGGACATTGGAGAGCCCATTGTTAATCCATCCTTTTGTTTATAAATTTTATTATTATATAAAAAATAATTTTGATTTAATATGATTTTTAATGTATTTATTATTTTTTGTGTTAATGTGTTATCTTTTTCAAATGTGTCTATATTATTTTTTATTATTTCAAGCGTTTTCATTATAGGTATGTTATTATACATGTTAGTAACATCAAATGATATTAATTTTGTATTATTATCAATTTTAATATCTTTTAATTTTTCAATAAGTTCAATCGAGTTTTTTATATTATGAGCATTATTTAATTTTACCTTATCTTTAAGTAATAAAGCCAAATATTTTGAAATTTTATAAGAAGGAGCTGTTGTAAAATTAACTAATGGCCTAATTGGTTTATCTTCTTTGTGCAATTTAATTAGTCCATTTAATCTTGGAATTTTAGGATTCTCATTTATGTAATTATTAGTATATTTTTAATTAAATAATTTAGATGATGTTTTTATTATATTTTTTATTTCATTTTGATATTTGTCTGTGGGATCTTTATTTATTTCTGTATATTGGTTTTTAGATATATAATTTTCAGTTTTATTTATATGTTCTTGTTTATCAATAATAACTACAGCATTACCTTTATCAGCTTTTGTCAAAATGAGATCATTAGTTTTTTAATTTTTGTTTAATTTGATGAATTTGCGAGTATTGTTTTATGTGTGTATGATTAGTTTTCTTATTTTTAATTAACTTTATTATTTCATGTGATGTTTTTATTCGCATATTTTCTTGTTCCTCTACTTTTAGTTTATTGATCGCCAATTCAGTATCTATTATTATTGTATCAATATTTCTTTTTATATCTTTTTTAAGGTTGACTTTATTATTATTTTCTAAAATTTTTATTTCATTTTGACTGAATTTAGTATTTGTTAAATTAACGAAATTGGGGTGAAACTTATGATGTTGTATGATTACTTCATTATTTTTATCTTTGTTCATTTTTAATATATCTAGTTTTTTGGTTAGAGTGTTCATTCTTCTTTGTCTATATTTAAACAAAAAGATATTAATTTTATTAAATTTTTCTTCCCATTTTGTTTTATCCATAAAAAATGCTAGTTTTAAATGTAATTTATAAATTTCAAAAGTTATTTCATTTTGTTTCTTATATAAAAATTTGATTTCATTTCTAACCCACAGAATTTCAGCTTGTTTACATGTTTTTTGTGCTACATTACTTTTATTTTTAATATTAATTCGTGCATATTTAGGAACAATATTATTAATAACACATTGTTTGTTAAAAAATATATTACAATTAGTTTTCATTAATTGAATTTTACGTTTCTGATATAAATTTAAATCTTTTGTTAAAGATGGATTACTAATAGAACTAACCTCTGTAGAGCACATATTCACAACACCAGTAGCCTAGTAAGGCAATATAATATATTAAATATGGTGATATGTTTTCTTGTATATTTAGTTAATAAATTTAAAATATTTCAAACACAAGAATACTTTTAATGAATATATTTATTCAAAGCTTTTCGCCGATAAAAAAAGTATCAGCATCTTCAGGAAAAATAATTATCTAATAAAATACTTTTACAAAATTAAATCATATGTACTACAAAGAATCATATGTTTATAATTATTGCACTTTATGTAAATTTTTCTATAACATCAATGACTTTATAAATAGTTTGGTGCCTTGATCTCACTTGAATTTGTTCATCAATTAATTTGTCTTTAACTTTATGCTTATAAATTTCCAATGTTTCAAATATATTCATTTTCAATCCTTTATTTAATTCTTTTATTAATTTCATATTTTCTATTTCCGGAAACTCATGTCCATTATTAATACAATGCGTAGCTAAATTGGATTTGTATATGTTTGGTTTGATATAAGCGTTTAAATGTTCTTTGTATCTTTCTTTTGATTTCTTTTTTGTTTGTCCTACATATAATTTATTACAAGTTTGACATTTTATATTATATACTCCATTTCTTTCGTGCATATTATTTTGATTTTTGTTATTGTTTATTAAATTTGTAATTTTATTATCGGTTTTATATGTAACTTGTAAATTTGTTTCTTTAAATAATCTTGTAATTTTATTTATTTCATTACCAGTGAATGTAAAAGTTGTCCAAATATTTTCTCTCTTATTAGGTACAAAATTATTTTCGAGTTTCTGTTTTCTTATTATATTATTATTTAATTTATCTATAGTTTTTCTTTTATATCCATTTTCTAAGCCAATTTGATATATTATATTTTTCTCCTTTATTTGATCATTTAAACTCATTGGTATTTTGTGCATTCTATGTAGTAAATTATAAAGCGCTGCCATTTTTTTGTTGTATGGATGGTTTGAATAATTGGGTATTATTTGATTTGTCTGCGTTGGTTTTCTATATATATTACATTCAAATGATTCTTTATTTCTAGTAATTGTAATATCTAAATAATTTATTTTATTTTTTATTTCAAATTCATGAGTAAATTTTATATTTTCGTGTATATTATTTATACATTTTAATATTTTGTCAATGTTTGAACCATTATTATTTGATATGTATAATCCATCATCTACATATCTAAACCAGTGTCCATTTTGATCATATGTTTTAATAATCTTATCTATATCAATGTCTATATTTTGTAAAAATATTTCCGATAATATGCTGGACATTGGAGAGCCCATTGTTAATCCATCCTTTTGTTTATAAGTTTTATTATTATATAAAAAATAATTTTGATTTAATATGATTTTTAATGTATTTATTATTTTTTGTGTTAATGTGTTATCTTTTTCAAATGTGTCTATATTATTTTTTATTATTTCAAGCGTTTTCATTATAGGTATGTTATTATACATGTTAGTAACATCAAATGATATTAATTTTGTATTATTATCAATTTTAATATCTTTTAATTTTTCAATAAGTTCAATCGAGTTTTTTATATTATGAGTATTATTTAATTTTACCTTATCTTTAAGTAATAAAGCCAAATATTTTGAAATTTTATAAGAAGGAGCTGTTGTAAAATTAACTAATGGCCTAATTGGTTTATCTTCTTTGTGCAATTTAATTAGTCCATTTAATCTTGGAATTTTAGGATTCTCATTTATGTAATTATTAGTATATTTTTGATTAAATAATTTAAAATGATGTTTTTATTATATTTTTTATTTCATTTTGATATTTGTCTGTGGGATCTTTATTTATTTCTGTATATTGGTTTTTAGATATATAATTTTCAGTTTTATTTATATGTTCTTGTTTATCAATAATAACTACAGCATTACCTTTATCAGCTTTTGTCAAAATGAGATCATTAGTTTTTTAATTTTTGTTTAATTTGATGAATTTGCGAGTATTGTTTTATGTGTGTATGATTAGTTTTCTTATTTTTAATTAACTTTATTATTTCATGTGATGTTTTTATTCGCATATTTTCTTGTTCCTCTACTTTTAGTTTATTGATCGCCAATTCAGTATCTATTATTATTGTATCAGTATTTATTTTTATATCTTTTTTAAGGTTGACTTTATTATTATTTTCTAAAATTTTTATTTCATTTTGACTGAATTTAGTATTTGTTAAATTAACGAAATTGGGGTGAAACTTATGATGTTGTATGATTACTTCATTATTTTTATCAGTATTCTTGTGTTTGAAATATTTGAAATTTATTAAATATATATATATATATATATATATATATATATATATATTACATACAAACACACACACACATATATATATATATATATATATATATATATATATATATACACACACACACACACACATAAAATATTTTTATCAAAACTTATTAAAAATATACAGTTTATATTATTATTTTAAGTATATTGCATATAAATTTCATTATTTCCAAGTATAACTAATTGATAAATTTAATTTAAATCCAAAATGAAATGAAAATTGTACAACCAAAATATATTATTCTTAAAAATTACTTTAACAATTAATTATAAGTCACATGGAACTCAGAAACAACAACAGCTATTATGAACCCTTTCCAGATTCCACGATTGGTTTATTTAACCGAATCGTTTTAATTTGGTTTTATTTTCCTTTAATTTATTTTTAAACCCTTAGGTTAGCGTTCAACATCAACGTTTTGTAATTTCATTTTCTCTCTTAATTACGTATGTCAAAAATAAATATAAACATAACTAATTGCATTCTCAAAATACAATTATCTCGGATTTGTACATCTCGCAAAGTACTTTCACTTTATTTTCTGGAACACCGCTAGAAAACAGCTGAGACTGTTTAAGCACAGTCATTTTTCAGTTTTTCCATTTATGTAAGCAATTACTTAGAGGAAAGCTTTAGAGTTCTTAGCAGCTGCAAGAAATGATTTAATATTTAGTCTTAAATAAGAAAATAAATATGAAAAGTAAGTTTTATTAAAGACTTCATTAAAAAGCGTTACTCAATCAACCTGTATATGCATTGTTTCTTGTAATTTTTACGTTTGTTCAGCGATTACTCAAAAACTCCTAACAGATGTTGCTGAATTTTTTTCAATAAAAAAGATGATCTCATTTCAACTTTGAAAAAAAAATAGTTTATTAATTCCCAATAATTCAGTTTTCTTTTTTTGCGTGAGTTAAGACTTTTAGGATGATTTCGTTAAAACATTTCCAAATAATATTTTCAAACTCTTCGATCATTTCTTATGAACATTATTTATATTTGTAAGAGCATATAATCTACTTGCTGGTATTACATTCTAAATCAGACCTAAGATTTCATCAGAAATATGAAATGGTTTAAGTGATGCATGTCTACATCCGTTTAAAGTTTATTAAATCTGTAAACACATTTTTTTAAATATTTGTAAAACAATGGTGTAATAATCTTAATTTATGTATTTTCTTAAAAAACGATAATCTTTGTCTCAGCACTCTTCTCTCATACATTTATAAACATTAGATACTATTCCTCTACTTTGGATATTTAAAACATTCCCTCCAATCATTAACTTGGATTTAAATTCTGCCATTTTTAAAAACGTACAAACAGTCACACGTTAAAAACACTTTACTGAACAACCCACAGTGACAGTCCACTTCCAAAACTTACGACTGGCTATTAAAGGTCTTTAGGAATGTCCGAGAATTGTCATAGCAGCACTATCTATTAGTCATCGTTTGGGACGTCAACATTGTGATGAAGAGGAAATGTTTTCATAATGGTCTTTGCCCAACCTTCACCCACCCTCGCTTATAGTAACGCGTCAAGGTCAAGAGCCAGCTGAACTGGAAATACCTATATGACAAAACGTTTCTCACCATTACATATATAAACATACGTGTTGGGCGTATTGGCCTGACATGTTTTTTAATAACATAAATTATACCTAAAACAACCATCGGACCGATTTGCTTGACATTGTTTTGGGGGTAGTTATGTATTTTCATCTGTGCAACATGGTCTTAGTATTTTGTGTGTGTAAACAAAATACAGCTGTGTGTATTTTGTGTGTGTTATTCCATGTTCCAGCTGTCTACAGAATAAACCGACTGCCGAGACAAGTGTTTTTACGCTTATCATTAAGGCATGTACACGTGTCACATGTGAATAATATGAGACTTTATAAATCTTTTGTATATAGAACGAAAGTGTAAACATATTCTCTCTCTGATAAGTAATTCTTACGATCCGATGAATGTTATACAAGACTCGTAACAAATAAAGTTGTTAAAACCTAATAATTTACTTTTAAACAAATTTAGGTTTAAATTTGCTTCCTATTAAGGATGAGCTTATCTAAGTATACCAATGTTTGTGCTTAGTTTCAATCAAGTACATTTTTTAAGATTAATTATTTTACAACTAAATAATTTAATATTTAGTAAATATTTCTGACTTCATTTTTCAGTTTTGTTAAATTTTGAAAACAATAGTAAAATTGTATGTAATACGTCATAATAAATTATTTATTTAATTATTAAAGTACATATATAAAGATAAATTTCTTTCAATGAACTAACGTTTTTGGTATAACCAACTCACAATTAAACATTTAAATATGCGTTTCACTAAAATTGTTAAGAAATAAGTGTGTCGGGCCGTAACTCATGACAACTAGCTCCTAGAATAACACCATGTTTATAACGTCATGGTAGTTTTTCTATCGAACTTGAAGCACCATAATTAGTTATGTAAGTAGTATGAAGCATGTAATTTTATACAGTGCGTTCATATTTCCAAAAGTAGCAACAACAGTTGAGTAGTACGAATAAACATACAAAGTTATTAGAAAACAATGTCAGGCCTAGTGAACCGACGGTGTTCTGGACTATTGCCTCGACATTGCAGCTAAAGTTTTAACGATACTTCCTCTTTTTTATAATTTTATTTTATATAAAGCCGACAAACCATCTTTACGATGATTAATTATTGAGTACTTACTTATGAGTTATGAACTAAATCAATATAACTTGACTATATATACAGAAAGTAACAATTTGCGGTGAGTAATAAAATGGAATGTTGTACTATATGATATCATAAGCTATACATAATTTAATTAAACGTGATATGTAACATAATTCAGAAATTTTCTATATTTTGAAATTATGGTAAATTCAATATCAAAATTATTTAATCATAACCCAAAACACAACTCATCTTAAAAGGTATGATGTACTACCATCATATCTTGTAATGGTATATCAATTAAAATTGACCACCATGGTTTTCATTCGGAAATCTCTTATGCGGCAGCATAGGAAGTTATACTTTAATAAATGAATCAAAGTAGATGGAATTTTTAAAGAAAAATTGAAGAATTACATGCATAATTTATTAATGCAAGATACATAAATCATATATTCCAGTTACTCAAACAAAGAAAATTTAATATTTTTACTCAATAAGAAAAAACACAATTTTTTAAAATTGTTTAGTCAGTCATTAAAATCAATACTTCTTTACATCATGGCGGGGACATTAATACATGATATATTACGTTGCAAAATAACTTGAAAGAGGCTTAAAGATGGTGGCCTTAATACTCAATACATCTGTTACAGATCTTTGGGACTATCAGTCATTTCATGTGACAGCTGCTATACAATTCTGTGCATGCATTATTTGAGTTCACATAGGGAAAAACAAACCAATCAGATTGCTTGTCTCATTAAATCAATATTTATAAGAAAATTTAAACTAATGAAATTCGCGTATACAAAACTCCTTCATCAAATTGCAGTTATTAAACACTTTTAACAAAAAATAAGTTTATATATTTTGGTTTTTGTGTTGTCGATACGAGCTCAAAAAGAAATTATCTACGAAAAAAGCTAACTCCAATCATTTGATTAGAGCCGGAAGGACTTGTCGATGAAAACGTAAGAATCCAAAGCCACATGAATCGATACGTACGGTGCATTTTACAATTATGTTTATCAACTGAAACCATGCAATAAAAACCATTAAAAATAGTCGTACATTCACAACAATAAAACAAATTACAGAACTACACAAACTACAAGTAATGTCAATCTAAGAACAATTAGGGAATTTATAAACATAAAAGTAATATTGGTAAGAAAATGAGGTGTGAATAAAATGTCAAATTTTTAATCTAACAGACAAACTTGTTCTTATAATCAAATAGTGTAGTAAAAACGTAGCAGAAGTTTACACCTAAACCACATGACAATAGATTTTCTCACTCATTTAAATGAATGAAAAACCTTGTTGTTCAACGCTTTAAAATGGAAGGCGCATAACTTTTCAAAATAAAAATTTAAAATTCTTGTTTAATTTAAGTATATTTACATGTAAGTGTAGTTTACACACCTATATATAACCTAAATAATTCGGAAACATATTGGGAAAACCCTTACTCTACCAATTCTACATAAACATATTGAATGATTCACTTTCGGCGTGAGAGCTTTCTACAACGAAGTCAATGTTTAAGGTAACATGAGTCGCTTGTATTAAATAACAATAAATATTTATTCAATTTCCATGAATAATTAATAAATTAAGTCATTTAAATTAATAAAAATCTCTTCCAAACTTATGAACTCCTTCGCCCAAATAATAATTCACGTTTAAATTAGTTGCAATAATAAATGTTAAAGAAATTACTTTTTATTAGTAAAAACAATTTATTATTATTGTTGCAACATTGAGTTTCTTTCTACTATATTTTCATTTACATGAGGCAATATTTGAGAGTATTTATGGCAATAAGTTTATTCATATCAGGGATAACCTATAATAAGGTGGATGTCACGATTTTAGGGATAAATGTTTGTGAAGATAGACAAATAAATACAGGTTTAGAATTACACCAAGCATAGGTTTCCTAGCATTACACCAAGCATAGGTTTCCTAGCATTACACCAAGCATAGGTTTCCTAGCATTACACCAATCATAGGTTTCCTAGCATTACACCAAGCATAGGTTTCCTAGCATTACACTAAGCATAGGTTTCCTAGCGTTACACCAAGCATAGGTATCCTAGCATTACACCAAGCATAGGTTTCCTAGCATTACACCAAGCATAGGTTTCCTAGAATTACACCAAGCATAGGTTTTCCTAGCATTACACCAAGCATAGGTTTCCTAGAATTACACCAAGCATAGGTTTCCTAGCATTACACCAAGCATAGGTTTCCTAGCATTACACCAAGCATAGGTTTCCTAGCATTACACCAAGGTTTTTTTTAACGAACTGTCGTAAATAAGTTAAAGGCTAATACTAAATAATATAATACATTAATTGGAAATATGATTGCGCCATCTACAAAAATGTTTACTATTTCTTTGCAATTTTTGAAATATTTTTCAAAGAAATAATAAAAGAAAATCAGTAGAGGAGGATCAAACCCAAAATCCTTCCATTGTCGATAAGTAAACAAGTTCTTCATTACAAAACAGCAGCTACGAAAGGCTTTGTTTTCACGTTTTTACATTCAAGTCTTTATTGTATTTTTGAATTGTTTTGTAAAAGTAAATAGCTTATATTAAATATTTTATATTTCATTTGTTACACCTAAAAAGTGCAAGGGAAATGCGTTTGATCAATTGCATTTGAGAAATGAGGTTATAAATCCAACGTTAAAATGTAGACTGAAGTGATGCTCATCTCCTGCGGTTTATTACCTGCAATAAATGACGTTGCTATTCCTATTAAAATATTTATGACGTCACATTTTTTATTAAGATAATCTAAACACAAACAGGGTATGAACTATCAATTACACGTAACTACGACATTTATTATACTATAATATGGTTTGTTGGGAATACCCAAGCAAAAGTAATCTAACGTAAATCAACATAAAGTTTCCGCTAGCAAGATTAAACTTATATTTATCTACATGGAAGAACAAACCCTTTAAACATTGTACATTGGTTGAAGTTAAAAACGAACACTTTAATAAAACACGCTATACAAAACACAGAACAATAGTTTAACGTGGCTGCACACAGGCTTTTATTCTTTACATCAGTTAACCACAAAGCCTCTAAAATGTATGAGAGATGGCTATTAACATTTTTATTCTCTCTAGTCTAGCAATATGTTCAATGTAAGATCATTATTAATATATTGAATACATAAAAAGGTATATTGTGTGAAATTCCAATAAATATTTGGTTCGAACCTTCGTAACGTCAGTAATTTAAGAAATTATATTATAACTAAAAGCTTTTATATATATTTTTATAAAGAAATAATTACAATTTACAAAACAAAATTTGTATGAGAAGTAACATTATTTTAATAAGAGTTTTCAAGCCTAGAGGTTACTAGCACTAACAAATGTTATGAGATAAATATATGAAGGTGTATGTAATGACAAATTTTCTCAGCAATTATATAATGTAATTTACACTAGCTGCATGATTCCTTGTTAACTATAAAGTTCAAAGCAAATTTATTTTGTTTGTAATTTTTTGTAATTATTTATAAAGTATCAGAAATGAACAATTATCCTTTGAAATTATGTTTTACCCAAAGTTTATATTTAAAATGGAAGAAAATTCTTTAACCTTTATTTGCCCCTTAAGACACCCTTAATAGAACACAAGCACAAACAACAACGTCAATTTCTACAAGTTCCTTTTATTAACCAAGTTTCTATTTTTACTGCTTTTGTTTCTAAACACATTTCCTAGCACACGAGTGCATTTATTGCAGAAAGTTTCTATCTAGCTTAGTTTATCTATCTATCTATCTCTAAGCTAGCTAACCATTTTTCTTACTAATTATTTACTTTAAATACAACTTTATACATACTGCGGAGACAATCCACATCATTAAAACAACTGATTGCTAACGGAAGATTTATTTTCCTAAAAACAATGAGATCACTGTAAACGACATCCTTGGTTTTGTCTAATTCTGGTTTTTGCAATTTCGAATAGTAAAACACTACTTACATGAGTTGATATATTTTAATCCTGTATCATCGAACACTACAGATAACACAATATCTAAGGTACATCCTAAGAGGAAAGCTAGGAGTGGAAATAAAATACTATAAAGGGAAAAACATTAAAAAAAAAAAATAGTACCAAACTTTGTAGTTATTCATGAGTTAGTCAAACCCTCGCGTCGGTTTATTTAAATACAGTTATTGTTCTAAACAAGACCCTCAAACTATTCTAATTTATTTTACAACTCACACTTAAATATGTGTAGAAGTAATGTTTTAAGCTGAACTTTATTAATTATCTTTAACGTGTTTTTTAAAAATTTTTATTATCAATTTTTATTATATCGTAAATATATGTCTAGATAAAAAAAAAAAAATTAAATTACAAATGAGTTTAACAAGCCGTACATATACAAACAAATTGGTTGTAATGACTTATGTGTCATACATCCAAGCTTTCATCATCAGTGAAAAAACTTCGCTCAAGGACGAATGTTCACACTTCACTGAGGATAACAGCTTGAAATTTGTGAAATTAGAGAAATTTTTTAAATTATTTTTTGAGATTTGAGTTATTTCACATATTTCCTGTTTACGTTATCACGCTGGCCTTAGTTTTACAATCCGTTAAAGAAAAGTTTGAAAGTAAATATTTTTACTAAATATTATTTAGAGTTGCCTCTCCTTTTAACTATTGTATTTATTAACTAATATGAGTAAAAACTTTGTACTAGACAGTTTTCAAAAAAAATTTTGTGCATAGAAAAAAATTATTATTCTATTATTACTAATATTTAAAGCTATACATTTACAAAATGATTCTCATAGTATTCCTTAAACATACAAACATATGTACGGTTAAACCGTCAGTAAGGGAAAACTAACTAATTTAAGTTATATTGGAAATAACTCCGTCAGAACTATTTCACACGTTTATCATTAGGTTACGATAAGATTAATTTGAAATATCATTTAAAACAATAGTATTTTCCAAAGGAACAGTATTTGCCAAAGGAACACTTAGTGTTTGCCAAAATAACACATAATATTTACAAGAGAATACTTAATATTTGACCAGAGAACACTTTCTACTTGCCAAGATAACACTGAATATTTGCCAAGAGAATACTTAGTATTTGCCAAAAGAACGCTTAGTGTTTGCCAAGATAACACATAGTATTTACAAGAGAATACTTAATATTTGTCCAGAGAACACTTTCTACTTGCCAAGATAACACTGAATATTTGCCAAGAGAATACTTAGTATTTGCCAAAAGAACGCTTCGTATTGCCAAGAGAACACTTATTATTTGTCAAGAGAATACTTTCTATTTGCCAAGTGAACAGTTAGTATTTGCCAAGAGAACCCTTGCATTTGCCAAGAGAACACTTAATGTTTGTAAAGAGAACACTTATTATATAATCATTATTGACATTATTTTATGCATAATCTTTCTAAAAGAGTATCCGTCAAGTACGTTTTATAAAACAAGTAAGTCAAAACTAAATATTTTCAATTTTAACATAGAATTCGAAATCAGGGGGAAAATACACTTTTATTTCCATTTGTTTACATTGATTTGCTGAATTTATGACAAATATTTTTTTTCAGTTCATATCATCCCAAAGAACAAAGACAAATAAAATATTAAAAAAACATATGAAGATGAAGATTTGAAGCTTTCGAAAAAGGGTTAAAAGTAAAATATGGCTGTACATATATAAAATGTATCACTTCAAAGAAGCTTTACACAGAAGGGGGTGGAACTTTATAATAGAAAGGTTTCCTAGTAGATTAGATTTGAAATAATTTATGCAGAACAATGTGGTACATTTGTGCTAAGCAACCAATTTATTAGTACAACAAGGTTAAAGTTGTGTGTGTGTGTGTGTGTGTGTGTGTGTGTGTTTGTGTGTGTGTGTGTGTGTGTGTGTGTGTGTTTGTGTGTGTGTGTGTGTGTGTGTGTTTGTGTATGTGTGTGTGTGTGTGTGTGTGTGTGTTTGTGTGTGTGTGTGTGTGTGTGTGTGTGTGTGTGTGTGTGTGTTTGTGTATGTGTGTGTGTGTGTCCGTATTTCTGAAGTAACGTTTATCTAAACGTCTCATACTATAGTGAAGACCCACTATTTGGATAAGGGATGTCTCTAGACATCTCTATAGGCAACGCATCCAAACATTTTAGAGACTTTGTTGCCTGTACACACTTGTTGGTTAGTGGCTAGACATGGCTGACATTGTTGGGATCGCTGCGAGCGTTAGTAAAGGCGTGAAGTTTTTACAGAGACCTCGTATCGGTTGCAGTTTACTTTCAACTGTGAAATTGGAAGACCCCATGGGGTTCCGAAACTTTACCCGTTTAACTCCAAGTACTTTTTAAGATTTAAACCAAAAGGTAGTACTTTTGAAGAAGTACTACTGCTTTAAACCAAAAATATTGAGAAAAGAGAAAGCACATTTAGAGAAACCATTATACCATAAATGGAGTTTTTTTCACATCCACAACGGATTAATTTGGGGAGTTAATTAACCATTAAATGAATAATATGTGAGTTTTGTGTATGCTTTTATTTGTTTTTACAATATTGGGGTTTTAATTATAATATTTTTATTGACTTCATTCTTACAAGTTGAAAAACTGTATATTTTACTTTACTGAAACAAATATGATTTATTTTTTTCGATAGAAAAAAGACATTTTATTTCTACATCATTTGATAAACTCATAATTACCTTTTTAAAATATGATACCTTTATGTGCAAAATGACATAAAAGTGAAATTTACTCATCAATGAAGTAATAGTATGGAGGAAACGAATGAGGTAAAGTGGACAAAGGAGATTTGGATTTTAGATTTAAAATTGTAATGATCAAAAGTAAAATCATGATTGGCTAGTAACGTAAAACCGCGGAATAAATGGAGAACCACTACGGTAGATCTCAATTTCTCTAATATATCCCAAGATCATGTGGAAAGAATGAGCCTCTCGATTGTCATCTACGGAGGAACGGATCCATTATGCCAGAAGCTCAAAATTATGGGCAGGTCTAAGAAAATTAATTATATCACTTTACTAAATACCACTTTTTAATACAAAGATATAAAATAAAAGGTGTAAATAAAAATTTGCTATAGATGACTCCACTTTCACTTTTTAAAAGCTAAATTTATACAAGAAGATTTTAATTTATATGCGGTATAATAAATTATTTATTAGTTTTAATAAATATTATAATAAACACTAATTTATTAGTAATTAAATGTTAAATAGATAATTTCAGTAGCTTAAGAATAATTAAATAATTTCAAAAGCTTAGTAAATGAAATACATGCATGAGAAGTACTATCAGCTGGTTGTTTTCAAATTTGCATCATACGACGAAAACATCGATATTTTACCCCCCCCCCCCTCCCATATACAGAAACCCCTAAGAAAGGGTATTATAAGGGTGGAAAGAGTAGGTAGTGGCAGTAGATCATCTGAAATTAAACAAGGGCTCTAAGAGATGGCCTCATTCACCTTATCCACCCTCATAATAGCTGACATTTTGTAAACTGGTCACATGGTTGTTACATACTGATTTTTACCGCCTTTTATAAATTATTTTCCTAACAAATTATATTCGTCTATTCATTGATTTGAGATTTTCAGACAATATTTCTTATTTACAACCCACCTCAACGTTAGTTAATATTTTTACTATAATTAAATGATATTTAACCAAATGAATACGTAAGGGCATACTTACTGACGCGTTTCGAAACAATCGTTCCTTTTTCGTAGCAAAGCCTCTACTCTAGTTCCGTATAGTGTAGTATTGTTGTGAGGGTTTGGTGTAATTTGTATAGGGTGTGGTTAAGTTTGTTTTTTTTAGCGTATAATTGTTTGATGCTGTTTTTGATAAATATTTTCAGTGCAAGTGTTGTTGTTTTTAGTGCAGCAGGTATTTTGTTATTTATTGTAATTTTGGAATTTTTTGGTAAATTAGGTATTAGGTTATGTTTGAGGCATTGTGTGTTAAAGAAAATGTGGAGGTAAGTTTTGTATACATTGAGTTTCGTCCGTCTGTAGAGGTTGAATACGACCGTTGGTCGCTATTAAAGTCGTTTGTTGTAATTGTCTTTAACTCACCGATTAAACTATAATTAAATGTTACTTAACTGAGTGAATACGTTAGGGCTTGCTTGATGACGCTTTTCGAACAATCGTTCCTTTTACGAACCAAAGTTTCCACTCTAGTATTTATTATTTTTAATTATTTAGTAAATCAAAGTTATTATTAATTATTATATTACCTTCAATCATTATTAAAGATAATGTCTTAAATGATTAAATCTTTTTCTATATTCTAAATAGTTATACCGTCCTAAAATCGATCTTATTTTTAATACAAATTTTGTTTCTTATTGTTAGTTTTTCAACATTAAAGAGCTCTTAATCCTAATGATATACAATTAGAAGATTTTGGTAGCCAACATAGTTACATTTACGCCAGCCAATGATCATTATAAAATATTTTGTTCAAATTTTAGTTGAAAAGTTTTTTTAGAAATTTTTCAACCTTCCTATTGTTGTAAATAACTTCCACAACAAACAATAAATCTGGGAATTGATGAATAAGTAAAAGCGTGATACATTACAATATACGTTTGAGCACATTTTTCTTCCTTTGCTAATACCGAAATATTGTTCTTCGTTGACTCGTTTCGGATTCACACCATTATCAAAACTTTAAACTGTACACTAATATTATCTGAAAATTAAACTTGATTTAAACTCAATCTCAAGAATGCAATTTAAAGTTTCGATAATGTAAGAGTACAGTTTAAAGTTTTGATAATAGAGTTAGTTAATCCAAAACGCGTCAATAAAGAACAATGTTTTGATGTTAGCAAAGTCAGAAGAATGTACTCAAATGTATACCAATATTCCTAACAGAAGAATGATAACTATAATAAGAATTTCAACACTTTACAATTTCCGATTGTAATCAGAGAATGTTTGAATGATAAAAGTATGAAAAGAAACTAAACTAATACTAATTTGATCCTATTTCATCCTAATTTGATGAATTTGTCCAAATTATTGAATAAAATGAGGTTTAATAAGATTTATTAGAATGTTTGCCCCCTATTATGAAACATTACAACATCCATACACAATAACATAGACCTCATACACAAAATACAAGACATCCACTTACCACACAGCTCCACCATAGCCTCATTAGACTAAACCTTTACATTATTTAGTGTAAAAAAACCTTTACACTAATGTGCCAATAGAACAAACACTGAACATACTACAAAATATGCTCACAGCAAACAACACGCCACATAAATTCACACATGAAATAATCATACTCACCAAACTCATCACATCACAAAACTATTTCATATACCAACACAAATACTACACACAGAAAGGTGGCCTCACAATGGGTTCCTCTATCTCAGGCGTCCTAGCAGAAATATTCCTACACCACATCGAACAACAATCTATTCCACAGAACAATAACCACACACACAAAATAATTTACTACCATAGGTATGTAGATGACATTTTAATATTATACAACGGCAACAAAAGGCAAATCAAACAACTACATAATTACATTAATACCATACACGAAAACCTCACATTTACTCTCGAGTTAGAAGAAAACAATAGAATAAACTTTCTAGATCTTACTATCACCAAACACAACACTAGACATAATTTCAAAATATACAGACAAACCAACAATTACAGATATGGTCATACATAATACATCTAATCACCCCACACAACACAAACACGCTGCCTTTAATCATATGTTACACCGACTAATAAACATACCAATGCTACAAAAAGACTACGACGAAGAACATAAAATACATCGCCCAACAATAAACACATATCCCTCACCTACCACAATAAAAATACACACAAAATAGCCTCCACATTTAAAAAACTCCATTATCAAAACATTACAAAACAACAAACACGCTAAGAAAACATATACAACCTTTTCAAAAAGAAACTAACATATACAAATTTTCAGGTATTTACAAATTAACTTGCAACGATTGTCCCAACTATTACATCGTCAAACCGGCAGGTCATTCTACACACGCTTCGATGAACACATTACACAAACAAAACAAACAAACCCTAAATCCAGCTACGCAAAAACACCTAAATAACACCCAACACACACATACCGACATACACACTAATTTAAATATTCTACACACATTAAAACAGAGTAAAAAACTAACAACCTTAGAAAAATATGAAATCTACAAACACTACGCAACAGACAGGGAAAATATACTTAATGACCACACACACTTCGAAGCCAATAGTTTTTTCCAATACATCACACAAGACGCTCACACCTCACCCAAAGTCATAAATCCAACCCTGTCATACCGTTTGTAAAGAGCCAGAAGCCGCTAGTAGAAGGTTAGCTTCGTAAAAGGAACGACTGTTTTGAAACGCGTCAGCAAGTAAGCAATTACGCATTCACTTAGTTAAGTAGTGTAAAATTAGTTAGATTACAACATCGTTGCCTGCCGACTCCATATACCATTTGACGCAAAGCGTAGACACTCAGTCTTCTACTCTTTGTTGTACTTACGTTTCAAACTAGCACGGTTGCGATTCGTGGTAAAGAAATAAAACATGGTGCAGATGTTTTTGTTACAATAAGGTAATTTTACTTGGAGCACCTGGCGAATTATAATTACGAAATGTATTTTCTCCTTATCTACTGCAACTTCACACAAGTAATTCTATTATCAAGGTCATCACCCTTGCAGCCTCTTATATTTATGAAGCAAATGCTTCTTAAACAATATCTTTGGATGTGTGATCACTATATGACTTAGTGGTGGTGATTTATCCCATGAACTAAGCCGCTGTAAGTGCTTAATTAAGCTATTTCTATGAATGAAGGCAAAAGAAACAGCTTTCACACAGTGAGTTGGACATATAAACATGATGTATGTCTCCTAAAACCACAGAGAAAGCCCTCTGTTGTCGTGTGTATGGGGGAGGAACAAGTTTATTTGTAGTTCTGATGATATCGCTAGTATAGCGCTCTGTTGTCGTGTGTATGGGAGAGGAACAGGTTTATTTGTAGTTCTGATGATATCGTTAGTATAGCGCTCTGTTGTCGTGTGTATGGGGGAGGAACAGGTTTATTTGTAGTTCTGATGATATCGTTAGTATAGCGCTCTGTTGTCGTGTGTATGGGGGAGGAACAGGTTTATTTGTAGTTCTGATGATATCGTTAGTGTAGCGCTCTGTTGTCGTGTGTATGGGGGAGGAAAAGGTTTATTTGTAGTTCTGATGATATCGTTAGTATAGCGCTCTGTTGTCGTGTGTATGGGGGAGGAACAGGTTTATTTGTAGCTCTGATGATATCGTTAGTATTTCCATTAACTTAGACAAAGTTAATACTCGTTTGTTATAATGGAAACACAAACACAGATTGCATTAGAATAAAAATATTTCTTTGTTTAAAATTAAGCTATACAGTGATCCCTTGTTACTCGTGGGTATTAGGTTCCTCGAACTCACGGCGAATACTGAAACCAACTGTATACGGAGAGGGAACGGTTAAGTTCCACACCAAATCTGTTCACATTAATAACAGTTATACTGTATACTAATAATACAATATAGTATATTTACGTACTACATAATTATATACGTATTTGTAGACACGACGTTTCCAAAACTAGCAGCCACGACAAGCGAATGCGACACCTGTTTGACAACTGACGGGGAAAACCAAACCGGAGTTAGTTATCCCCGCCGGATACAATCATCTGTGTTTGGATTTAGAAAACTATTACATTAACAGTAAGTAAACTTATGTATAGAGTTGAATGCAGGCACCGGATTGATTTATCATTGTTTTTTAGTGACGTTAACGCCACTTGTTATAAATAACCAACTCCTATCTTTTGAGTAGTATAGGGATATTATACACAGAATCCGTTAGCTATTCTACAGTATAACGGATGTTTAGAGAATAATCATATTTCTGTGTGATAAGTAACTACAGTGCTGTACAAAATAAATAAAACCAGAACAAATGATCGTAAAACCTGCTGCACAGTAACTATACTGTTTTTTTTTTTTTTTTAATATGACACATATTAGCGGTATATCCTGTAGTTTTGCAAACCACAAATATCGAAGGTCTACTGTATTTTAAACTGTCTACTGGCCTACATATCATGTGTACTAGCAATATGCTTCGATTTTTACAAAGCAAACACACAATTCCTTGCCGACATAATCAGAGACAATGCATAGCCAAGTAGTTCCCATATCTCGGTCTTGCCGATGACATATGAGAAAATATCGCCACAAATCACTGACGTAACATCGCCCACATTTCCACCAAAGCCATTCCCACCTAAGCAAATGACAAACAAATAGGACTTATTGCGGGGGTTTATTCCTACTGTCAGGAGGGATTACACGTTTAGTGATAGAATAGGATTAGCAACTAATTAACTTATAATTTCTCGCCTAAATATGTTGAGGTGGAGCTTGTAGAGACATCCTAACAAGAACCACAATTTGCTCCAAATAACAAACCCAAATATAATTACACTAACAAGCAGTGTATTCAAACCATAAAATCCTGATTGAAGTTATAATTTCTCGCCTAACTATGTCGAGGTGGAGCTTGTAGAGACATCCTAACAAGAACCACAATTTGCTCCAAATAACAAACCCAAATATAATTACACCTAACAAGCAGTGTATTCAAACCATAAAATCCTGATTGAAGTTATAATTTCTCGCCTAACTATGTCGAGGTGGAGCTTGTAGAGACATCCTAACAAGAACCACAATTTGCTCCAAATAACAAACCCAAATATAATTACACCTAACAAGCAGTGTATTCAAACCATAAAATCCTGATTGAAGTTATAATTTCTCGCCTAACTATGTCGAGGTGGAGCTTGTAGAGACATCCTAACAAGAACTACAATTTGCTCCAAATAACAAACCCAAATATAATTACACCTAACAAGCAGTGTATTCAAACCATAAAATCCTGATTGAAGTTATAATTTCTTGCCTAAATATGTTGAGGTGGAGCTTGTAGAGACATCCTAACAAGAACCACAATTTGCTCCAAATAACAAACCCAAATACAATTACAGCTAACAAGCAGTGTATTCAAACCATAAAATCCTGATTAACTTATAATTTCTCACCTTACTATGTCGAGGTGGAGCTTGTAGAAACATCCTAACAAGAGCCACAATTTCCTCTAAATAACACACCCAAATATAGTTACATTTAACAAGCAGTGTATTTAAACCATACAATGCTAATTAAAGTTATTTTCATCAACACATGTGGGATGTTTTAAAGCATTCACCCGGAGAAAACTCGAACCCTTTTTTATCCATCGACATAAATTGTTACTAGTAATAATTACGCAACATTACGTTATTAGTAAAAAAGTAGGGTCTATTCGTTATTTACTTAATTAGCTTGTTAAAATAAATTTTGATTCTACCACTAAACATATATTTTTTTAAATTACAGTATTTAAAACGCAATATTTTATATATTTAAATAAATATATTCTACAAAATTTAAACCTAGCTTTAAAGTTATCTTATTGCATTAAACGTACATTCTTGTTAAATAACGGGTATACATTTTCATTGTTATTAATTTAAATAATTCTTTTAATAATTGTTGAAAGAAATTTCACTTTTGCCAAAAAACATTTTCTGAAATAAATCTTTAAAATACAACATTTTATTTAGTTCTAACATTGCCACTTTATTCAGATCATTTAAATTCACTTTAAGTCGTGGTATTTAAATTTCAAAATATTTAATTATTCGGCAAATAAGAAAATGTTTTAAAAGAGAGATATAAACATTTTGCAGGACCTTATTTTATTTACAAACATATAGCCAACATAACATATAGTCAAACACAATGTTTGCCCTTTCTATCTCTGCGAGTCATATTAAGATATTGCTTGTTTGCAAACTCGCTAGCTTGAGAGTTCCAACTACGTTACAAACTCTTAATGTAATCTCAAGCAAAGTTCTATTTATTAAGTGAATTATTACACAACATAGTTTTACCACGGGATGAGGCTTAAGTCCAAGCTTCGGCTATTTCATTTTGTTAAAGCAAATCCTAAACATCTTTAATAATAGCTTTGCAGGAGGAAGCGGGTGGTTAATAAATTTATTTTTAAACCAAGATTATATACTAACTATAAAACTGCCCCAAAAAGTTTAAAAGCGTAGGCGTATACAATATCAAAAGCACATTGGTTCAATACATATTGTGATGGAGCGCAATATTTTACAATATAAATATTGGCAACTACTCAAGTACCACGAAAATAATAAAAAATAACTAATATTACAAGTTACCTAGGATTAAACTCTGATGTACATTTCGATGACCTTGTCACCATAATCAGAAGGTCTTATTACAAAATTATAATCTAGAATACCATAATTTACAAACTAGACGGTCTAAGTGAGACCCTCTGGTGATGATCACATGGTCATGCAAGTACATACGGGTTTAACTTAGGTAACTTGTAATATTAGTTATTTTTCATTATGTTTGTGGCATATCTCTATTTCAAAAACAGTATACTAAGACGAAATATTTTTAACACTGAATGCCACATTTCATTTTTAGTTCATAAGTCTTAAATATGAACTCCTTTTATTAAACTCATGTAATATTTACAATATCGAAGTTATTGACAAAATACATTTTGATAGTCAATATTAAATTATCTTTTTCAGAGGCGTAATGTTACCTTGGCGCAGAGGTTATTCCTTCAATAGGCTTTTCAGAAGGTTTAATGAAAGGATAAATGGATGATATAGCAGGTGAACTATCTCTATTTACATGCTCTGCGTTTACACCAGAAAGTTCCTCTTGGATGCTTTTTAACAGTGCCCACTTACCTATTAATCAACAAAACACATACATATTAAATTAAATTATTATTGTTTAAAATATTATTGTTATTAGGGACTAAATTATTATTGTTTAAATTATTCTTACATTATACATTATTATTGTTTGCAATAACAATAAACTAACTTAACTAATAACACTCTCTTTTAAAATTAGGTATAAATTGTTATTGTTTCTGTAGGAGCTCCATGAGGTGAATTTTATGCTCAAGCAATGACACAGGACGTAACCCGTACCTGGGGTCCTTCTGTGTATGATATGTTATAAGTCCGAGTTTAAAAGCCCCGACCAATTCGAATCTTTATTTACCACTGCCCAGCTGGATAGTTAGTCGGAACCAATACCGAAGTCCTGTTGCCCACCTGTATAGTGAGTCGGAAGCATTATCGAAATTCTGTTGCTCACCTTCATAGGGAGCGGGAAGCAATACCGAAGCCTGTTGACCAACAGTATAGTAAGTCGGAAGCAATACCGAAATCCCTCGCTACTGGTGGCGGTCGGAGTCCAAAGCAGTTACTGAAAAGTAATGATCACTGCTCGAAATTAATTTGCTAATACTATTCCATAGGCAATTGACGCTCTACGATTTTTTTCTTTCACAAATGTTACTAAAAAAAATATTCGAAACCAGAAACTAAATTTTTAAGTGTTGGAAAACATAATCGTGGTTAACATGTGAAAAATTGCAATACAACCCATACGTACCTTCATGTAGAGAATTGTATAAACACGTAAGTCAACTGATTGTGAAGATGACACTTTCAGCTTAAGTTGTAAAATGTATTTATATATTATAAGTTACTATTCTTATTATGTTATAAAAACATTTGGAGCGAAGAATTCACATCCGATAAATATTGGAGAAGCTGTAGCCCTGGTAACACCACGGAGTTGTCCCATGGGTGATGTCAAATTGGGCCCACGGTCTGTTAGGGTCGTAAATACGATGGTTGCAATGAGCCAATGGTCAATTCGGAGGAAGTGACAAATTCGGTCCATACCTCTACAATCATGACCTACAAAATGGAATGCTCTCATCCCCCTTAGCTCTTAATACATTCAAATATCTAAAATAGATATTTGGTTACGGTCAAATGGTGGTCAAACATCTATTGACGATTGAAACATTTCCTTTTATATCAAAATAAATAGTCGTGTAATTATATTTTATGTTGTATGTGCACAAAATGATAAAAACCACTGGTCGCAGCAAAGGAAAAAACCCCAAAAAATACATATAAAACTTTTAAAAAAATAACAAGCCCGAAAGGCCACTCCTTATAATTTTTCTCACTATCCTGTGTTATTGGTCGGGCCATTTGGTTATTATATGGGCGGTCAACATATCTACAACAGTCATAATTCCACTGGAGCCTACTTCGGAGCATTCACCGTCCAACAAAATCTAACAGGTATGGTTCATTATGTTTATTGTTGTTTGAATTCAATTAATGTGATTTCTTACTTACTGTTTGACAATCGCTTTTTTAGTCTCATGACTCCCTGACCCCAAGGTTGAAATCAATAAAACTGTGATTATGAAGCAAAGTCCTTCCGCTGGATTTTAATATAAAATATTGCGTTGAAACCAACATTGATCACATTACGTTATTGATTAGGATTATTCGTAAGTTTAAATAATAATTAAAAGATGAAAATACAGCATTTTTAATGAATTTTATATTTTTTTAATGTTTTAGTGAAGTTATATTGTATTCATTTGCTTACATTAATTTTTAGTTTTTAATTCTGTCGTACATTAAAATAAAAACGTGATGTCTGGTCACATAACGAAACTAACGTTGTCCGATCACATAACTAAACCAATGTTGCCCGACTGACCAGGTGGTCAATTCAACCCCGAGCTTTCAACGATTGACGGTAATCGGCTTAGAGATGTTTTGACCGTGGTCCCAGTTCGACCGTGTCCTGGTAAATGGACCTGGTTATTGAACCCTGGTAAAAAACGTGTTTTTTTAAATGTTATTTACTAGTATTCTACTAGGTAGACAAATAGACCATTCAAGGTTAAGGAATACCTACTTGTAATAAAAAGAGAAATAATTTAAAAAGTAAATTTTGAATAAAAATTTACAAAGAATAGTTTTTTTGTGTAAAATACACGATAAACACTAAAAAATAAAAAAAAACAGCGCATCCACGTAATTATATTTTTGTTACTGATTCCAGTATACATAAAAAATTGTAACTAAATCCCAATGTCCAATATATATTTTCGTTTTCTATTAGCTTTCTAATTTATGAACGTTTCTATTCATTAGGTACAATAGCATGTTATTGTATTAAAAGTTACTTGTGTATTAGTTCTAAAAATGTACACAAGATGGTTTTATGTTCATCGTACTCTATTGTTGCGATACGAACCAAGCTGGACTAATCAATAACCTAAAGTACAAAGTTAGGCTGTAAATTAGAGCTGTAACAGAATTATTCCTGTGGCGAAGGTTTAATGGGCCTCAAACAGCGCCTTAAAACACAATATACGACTTATCAAAACAACGCTACAGAAAATATTTGCCCCTTTCACAAAAAACTTGGAGAAATAGTTGAATGAAATAATCAGGTTTTAAATTTACAGTAATAATAATGTTAATTGGTATAATTGTACACGGCAAAATATATTACACTATAAAAAGTTTAATGTTAACATTAAGAAGAAAACATGGAATGTATTTTATGTTTAATGAGTGTAAATGTGTTAAACAATGTTTGCGCTTTATATTGTAAGTTCTTGGTACGATACTTGTTTTTGTAAACATGTTTTATTAAATTTAATTTTTAACTGTCAGTATTATAGAATATTTTACTTTTGCCAAAATTACCGAGTTAACATTCGTTATGGAACTGCGAATTTCATTTATCAAACGGCAAAATGTAGATAATCTATTAAGTGTGACAGCGACTGCCATATTCATTGCTTGCGTATTTATATCGATACATAAATACACCATCTATATAGGTTTCAAGACCTGTATATACATCTAGGTATCGATACATCTATATAAGGTTCACAGAAAAACGGGGAAACAATAAAACATGGCTTTAACAACCTAGTAATTACAGAAACTAAACAATACACATATAACCTAGCTTTCAAGTACCAATATATGAAATTACCATTTTTATTTAATGTCTGTAATTAACTATTATTTTTTTATTTAGGCTAGTGACCGATCACAGACAAAATCATGAATTAACTGTCTGTGATTTGTCACTAGCCTATATAAAAAATTGCCATTTATTTACAGTACAAAGTCCTGCGTATGTAACGCAGTACATACGCGTTATTCTATTACTGGATAACGAAACAATTTTTTAGTAACTATTGATGATTAAAATTGAATCTGATTATCCTAGAGAACCAACAAAATTCATATTGATGTCACAATATTACATCAAGACAAACACTCTACACAAATTCCAAGCCTTTACTTTTGATATTGGCTTAGTTAAAAAACATTTTGCCTTTTGGATGTAACACCATCCATATTTTAATGTGCTCTATTAAAAATACATAGGGATGATGTTAGAAAAACAATAATTCAAAGTGGTAAAAACGTATATTGAATTTATAAAATGTTGGAAAAAAGTAGAAATACATTTTCAAAAGTAAGAAATTCTGAAGATTCTATTTTATGTTGCTTTCCAAGTATCTACGTTTTTATATGAATAGGAGGATAAAGTTTGATTGTTGAACATATAGATTTTCAAAATAAATACTGATAGAATTAGAAAAGAAATAATTCAAATGGGCTAGACATAAGCGCTTTCATAAATTTATTAGATATTGAAAGTCTCGTTCCAAACTATAGATTAGAGGCATCAATGCGACTAAATGAGAAAACTTTAGAAGTAAACATTTCCATGTAACCCAATACAAAAGAAAATGGACATGTGCAATTTTAATAGAACTTATCAATGAAACAATTTATCTTCAAAAGCACCATAGAAACATCAGCTAACAGGCGTGACAGTCACCATTTCTATTTTACTTATGCATATGCATTTTCTTTTTGCTCTATTTGTTTTGACATATTTTCAAGTAATATACTTAGAATATGTTTATTCATATTTTAAAAAAATAATAACACAATATATATATATATTGAAGAGTTATTATCTGGAGTACATCCATTCATTCTGAAGTGCACAAAATCGCAGTTCCGACGTATCGCTAGAACCTCATCTAGCATTGACGAAGTGAACCCAACAACAGCCGAAGAGCGAGTAAAGAGCGCAGATAACTCTGCTCATATATATAGAAGAACGAAGCCACGTCTATTGACGTCAATCCACACACACCGGAGCCAAATAATTACTCACATTCCTTTCCTTTTGTTCACATTTTTGCCGATAAAATCTATCGATGACACATTTCCACACTTCCGGCAAATTCAAAGTATCATCGCGTTTGTTAAGGCTCCCTTGCTTCTCTATTTCGACAGCCTCACGTATAATTCTAGTCCTGTAGTTTTCCACTTTCCACTTTACATAAACACGTAGAGGTATACACGATTAAACGTAATTAATTACACAACACGACAACAATATATATGCCATGCTAGAATGGTATATAGCCCACACAAATACACGAGGAAGACTGACATAGCCTCGAAATACATTTAACACAACACGACTCCAAGACGACTAGGAATCTAGACTATTCACGACAGACTAAACAATTTGTGTACAATCTAAATATACAACCTAAATATGCGTTTACAGGCAAGCGTTACTAGTGATTATCCTTTGTGGGAATGTAAAATAAAAACAAATAAAATTTTATACGAATAGTAGAGCCAATATAAATGGGGCTGGATGAAAGGTTTGTGTTCAGAAGTGTTAAAGACGTAACTTGAGGGTAAAGTTAGGTTGAAGAATGAATTTTAAGGTATGGGACTTAAAGTTCAAAAGTTTATAAATTCATAAGATATATCGTACTAAATGTTGTAATGTAATAACATAAGGTTGTTAAAACAATATGTACTAACGAAACCTAAGAATATAATTTCAAGATATGAACTTAAAATTCAAGGTTTGCGAAATGTGTAAAACATGTTTGCAAAATAATTGGTAGAACGTTATCAAACTGTTAGATTGTAAAATAGCCTATGTGAGAAGGGAATTCAAGGAACTATAGCGGAGAAAAGAGCGGATGTGCATCCGTTGTCGAGTCGATTGTTTATATTTTTCCTATAGTACGTTCGAGCTCTCTATAGTGTATATTTTGTTCAAATGTAAAGGGGGACTGCACACTTATGTATAAAATGTTAAAATAGAAATAAGATGTAATGATAAACAAAAATTTTCTTTTCAAGACGACAAGAGAAAATGTAACACTCTTAAATAATTACGTGTTACATATAACTTCATTTACATATTTAATTTTTATTTTATAATTAGATCGGCCCAATATAAAAGACAATTTTTGATTTCTTGGTGAACACTTGTTAATCTATCGTGAGAACTAAGGCGCCCCTAGCGGGCAAAATAGTAAAATATCGTACGATGTTGGTAAGTTAAGGAAGTTAACCAGAACATGTCATATGACGTAAGCATGGGGTGATACCTGCGAACCAATCAAAAATGTATATCAGAACAAATAAGAGTGGGAGTTGCATGAGAACTCAGCTTCGCGTGTATATCCAACTGCCCAACTTCACTAAAAGTCTTTGGACGAGACACACGTGATAGTAATTTCGGACATGATTTAGAAAATTTATAAGCATTCATTAATCAAAATGTAGTATGTCAAGGCCGGTACCAGTTAATTAATGTAACGTACAGAACAAGCCAGAACCGTCTTTTCCACGAGTTCCATATAGTAAATATTAGTACTTTTTTTTGTTTAAGTGCGCTTAAAGAGTGATCTGCAGTGATAAATAAAATGTTACAGTGTAATACAAGTGGTGTGCACAACCAGGTACGTTTTTGAGTATAATAAAGAAAATGTATTTTAATTTTAACTAACTTAAATTCTGACAGATAAATAATTAACACATAAACGGTAGAAATCGTTTTTGGACATTCATTTCTGAAATAAATGAACCCTTAACTTACTACCTTCTCGATACATAAATTTGAACACTTAATGAGTAATTGCTATATGTAAAGAATAGGTATCAGTGGTTTGATATAAACCACTGGATACATTGGTTGTCATTTGTCAATTTGTAATTTGTGCTTATTAAATAAATTGTTTATAATTGTCTATTAAAAATTCAATGGTTATTTAGAACGTAACCTAGTTCTATCTCCAAGATTGGGAGGCCGTGACATACAGACAGTTTTCTGCCTGAGTTGTGACGTTAGGACTAGAAGCCCTGGTAAGT
The DNA here is from genome assembly GCA_036971475.1 of Prosapia bicincta. Taxonomy (NCBI): domain Eukaryota; kingdom Metazoa; phylum Arthropoda; class Insecta; order Hemiptera; family Cercopidae; genus Prosapia; species Prosapia bicincta. The sequence goes on from JBAIZL010000061.1 coordinate 1,117,357, forward strand.
AAATTTAATTATTTTGTAATAAGCAAAATAACATATTTAAATAAAGAAAAATTCCCAACGTAAAAGGGCGAATCGTTACAATATATATATATAACGTAAAATACATACAATAATATTTAAATTGAATTACATATGAGGATATATATATATATATATATATATATATATATATATATATATATATACATATATATATATATATATATATATATATATATATATATATATATATATATATGTATGATGAATAGTTACTAACTGGAGTACATCCGTTCATTCTGTAGTCCATAAATTCACAGTTCCAACGTTTCGCTAGAATCTCATCCAGCATTGATGAGGTGAACCGAACAAGAGCGAGCATTGTTGTTGGGTTCACATCGTCAATGCTGGATGAGATTCTAGCGAAACGTCGGAACTGCGAATTTATGGACTGCAGAATGAACAGTAGTAACTATCCATCATATTTGTCCATTCGTGAAGGAATACGTATCATATATATATATATATATATATATATATATATATATATATATATATATATAATGATATTTTATTATTTGCAACAGCAATTAAAATAAAGAACACAACTGAGTTTCTCTGTACAAGTATGTATGTTCCAACTATCATATTCCACAGATTTGTATGGTGTATAACTTATAATATAAATACCTGCGAACAGAGAAACGACATTTAATGTTCTTAATTATTTTTGTTTATATTATTGTGTAGCAACAGCGTTCACTCAATGTTATCTATTATTTTTAATAAATCAATATTTCACGTAACAACTATATTTCAATTTTTCTGACAACAAACAAAAAATGTTTAATTACCAACAGCTGTAAATCTTTCTAAAAATAACAAATAGCTGATGCTTCCAACGCGGCAAAATTCAAAGCAAGAAAATTATATTTAATATTTTTCCTACACACACACGCACGTATATATATATATATATATATATATATATATATATATATATATATATATATATATATATATATATATTTAAGTATTTATTTAATTATTGTATATTTAAAGTAAATATTCTCTGTAATTAATTAGTGGTTATTTAGCAAAGTTGTAAAAGTGGATTAACGTGTATTGAGGCAAATTAAGTACAGACGCAAACAGAATAAACATGGCGATATATAAGCAATTTAAGGTTATATTGGTGAACACAGATTCAACTTTAGTGAGGTAAAGAAGAGGCTGTAACAAAGTTAAAACTCACAGTAGTTTTTGCAATGGAATTGGTTTGGATAATATAACCTTCTCTACACTTCACTTTACAAAGAACATCGTAAAAGGGTTTTGTGAATGATCTCTGTCCATACATAAATAAGAATACTTAGTAAGGGGTTACTTATCAAGATGTCAGCTCTTCATTGAAGAGTATTTTAATGGATTTATTTATTACTAAACTTAATAGTATTTAAATACATTTGCGTGCCTGCATCTGCGTGCCTGCATCTGCGTGCCTGCACCTGCGTGCCTGCATTTGCGTGCCTACATCTGCGTGCCTGCATCAGCGTGCCTGCATCTGCGTGCCTGCATCTGCGTGTCTGCATTTGCGTGCCTGCGTCTGCGTGCCTGCATTTGCGTGCCTGCATTTGGGTGCCTGCATCTGCGTGCCTGCATTTGCGTGCCTGCATTGCCTGCATTTGCGTGCCTGCATTTGCGTGCCTGCATCTGCTTCTCCTAACATTAATACATTCTAATTAATTTAAAAATTACAAATGAAATTTAATAACTAAAGACAGAAATAGATGTAGGAATGATGCAGTCAAGTGGAACGTTTTTGTTAGTTAACAACGTTTGCAATGAGCTTTTGGCTTTTTAAAGAGAAAAATCGACAAAAACGTTTTTTTCTAACAACCTTTTTTAAACTAATGCCCAAAAGACAAATCATGTCAGGGAAGCTATCAGCCTATTTAAAACCTCAGAATAAAAGTATGTTAGACGGTAGTTTTAGATTCACAAAGTAACATGTTTGGCCATTATTCCTTAGATCAGTGCAGATTAACCATTGTCGACATTTCAGATATGCTGATGATTAAGCTAAAACCAGCAATAAGGTAAAAACGTCTTGGATCTTAAAGAAAAGACGTGTTCTTTATCCAGTACAACGCCCTCACATCTCCTACCCTAGTAAAAAAGAATTAAATTATTTTAGAAAGAAAAAAAATACTTCATTTAAAATTTTGCTTGACGTCTTGTGTTGTTATTAAAATTTTTAATAATCAGCTATAATATAGAAGCTAAGAAAAACATAAATGTTTACTAGATTATTGTAACATTTGTCGTTTGCGAGTTTATGTAATAAATCTTGTAAAACGTTACCGAGTTGTAAAACAAGGAGTGGTGATTCCATAAACACCATTATTCTTTGTTTTTGCACCGTCAACACGTTGTCTACAACTGAAATAAAGCTGCGAGTTACCAACATTTGATATATTCATATTGTCAGTGCAAAACAAGGTTTTTAAAGCACTAATTGTTTTAGATATATATTTGAGTTATACAAATAAATGTTGCGGAAATCGAAAAATCAAAAAAAGATATTAAAACAACGCTAAAGAGTTTAGGGGTGCTGTTTATTTGATTTAAAATTGTATTTTTGGCTTTAAGTGTGAAGCAATCTATAAACTGATCGTGTGTCGCTCTCGTGTTGTGTCTCAGTTTTATTATACTTAAACAAGAATTTTATTTTTATGTTTGCGAGACGACACACACACACACACACACACACAAACACACTCACATACAGACACACACACTGTAACGGGGTGAAATGTGACATTTAAGCATTACAATAGAAATAATAAATTTTAAAATTTAAAATAATTTAAGTTAATAGAACCGAGGCATGAGGCCTCGGTGCAATGCCTTAACCATAAGAACAAATAATTGTAGTAATTAAAAATAATATAGACAAAGCAATTAGCAGGGACTAGGGGTTTTATAAATTTAAAGGAGGCAGAAAAAGTCAAAATCAAGGTAGAGAGACCATCGACATTCGGACAGACGTAGTAAGAAAAAAAAGAGGAAAATGAAAAGAAGAAAAACATCAATTGAGGACAAATGTGGAAGTTACAGCAAAATTAAGGAATTTGAAGAAATTTCGGACACAGTATTGATGACGAATTGGAAGGGCGACAGGATATGACGAACATCCGGGGTACAGATCACGCCACATCGATTGTTTTGCCGTTTTGCGATTGGCTAAGGGTTGACCGAGGGTGGAAGCGTTATGTGTTGTACGAGCGAACGAGATGTTAGCGTAGTTCCAGAGTTCGAGCAGAACAGACGTGTAGTTGCGCTCCACTTTGTAAAGATTTTGAATTTTTCAAAGTGTGCATGAACAACAAAATGCAGGGCTAAGGGGTTCGAGTGTGGTGCTAAGATGTAGTTTCGTGCCTTTTAGAAACCCTTTTGGAGGGGAAACTCCCCAATAGCGGTTTTCTACAAACTTACCATCAGGTCGTAGCGTTCGCAAACGCTATCGGGATTCATGGGGTAAAATGCGCAACGTTTTTCTTCGGTCCAGAAGGCATCGTAACAAGGACGAGTGTCAAGGACGCTACACTGCACGGGCACAAGCAATAGCGTGTCGAGAGGAGGAGAATGCCTAGCAAGACGACATCTTGAAACCGTTAAAGTGCAGGAACAGGATGAATGGCGATTCTAAAAGATCAGAACTAAACTATTCTCTTTCAAATTAAATAAAACAGATTAAAATTAAATATTTAGGGAAATTTAAAATTTAAAAATTGATTTGAGTAAATTTTCAAAAATGTGAAAGACTTAACATAGTGGCTTTGTTAAAAAAACAAGATGGTGGGAATGTCATTCTGACTTAGTTAGCCACTCAAAATGGCAGAAACTACCTAGAAAATAGAAATGTCTTAGTAAGAGTTATTTAAAACAAATGTGAAACGTAAAAGAAATATTTTGAAATAAATTTAAGACAGATTTGAAAATTAAAATTTATGATAAAACGTAACCTTTAAAAAATTTTAGAAAAAATTAGTACAGAAAATTAACTTGAAAAAAAATTGATTTGAGTTAAATTAAAACTTAAGAAAGGTCGTTTAAGGTAAGATTTTGTTGAATAGTTGTGAACTCTGTAAAAAGTGTAAATAACACGAAAAAGGTTATATCAAAATTAGCTAAGAAATTAAAATAAGGTTTTAAATTGTGAGTTAATTGTTTAGACAAAGGACACTGATTTTTCCTTAGATAATTGATGTTAAACTAGAATAATTTTTATAAATTTTGATGAAATTAAAATTGTTCTGAACTTTACAAAAATTTACAAAATGTCTTTACTTTACAAAATGTCTGTTGGCTACACTTATATTCAATTAATACTTATTGTTCTGAAGAGCTCCTGGAATCTTGGCCTTTGTTCACTTCAGCGCTTACACTTGCCACAAAAAACTTACTTTCTTAATATTTTCAAAAAAACTTTTACGTCGCACTTTTTAAATTTTACTTATAAAAAAACTCTTTACCTAATTTAATCAATTTCTCCCTTTACAACACTTCCATCCTGGTCCCCCCCCCCCAATTCGGCCTTCCTCTGAGTCTCTCCTCAAACTTCCTCCTAACTTCCCCGATCATTTAGTTTTATTGAAAAATCTAATCTTTCCCACTACCACAATACGTTCTTTGTAAGTTTCCCACAGTTCTACAATTAGCTTAACCTCACGGTACACGGTTATTTTCCCAGGCTATATCGGCCGCTGGATTTCACTGTCTTAACAAGCTGTACCCTTCTCTATTGTCTATGGTTTCCGCACTCAACTTATAGCTTTCCTGGAAAAGGATAATGACATGGTACCTGCTTTGTCGGCACTATTTGTGTCTTTCCTGGCTTAATCCTACAGAAAATTATTTTAGCAACTAACTGAATTTTTTTCTAAACCCTCATACTTTATGTTATTTTATATATATATATATATATATATATATATATATATATATATATATATATATATATGTATACATACATACATATATATAACGTGTAACTGACACGTTTGGAATTAAACGTTATTAAACGTTTAATAGACAATATATTTTAATGAGGATGCAGCAAACGGTAGAAATACGAACCAAAGGCATTCAAATTACGTTCACAAAAAATCCCACTTCACATTAGTAACAGAAACAGAACCTCTTATCGAGGAGAATCGTTTTGTTAGAGTCATTGATCCACATTCCCGACACATCTGCGAATGTAATTACTGTAAAACGTTTAATCGTTGGACGGGATAATACATTGCGATCATAGTTTTATTCTACAAGTTGTCCTTAATTGATGAAACTCTAAGAGATTGAGTATAGCGGAAGTGCCGCTGAAATTAAAGATCGATATTGTTTTATTCTTTCTTATTTATTTGGTTGTAATGAAATCTTTTAATTTCGACCTTACTTATTCAATATACCTATTATGAAATTACAAATTCTGTAAAATTATATATCTACTTAGTCATAATCAACATAACATTATTAATAATTATTCTGTATATTTCTGTCATTAAATTTCATTCAATTTATTGAAATTCATAAAATTGTATGGTTCAATAAATTATTCTTGTGTTTGTATCTTCTCTTATTTTTTCATCTATTCACAAGAATACATATATTATATACATATACATATATACGTACGGTATAATACATTGTATTATACCATATATAATACATATATAATACAATGAATATGAGTACAGTATCGAACCTTACTTCACATACTGACAATCCGAAAAGAAAGCGAAAAGAAACTACAACACAATGCTAGGCACAAAAAAAAGAAAGCGTATAAATAATACCAAACAAAAATAATAGTCGAACGTCACATATAAAAAGGGGAATAGAAAATTACAAGGAAATTCGCTTTTATTTTGCCACTTAACATTGTTATTCTGACATATGTATACACATATTTATATAAGATGTATTTATAAAATTTATAGAAAACAAATAATTTTTTTCTTAAACAACGAGTAGGAACTAACTTTAAAAAAATTCATATGACTCGTTTATAATTATTTCTACAGTTTTTCACTGAACTTCTTGACACAAAATTTACATTTTGTTTGTCATACATTGTTTGCATCATCTAACCTACATATAGGCCTATACACATACTCGTACACATTCAATTTAACCTTGAGATATCAAATTCACAAGTGCAAACGTATTAAGTATTGAAAATTTAATAAAAATGTGTTCTTATGAATCAATAAAAGTTGCCATGAAAGTAAAAGTATTAGAGTTCCATAAAGAAGTACTGCGGACTCTAGACTTAGGGTTGTAAAAGTGCGAATGTGATGACGTCAGCTGCAGCTGTTGTTAACAAAGATATATCAACTTGATCTGAAACATTGTTAAGGTGGCACTGTTTGCTCCAACGAAGTATCGAAATGGCGCTTCCATATAGTAGGACTCTTACTCCAGAATTAAGAGTAATTTCTCACCGTCAACCCCTAAAATGTTCTATCATGATTACCTGGGTAAAAAACGGTAAAATGGTAGTGGGCAGGAAGTAAGTGTTAAGATAATTAGATGGGATATTATACAAAACTAAACAACAAACAAAACAGGAGCTGTTAGTATACGTGAATGCTACTATTTTATTAATTTTTAAACCGAATGTGACCAGTGCGTGGAATACGAACAAGTTTTCTGGCCAGAAATCGCTTATTTAATACGCGAGTGCGATAAGTGTGTATTCCATGGTGCACGTAAGTACAAACTATTAATTTATATAATTATAATAATTATTGGTCCTCCGAAAGTATTGTTATCAAACAGGAGCTTTTACGGTCAATCCCCATAGTTGTACACGAAAGTCAAATAACATTCCAACATGATTAGTTAGGCAGTAAAATTTCAGTTCAAACACTGGACGTTGAGTACAGTGGAACTGTCGATAATTTTTAACTCATTTATTAATTCTAACATTCATGGTTTATATTTTCAAATGTTGTATGTAAAAAAAACCTTGTGTTGCTTTACAACTTAGAGTCGTATATATTTTAACCTAATAATTTTCTAAGGTCATCGTTACAACGACCCGAACGTTTGATTATATACAAGAGTTTTATCTATCATATACCCTTAGTCGATATCCTGTACCACATGACGGCAACGTTTTGGCTCTCTCTTATTGATGGAGGCTGTGATTGAAATTTATGACATTAGCGAATAAAACAGTACTGTAATTAGTAGTCTAGCTGTAGATATGAAATAAACAAAGGTTGTCTGAAATAGCCACACATGAAAGCGACGTAACAGAAATTAGTTATTTCCCAAATGACATTTATAATATACAGCAGTTGTATGTATCTGACACTACATACACTGATAATTTATAATCTTTATAATAGTACATTTATGGGGTTATTTAACCAGAGAGCTCGGGAATCCTGTTCCGAAGCATTGTGAGCCCATTCCGAAACCTGAATCGTTAAAAATGTAATCATCCCTTAAGCACAGCCGCGACGTAGGCAAGAGAATTCGGGTCGCGGAATCAAAACGTGAGTTTAAGGGCAAAGGCGCTGCAGTATTAAGTGCTTCATAATCAAAAGATTTTTATCTCCTTAAAGTTTACGTTCTGTATTTAAATATTGCGTAACAAAGGTAAATTAAAATAAAACCCAATTCGAACTTTAAAAAATGACGAATGATAAAAAATAATATTATTATTTAATAAATAATATAAATAGTTTTTTTATCGTCATTAAAAAACATGAAAATAAAACCGGTTTAGAGGTTAGTCATACAATATTAGGGGAAGTGTGCCTAATATCGCACCCATTATGAAACACAGCTTTTTGAAGTCAATATATATTAAAAAGGAAACTATAATGTTGCAATTATTACCCAAGCTTGAGTTTCCTATATTACGATTATAATTATTAATATACTCATCTTCATTTCTGTTAGGAATATTTCTATATGTTTGAGTATAGTTTTCTGCTATTCCTAACTTTTCAATATTGTTTTCTGTTGACGTGTTTCGGATTAATTCCATTTTCAAAACTTCAATAGTAGGCCTACTCTCAAAGTATCAAAACTCGGAGTACTATTGAAGTTTTGAAAAATAGAGTTAATCCGAAACGCGTCAACCGAAGAGAATATTGAAAAGTTAGGATTGGCAGAAAAATATACTCAAACATATATTACGATTATAACTTTGGAACAAGTACCTTCAAGTTTTGAATTTTTACAAAACAAAACCATCGCACAAATTTTAATAAAGTCCACGGTTTGCATATTAGGTTCACATTTAATTTATTTAATTACTGTCTATTTAAAAAGAATTTTTTCCGACTAGTGGTGTAATTTACTAAAGACAGACAATATTAGTTTACGAGTAAATAATTAGTTATTTATAAACAAATAGTAACTAAAGACTTATAAGAATGCTGTAAACAAAATTGAAATTAAACTCATTATTGAAGACTAATACATATGTAACTGGCGAAATATGATACAATGAAAAGTTTATTTTAGGAACAATATTCTAATAAAAACAAAATTGAAAATAAACTATTGGTAGGCAAAAACGCTGAAATATGTAAGCAATAGGCTATTATTATAATAGGCCTATATATTAGCTACATAGAGGGACATAAAAATATAGTGATATTCATAAAAAACAAAAGTATCGAATTTGGTTTGTCAAAAATAAAATAACTTTCTATTAGGTGAATAGTAGTTTACATTTTCTGCTATATTAAGCAAAGTACCCTTTACATTTATTCTTATATGTAGGCCTATATTATTACTTTATATATTACTTGTATTGTTACAAATTTTAGTACTTGTTTCATTTAGTTATGATATGTGTGTAATTAGAGATGTTTTCAAAATATAAATTATGTGAACTATTGTCACACGATGTCAAACAAATTTTAAATTTAAGGGAATTTGTATGGTTTCATTAACTAATTTTTTAAACACAAATTTGAGACATTTGGTTACCAATATGTCAACAGTTGAGCTTTAGGTATCCATGTTACAGTAATAACTGCATTCTGTCAATATATATTTTGTTACAGTTAGTACTAGTGGTATCCCATAATATTTCCAGAAAAACCTGCCATATTCAGGTATGAAGTGGTAACCAACTGTTTACCTTTGGGAAATGTGTGAGTATTTAAATCAGCAATGTAGTGCAGGAAAACGTGATTATAGAGACTCTACTTGAAACTCCAGCTACAAAAAGGGATAGCAGAAAGACTTCCTTCCATTATTTCATTTAGAAAATCAATTGTCTGGATAAAGGTAACCAAATACTCGCTTCTAATGATTTTTCACATACTGAAAGGTGATTTTAGTTTGCTGGTTTACCCGACTAAAAATCATTTAGAGACATGTAATAATTCATAATACATGAGTACACAAATTTCATATAGATAGCTTGTCTACATATACTGTATCTTCTACATACATGCATTGTATGTAACACCACGTTATAGGACCTTTTAAATTATTTTATTAATATTATTATGTTATAATACATCGTACTCTTAGATGTTTTAATTACATAATTCTAAGAATGCATTTATTGAAATAAGTTTCACTATATCTTTTAATGATATATATATATATGTTTTAATGACATTTTTTCTAAAATAAAAAACAATTATATAATACAATTTTAAACCTATTGTATATCATTTCGAATGAACTAAAATGTCTGAAATTATTATTGCAATTTGTACCGATTTTAAATGAAAAGATTTGCACTAAGAAAATAAATATATATTATCTAATAAGAAGGTTTTCTCTGTTTTCATTGAACAAGAAAACAAACAATATCTCATCTTCTCTACATATTTCGGTCACCTCAAAACTAATTTGTTACATAAATGTAATGATTTCATGTATTTCTAAAATAACGAAATAGGCTACAAATATTATTGTACAATATCACCCTATATAAAATCAAAGTTTAAATTACTGTTTGAAGAAAAGATTAGTTGATGACGCACAATAAAGTCTGAGCAAAAACGAAAAGGAAATCGAGGAGCAACATATATATAAACAACAATATAAGCAGCAAATGGAAAAGTTTAACCACAGTAAAAATCCCACTTTACGAGGAACTTTACTAAAATTAATACTTCCTTTTTTTAGTAACTTGATCCAACGACTTAAGCCTTAAACAGAATGTCTTCGTAAAATCACGTTTATTACTTCCCATACAAAAGCCAATGTTACAAGTAGATATGACTACACCCTGGCACAACTACCCCTAACTCGGCCTCTACGTAACCTAGGACTATAGGGGTAGTTTTGGATGATGCTGAAGGTCATCGCGACCTTGACCGTAGCCTTAGGGGTGGTTTCGACCACGTTTAGAGGGGTAGGGGGTAGTTTTTCGAAAAAATTTATTTCCAACCCACTAACCTAGGCCAGCCAAAAAGGATCTAACCTAACCTAACCTAAGTGTTGGGGGTGACCTCAGCTACGTTCAGGACCATCTCCGGGGGTAGCTCCGGGGGTGGATTGGGGGTGGGGGGTAGTTTTCGAAAAAATTTTGGAAAAACATTTCTTGACCGATAGGGTGTGTCTAGAGTGCATTATCGCGTCGGTAAGGGTAGTTTCACCTAGGGGTAGTTTTTACAAAAAATATGAAATTGCCGAAAATCGATCGGTTGGATCAACAGAGAGAACGGGAAATGTCTAGAATCCTTTTTGGACCGTTGCGGGGGCGGGTTCACCTGTTTTTAGATTGCCAAAAATGATCGGTGACCTAGGTAAAAGCCAATCCCGAACCGGCGCTTGAGGTAACACCGCCTAGGAGCGGGGTAAAGCTAACACGGAGCACGGTCTCGGTTAAAGCCAAACCGAGCCCAGCCACCCAGCAGCTAGGCCTTAGGTAAAGCTAACACGGAGCTAGCCCTCGGGTAAAGACATCTCGAGGCCGACCCTTAGGTAAAGTAACCCAGGAATAGCTCCGGTGGTGGGGGTAACATTGAAAAGATTTAATGGTTATCTGATGACGTATCAGCGCTCGAGCGACTCTAGGCAAGGAGTAGGCTCACCCTAACTATAGTGGTCTACCCTTAAATGATACGGATGACGAGGGGCCCAGGGGTATATGATTGGCAAACTCAAAATTTGTCTATGCTACTAAATTAATAAACAATGCAGGCAGCCTTTAAGTAAAGCTACACAAGAGCAGGGCTAGGATGGTTGCTATATCAACTACCAAGAGAAATACCTCCACCAAGTCTTAGGTAAAGCTATCTGTGGAGCAAGGCCTCAGGAAAAGCCATCAATTAGGCCGACCCTTAGGTAAAGCTATCCAGGTGTCGGACCTTCGGTAAAGTCACACCAGGAGTCGTGTTAGAGGTAAAGCCCCCAGGAGCTAGGCCTTAGGTATAGCCAACCCGAAGCCAGCCCTTAAGTAAAGCCACCCGGGTGTCAGACCTCCGGTAAAGTAACCGCGGAGTCGGGCTTGAGGTAAAGCCGCCTAAGAGCCATGCCTTAGGTAAAGCTACCACTGAGGCAGACCTTCGGTAAAGTAACCGCGGAGTCGTGCTCGAGGTAAAGCCATCCAGGACATAGGAATAGTCTATACGGAGCATGGCCTCAGGTAAAAACCATCCCGAAGACTGCCCATAGGTAAAGTAACCCTGGAATCTTACATTAAGTGGGGGTGGTTATCAAATGAAATTACCAAAAATGATCGGTTAGATCAAACGACCAACGTTCCAACTTAACACTAATTTTAATCGACCAACAATTATACACCGAGTGCAAATAGTCAACAAGTTGAATCGACCAATCACATTGCAGGGGCCCGGTGGGCTTACGCAAACGGTCGCAGTAAGACGTGAAGGCCCATATACCGTGTTAAACCAATATATATGATAGCCCACATAATGTGTTAAACAAATATGTAAGCCTACATACATACTATGCTAGGCCAACATACATGGACCTACTATGTCTGTAAACCACAGGCCAAAGCCCGTATGACCTGAGCTATTTTTACCTCCTCTATCAGGTTGATCCTGGCAACCGTATAATATGGAAGGTACTATAGGGTACATCTACCAATGCATAACCTATCAATCCCACGTAAAGGTTTAATATATTTGATGACGTATCAGCGCCTGAGTGACTCTAGGCAAGTAGTAGGCTCACCCTAAAATGAATGGTCTACCCCTAAATGATTCGGGTGATGAGGGGCCCGGGGTATATGATTGTCAAACTCAAAATCTGTCTATGCTACAAAATAATAAACAAAGCAACAAAGCCCTGTCGTTTCAGGGAATACGCTTGACCGTGTGCTAGACATGTACAGACTTGCAGAGATAACGCATTATCTAAAAACCGCAACGGCAGCCGGTGACCGCTATAGCAAGCTTAAAACCCGCACGGCTGTGTCGTTGTGAATCTAGGCACGTGTCTATGTTTTGATTACTGTATCAATTTACTATGTAATATCGTCATACCAAGGCCTACATATATAATCAGAAATCAGTGTAAATAATCAAATAGCCTCAATGGATATATCCTATAGCTGTAAATGTATCTAGATATAAAGGTATATATGGAGAAACACTAATAATGAGGCCTATCACAAAACGAGAATAAATATATGATATAAAACGATCCTAAAACGATGCTAAGCCATCATGCTATCATACATAGGCGTATATACCCCGTTAAGCCAACACACGTGATAGGACACATAATGTGTTAAACAAATATGCGTGTAAACCTGCATACATACTATGCTAGGCCGACTTACATGGGCCTACTATGTCGGTAAACCACTGGCCAAAGCCTATATGACCTGAGCTATTTACACCTCGTCTATCAGGTAGAACTTGGCAACCGTATAATACGGGAAGTACTATATGGTATAGCTAACAATGCATAACCTATCACGCCCATGACGGTCAACAAATATTACAATATAATTTAAAAAAGTTACGCAACCTATATACATACAATGCTAACCAATATAGGCATATATACTATGTTAAACCAGCATGCAATATACTCTAAATAGACATATATACGCTGTTAAACCAATATGCAGGTTAACCTATATACAGCCCGTATTAGGCAAATATCCCCGTTACCCACATAGGCCTATATAATATGTTAAGCCAGGATGAATGATAGCTTATATAGTGTGTTAAACAAATATGCTTGTAAACCTACATAAATAATATGCTAAGCCTACATACTGTGCTAAACAGATATGCGTGTAAACCCACATAAATACTATGCTAACCAACATGGATGCTATCCTACATAGGCTTATATACTATGTTAGGCCTGCATACGTAATTACCCTATATAGTGTGTTAAATAAATATGCGTGTAAACCAAATAAATACTATGCTAAGCCAACATGCATGCTATCATACTATGTTAGGCCTACATAATGTGTTAAACATATATGTGTGTAAGCTTGCATAGATATTATGCTAAGAAGACATGGGCCTACAAAGTATAACACATTATATCCGGTGCATAGTTTAGCTAATGGTTATCACACACACTATCCTACAAGCTGCCCACATAATACCTGATACATAGCTTGGCTAATCATTAACACATAGTAGGCCCCAACACATAATATTCGGTGCATAGCCTCGCTAAATAAGCATAAACTCCCCAAAATTGGCATATCAATTATGTATGGTCTAGATATAGTCACACATGTCATTTCAAAAGTCAGCTGGAAAGAAACACTAGCCTGGCTAATCATTATCACATAGTAGGCCCCAACACATAATCTCCAGTGCATAGCCAGGCTAATGTTCATCATGTAGTACCCAATGCATAGCTTGAGTATGGTTTAACAAACAGTATCCAAAGCATAGCTTGACTATGATTATCACATGAGTAGGTTGATTACAAACTAACACATAATAATCATTGCATAGTCTGGCTAATGGTTATTAAATAGTACCTGTTGCATAGCCAGGCTAATGATTAACACATAGTACCCGATGCATAGTCTGACTAGGGTAAACACATAGTATCCGAACCATAGATTGACTAATGGTTAACACATGGTATCCAAAGCATAGCTAGGCTAGTGAATAACTAGTGGTTAGTTTGACTATGGTTAACACACACAGTATCCGATGCGTAGCTTAGCTAATGGATAACACATAGTAACCTATGCTTAGCCTGACTAGGGCTAGCACATAGTATCCGAGGTATAGATTGATTAATGGTTAACACGTGGTATCCAAAGCATAGCTAGGCTAGTGAATAACAAATGGTTAGTTTGACTATGGTTAACACACACAGTATCCGATGCGTAGCTTAGCTAATGGATAACACATAGTAACCTATGCTTAGCCTGACTAGGGCTAACACATAGTATCCGATGAACAACTTAGGATCGAATATGACGTCATCCAGGGGGAAGATGGTGGCTATGTTGATACCGTGATGGCCAGTGTAGGCTAGATCAAATAACCAGCGTTTCAACTAAACAACTGTCTTACGCGTCGTTTAACCGACCAACATACACGAAGTTCAAACGAACAACATTGACACCGGGTCCAAATAGGCTAAGGCCAGATCAACGTTTCAACTAATCAACGTTGAAAAACCTACGCTAATCAACCAACATCTACACCGAGGTCAAACGGGCCTATGGTTAGTGAAGGCACAGGCAAAAGCCCTAGGTCTTAGACATAATTATAGCCACCAACGCTTACCAAAATATATCTATGCAGAAACCGTCAAGGCCTTTACACATATTGTCTAGGTATGTTGTATCATTTACAGCATCAAAACTTAGGCAAAGCTACCTTGGAGGTAGGCCGTAGGTAAAGCTACCCTGGAGTCAGGTAGTAGGTAAAGACACCCAGGTCTTAGGTAAAGCCACCTTGGAGAAGGGCCTTAGGTAAAGCCACCTAGGACTTAGGTTAAAACCATCCTGAAGTCAGGTCTTAGGTGAAGCCGACCTGGAGTGGTAAAACAGCTACCAATCACAATAGTATACAGCCTGTATTAAACCATTATGTGTGTTACCCAACAAACTGTGTTAAGCTAATAAGCACGGGCACCTACATTCTCTCTGTATTAATCCAATATCTATGTTACCCTACATTAGCCTACAGATTGTGTTTAGCCAATATGCACGTGAACCTGTATTAGGTATATATGGGTGTTAACCTACATAGGCCTACATATTGTGTTAGGTCGACATACCTGTAAATCTACACACATTCTGTATTAAACCAATATGCACGTTACCTTACATTATCCTACAAGTCAATAAACAGTTTCATTGCAGGTGTAGATCATACTCACAGACAAATAAATGCTTGTTTAAAACCTTTACATTAATGCTGTTGTGACCGCGATAGCACACTCTGGACATAACCGCAGCAAATGACGTCAAACAAAATGTAGGTCAAGACGGCGTCTAACAAAATGACGGACGGTCATCTGTATAGGATTAACTGTTGCTTGCCATAACATTAATCCATCTGCAGGGCAGGGCCTTCGGGCTGTTACATACCTGTGCCTATGACCATGATCAGACCTTATTCATGTGGTTCTCATTCCAAACAAGATTATCGAATCTGCGCATCTACAAGGCTGATAAAGAAGAGGATCTTCACAACCTCTAACATTTCTAAGGTACAGTATAGGATCATCCTGGCATCTAGCATATTTAATGGTATCAGTATACTCTATTACCGTCGGTCATAGAGGTAATTATATACCGTTTTTCGGCTTGTGATGAGCAATTACGTCATAGCGGGGGGGGGGGGTGAAGTAGGTATATATGCCGGGAATTTCATACAGAGAGCACCAGTCTTCAACGCTTTTGCAATTAAGTGTGTTAAGATTAACGATGACCGATAAAAGTATTCAGTCAGAGGTAAGTATGAAATAGTGTGTTCTTTTTTTTTACTTTCTATTTTTCGTTATTCCAATTTTTCCATTGGTTTTTCAGCCAACAAACAACGACGATGAAACGGGTATTTGGGGTGATTTAGTTAGCAGACGTAGCCCAAGGACACCGTACCATAGCCGCAATTCGATGGAAGCCGAACCGAGTACCTCTGGTACCACATCGCAGGTAATTATATACAATTTAGACTATTATCAGAGGCTCATTTTCATATCTAATAATGATATGTTTCTTTCAGGGGACAAACACTCCAGCCAAAGGACCCGAGTCTACCAACCATCCAACACTGGGGATTATTGTATTCCTAATGCGTTATTACTGTTACCTTTGTATTTTTCATTACTAATAAATTGTATTTCATAGGCTGGACCAATAAATCACGCTATAATCAGGGTCGGAAATCGAATTTTCCATTCAAGCGTATTAGAGGAGGAACTGAAGCACATACAAGGGGTCGAGCACGCCCATATTGACTGTTTACTTTGTTTAGGGCGTAGGATACGATATCCTCCTCAATATGCGGTAAGTTTTATTGAACGGTGATAGTAGTAGTATAGGCTTATACAAGATTTTTTAATTTCTATTTAATCCTTTTCTAGACTGTTGTGGAGTATTCACGTGCAGCTGCAGCACGTAGCGTAACGACTGATGCACTACATATGCTAAGACGGCTTGTATCGGACCTAGAGGCGGCGTTGCGTAAAGACACGTGTGAGGATAGCTTCTACGCAGTCGGCGTATGGAGGATTATGATTGGCGAGCTGGACAAGCTAGTTGAAGAGGGCAGAAGAAGAGTGGCTGTCGCTGAAGCGAAGGCTGTAATGGTCGAGCGAGACCCTCCATACACGGTCGTAAGTGTTACATTTTGTAGCGATACCTATATTTATACTATTCGTGTACAATAAGATAAATTATCCACTTTGTACGTATGTTGAAACAGAGAAGTTCGGGAGAGCAGATTGAAGGAGGCGGCTATCGTATAGCGGACTGCGTTGTCTGCTTGGGAAGACCGCCATGCACCGTCATCATACCCTGCGATCACGTTTATTGCAACGAGTGTGCTGAAAAGGTGCAGATGTGCCCTATATGTAGGAAACGCGTAGATAGACGCTACCGGCTATATCTGAACCTGGAGTAATTGTTCAAAATATCATAGTTTAAATATTCGTTAATAAAGTCTTACCTGTATATTCAGAGCTTTATTTACACCTTAATTAACTATTATGATAAGGAGAGCATCGATAGCCGCTTTAGAGTAACTATTGTGATCTACACCTGCAATGAAGCGTAATAACACTGTTTATTGACTTGTAGGCCTATGTACCGTATCATACATACTGGTTTAATACAGAATGTGTGTAGATTTACAGGTATTTCGACCTAACACAATATGTAGGCCTATGTAGGTTAACACAATCTGTAGGCTAATGTAGGGTAACATAGATATTGGATTAATACAGAGAGAATGTAGGTGCCCATGCTTATTAGCTTAACAAAGTTTGTTGGGTAACACACATAATGGTTTAATACAGGCTGTATACTATTGTGATTGGTAGCTGTTTTACCACTCCAGGTCGGCTTCACCTAAGACCTGACTTCAGGATGGTTTTAACCTAAGTCCAAGGTGGCTTTACCTAAGGCCCTTCTCCAAGGTGGCTTTACCTAAGACCTGGGTGTCTTTACCTACTACCTGACTCCAGGGTAGCTTTACCTACGGCCTACCTCCAAGGTAGCTTTGCCTAAGTTTTGATGCTGTAAATGATACAACATACCTAGACAATATGTGTAAAGGCCTTGACGGTTTCTGCATAGATATATTTTGGTAAGCGTTGGTGGCTATAATTATGTCTAAGACCTAGGGCTTTTGCCTGTGCCTTCACTAACCATAGGCCCGTTTGACCTCGGTGTAGATGTTGGTTGATTAGCGTAGGTTTTTCAACGTTGATTAGTTGAAACGTTGATCTGGCCTTAGCCTATTTGGACCCGGTGTCAATGTTGTTCGTTTGAACTTCGTGTATGTTGGTCGGTTAAACGACGCGTAAGACAGTTGTTTAGTTGAAACGCTGGTTATTTGATCTAGCCTACACTGGCCATCACGGTATCAACATAGCCACCATCTTCCCCCTGGATGACGTCATATTCGATCCTAAGTTGTTCATCGGATACTATGTGTTAGCCCTAGTCAGGCTAAGCATAGGTTACTATGTGTTATCCATTAGCTAAGCTACGCATCGGATACTGTGTGTGTTAACCATAGTCAAACTAACCATTTGTTATTCACTAGCCTAGCTATGCTTTGGATACCACGTGTTAACCATTAATCAATCTATACCTCGGATACTATGTGCTAGCCCTAGTCAGGCTAAGCATAGGTTACTATGTGTTATCCATTAGCTAAGCTACGCATCGGATACTGTGTGTGTTAACCATAGTCAAACTAACCACTAGTTATTCACTAGCCTAGCTATGCTTTGGATACCATGTGTTAACCATTAGTCAATCTATGGTTCGGATACTATGTGTTTACCCTAGTCAGACTATGCATCGGGTACTATGTGTTAATCATTAGCCTGGCTATGCAACAGGTACTATTTAATAACCATTAGCCAGACTATGCAATGATTATTATGTGTTAGTTTGTAATCAACCTACTCGTGTGATAATCATAGTCAAGCTATGCTTTGGATACTGTTTGTTAAACCATACTCAAGCTATGCATTGGGTACTACATGATGAACATTAGCCTGGCTATGCACTGGAGATTATGTGTTGGGGCCTACTATGTGATAATGATTAGCCAGGCTAGTGTTTCTTTCCAGCTGACTTTTGAAATGACATGTGTGACTATATCTAGACCATACATAATTGATATGCCAATTTTGGGGAGTTTATGCTTATTTATCGAGGCTATGCACCGGATATTATGTGTTGGGGCATACTATGTGTTAATGATTAGCCAAGCTATGTATCAGGTATTATGTGGGCAGCTTGTAGGATAGTGTGTGTGATAACCATTAGCTAAACTATGCACCGGATATAATGTGTTATACTTTGTAGGCCCATGTCTTCTTAGCATAATATCTATGCAAGCTTACACACATATATGTTTAACACATTATGTAGGCCTAACATAGTATGATAGCATGCATGTTGGCTTAGCATAGTATTTATTTGGTTTACACGCATATTTATTTAACACACTATATAGGGTAATTACGTATGCAGGCCTAACATAGTATATAAGCCTATGTAGGATAGCATCCATGTTGGTTAGCATAGTATTTATGTGGGTTTACACGCATATCTGTTTAGCACAGTATGTAGGCTTAGCATATTATTTATGTAGGTTTACAAGCATATTTGTTTAACACACTATATAAGCTATCATTCATCCTGGCTTAACATATTATATAGGCCTATGTGGGTAACGGGGATATTTGCCTAATACGGGCTGTATATAGGTTAACCTGCATATTGGTTTAACAGCGTATATATGTCTATTTAGAGTATATTGCATGCTGGTTTAACATAGTATATATGCCTATATTGGTTAGCATTGTATGTATATAGGTTGCGTAACTTTTTTAAATTATATTGTAATATTTGTTGACCGTCATGGGCGTGATAGGTTATGCATTGTTAGCTATACCATATAGTACTTCCCGTATTATACGGTTGCCAAGTTCTACCTGATAGACGAGGTGTAAATAGCTCAGGTCATATAGGCTTTGGCCAGTGGTTTACCGACATAGTAGGCCCATGTAAGTCGGCCTAGCATAGTATGTATGCAGGTTTACACGCATATTTGTTTAACACATTATGTGTCCTATCACGTGTGTTGGCTTAACGGGGTATATACGCCTATGTATGATAGCATGATGGCTTAGCATCGTTTTAGGATCGTTTTATATCATATATTTATTCTCGTTTTGTGATAGGCCTCATTATTAGTGTTTCTCCATATATACCTTTATATCTAGATACATTTACAGCTATAGGATATATCCATTGAGGCTATTTGATTATTTACACTGATTTCTGATTATATATGTAGGCCTTGGTATGACGATATTACATAGTAAATTTATACAGTAATCAAAACATAGACACGTGCCTAGATTCACAACGACACAGCCGTGCGGGTTTTAAGCTTGCTATAGCGGTCACCGGCTGCCGTTGCGGTTTTTAGATAATGCGTTATCTCTGCAAGTCTGTACATGTCTAGCACACGGTCAAGCGTATTCCCTGAAACGACAGGGCTTTGTTGCTTTGTTTATTATTTTGTAGCATAGACAGATTTTGAGTTTGACAATCATATACCCCGGGCCCCTCATCACCCGAATCATTTAGGGGTAGACCATTCATTTTAGGGTGAGCCTACTACTTGCCTAGAGTCACTCAGGCGCTGATACGTCATCAAATATATTAAACCTTTACGTGGGCTTGATAGGTTATGCATTGGTAGATGTACCCTATAGTACCTCCCATATTATACGGTTGCCAGGATCAACCTGATAGAGGAGGTAAAAATAGCTCAGGTCATACGGGCTTTGGCCTGTGGTTTACAGACATAGTAGGTCCATGTATGTTGGCCTAGCATAGTATGTATGTAGGCTTACATATTTGTTTAACACATTATGTGGGCTATCATATATATTGGTTTAACACGGTATATGGGCCTTCACGTCTTACTGCGACCGTTTGCGTAAGCCCACCGGGCCCCTGCAATGTGATTGGTCGATTCAACTTGTTGACTATTTGCACTCGGTGTATAATTGTTGCTCGATTAAAATTAGTGTCAAGTTGGAACGTTGGTCGTTTGATCTAACCGATCATTTTTGGTAATTTCATTTGATAACCACCCCCACTTAATGTAAGATTCCAGGGTTACTTTACCTATGGGCAGTCTTCGGGATGGTTTTTACCTGAGGCCGTGCTCCGTATAGACTATTCCTATGTCCTGGATGGCTTTACCTCGAGCACGACTCCGCGGTTACTTTACCGAAGGTCTGCCTCAGTGGTAGCTTTACCTAAGGCCTGGCTCCTAGGCGGCTTTACCTCAAGCCCGACTCCGCGGTTACTTTACCGGAGGTCTGACACCCGGGTGGCTTTACTTAAGGGCTGGCTTCGGGTTGGCTATACCTAAGGCCTAGCTCCTGGGGGCTTTACCTCTAACACGACTCCTGGTGTGACTTTACCGAAGGTCCGACACCTGGATGGCTTTACCTAAGGGTCGGCCTAATTGATGGCTTTTCCTGAGGCCTTGCTCCACAGATAGCTTTACCTAAGACTTGGTGGAGGTATTTCTCTTGGTAGTTGATATAGCAACCATCCTAGCCCTGCTCTTGTGTAGCTTTACTTAAAGGCTGCCTGCATTGTTTATTAATTTAGTAGCATAGACAAATTTTGAGTTTGCCAATCATATACCCCTGGGCCCCTCGTCATCCATATCATTTAAGGGTAGACCACTATAGTTAGGGTGAGCCTACTCCTTGCCTAGAGTCGCTCGAGCGCTGATACGTCATCAGATAACCATTAAATCTTTTCAATGTTACCCCCACCACCGGAGCTATTCCTGGGTTACTTTACCTAAGGGTCGGCCTCGAGATGTCTTTACCCGAGGGCTAGCTCCGTGTTAGCTTTACCTAAGGCCTAGCTGCTGGGTGGCTGGGCTCGGTTTGGCTTTAACCGAGACCGTGCTCCGTGTTAGCTTTACCCCGCTCCTAGGCGGTGTTATCTCAAGCGCCGGTTCGGGATTGGCTTTTACCTAGGTCACCGATCATTTTTGGCAATCTAAAAACAGGTGAACCCGCCCCCGCAACGGTCCAAAAAGGATTCTAGACATTTCCCGTTCTCTCTGTTGATCCAACCGATCGATTTTCGGCAATTTCATATTTTTTGTAAAAACTACCCCTAGGTGAAACTACCCTTACCGACGCGATAATGCACTCTAGACACACCCTATCGGTCAAGAAATGTTTTTCCAAAATTTTTTCGAAAACTACCCCCCACCCCCAATCCACCCCCGGAGCTACCCCCGGAGATGGTCCTGAACGTAGCTGAGGTCACCCCCAACACTTAGGTTAGGTTAGGTTAGATCCATTTTGGCTGGCCTAGGTTAGTGGGTTGGAAATAAATTTTTTCGAAAAACTACCCCCTACCCCTCTAAACGTGGTCGAAACCACCCCTAAGGCTACGGTCAAGGTCGCGATGAACTTCAGCATCATCCAAAACTACCCCTATAGTCCTAGGTTACGTAGCGGCCGAGTTAGGGGTAGTTGTGCCAGGGTGTAGTCATATCTACTGTTACACTCAAACAGCAAGGATTATTGTTAATAACTTTAGGAGAATATACTTCTTCCCAAGAGTATTTTTATATTAAACGCAGATATAGACGTCCTATATAAGTTCAGACACACGCCCTTTGTACGTGACTTGGTTACCCAACTTCCGGTAATATTTCTTCTCCATTTACGCCTTCCATTGGGACCACCTTATAAACATGGCACTATTTAAGGGCTATATTGTTAATTGTCTTTTCTCTACGCGAGCCCTTCATTTTTATTTTATATCAACACATATTCAGTGGAGTTGCATATCTTATGAAGTTCTTTGAAATTTATTGTTACATACGTTTCTTTAATGGTTGTTTTACAGTATATTAACTGACTGTATATTTGCTTCACTTTTCTAGACGGTTGTAGTCGTCAAGCTATATATACCTAAGCAACGTAGCATGCAGCAGTAGTAGATGAGCAATCCAGATATATTATCCTCGGTTTTGATATCTAATACTTATAAAGTTGAATTTTTCATATCCTTACTTATATTCCAGTGACGGTTTCGAGAGTCCTTCATCCTTAGATTCAAACAGGCTGAATATAGTCCTAGCTATACTGAATATAGTCCTAGCTATACTGAATATAGTTGAATATAACGAAACTTAAACAGTTCTAATATTCTTGAATTTTCTGGATATGAAGATGAAAAAACTTACTATATATTATAAAAAGGAAGGAAAAAGGATATTAAAAAACTGGATTTTTTATAACGATATAAAATGTGCATAAAATCAAATTCTCGACCAAAATAAAAAGGAGGTAAAATGGTACCTAACTTAAATCAAAAGAATATAGCAGAAACAACATTATGACTATTTTGTGTCAAGTTGATGTGGTTGTTGTACACAAATCTTTTAAAGTTCTTCATCAGTTTCGTATTTCTAATTTTGTGACTGTTTCCATTTTATATCTTTCCCAGATACCCTAGTACAGGGGTGCTCAACCTCTTAGTAACCACGTACCACTTGAAATTTTCAGATATTTTGACGTACCACCTTATATTTATATATATTTTTATTTTTATAAATAATTATATATAATTTATATTTGGTCATGTTTAGGAAAATAAAAATGCATTCTACAACTGTATGTATGTACAAAGAATTTACTTAGATACAAAATGAAATGTATTTTACATTAAAAATAATCTCAAATTAGTTCATTGAACACAGTCATTTATATTTAAACAGATCCTAATGAGCTCGTTGTTGTTGTTTGTTCTTGACCAAATTTTCTATATCTTGGTCGATTGAACTCAACTCGATTCTTAAGTCCTCTTCAACACTAATGCGGTTTCTGTATTTATTTTTTATGTACAGCAGTTCTGAAAAGCCCGATTCACATAAGTACGAGGTTACAAATGGAAGTAAAAAGATTATTGCTTGCTTGAACACTGATGGGTATTCAGTTTTTGTCCCCATCCAAAAGTCTATTAAAGATTTTTCTTTAAACGAATCTTTCATTGAGGTGTCACTTGTAAGGTCGATGAAACACTCTTTTGAGTGACTAGGAAATTCCCCTGAAAATGGATTTCTAATCCACTCATATTTAGACAAATCTTGATTAAAATATTTATCAAAACTCGTTTGAAGGGCTTCCATATGACTAGTAATATCATCAGTCACTTCTGGCTTCAGAGAAATATCATTGGAGAAGGAATTGAGTCACTCTGGTTGTTTGTGTAGCGGCAAGGTCAGCGTCAAACTGCCACTATTCTATGTAAAACACAGATGGAGGAATTGTATTCTTAACGCGGAAATGTTGCATCGTAACAGTTTTTATTGTTATTATTAATATATGACTGCGTACCACCTGAAATGTCCCCGCGTACCACCGGTGGTACGCGTACCACCGGTGGTACGCGTACCACCGGTTAAGAACCACTGCCCTAGTAGATGTTTTGTTTTTGGTTTCTTTCTAATTAAGGTTGTTATGTTCTTGGGATATCTGTTGATGGCACAACTGTTTATTTTCCATATTGTTTTTTCTATTTTTGTATTGATGTGCCCAAATATTCGGATTACTGATATATTCTAACAAACCAACCTGAAACTAAGCTAGAAAACTATTTCGGGCTCCTGAGAAATCTGTAGAAAAATTGTTAAAAATGTATCTGGAATCTTCAATTCACGATCTTTTAGAAACACATCTCGCTTACAAATATCTAAGACAAGAAAAAGATAATTAATAATTTAAAACGATTTTTTGCAAATTCTTTATTAAAATTTCAGCTAAAGGAATCAATTCAATTATCACATTGAAGAGTTTCCGTAATATAACTCCATTTTAATTTCCTGGTATTATATAGAAACGGCATTTGAAATTTAATATATCTTAAAAGACATTTCCATACTAAAGTGCGGGAGGGTGTTCTTCATAAAACAAACCATTATTTTACTAATGGGTCATTCGCTATGTATTTACATCTGTATACAGAAGTAGTTATAAAATGCTATTAATTGCATCTGACGTAACTTTTGATGGGCCTAGAAGACTTGCTAATTGTCTGAACCCTTGATTTTTGCTTTATACCGAAGGCGCGTGTTTTTATCAAACGTGTTGGAAATAATTTTCTTCTTGTGTTCATTCTCCAGTGAGTTTCATCTTTTAGTTATTATGTATTGTTTCCTTACATTTTAAGTTTATCAGACATTCAGACATTGTAATTGGTTGTTTCTATGGCGGTTTTGTTTAGGTTTATTTCACTAATTTTCATACATTTCTTTGGTCAGAGTTTAGGAAACATCGAATTATATTTTGAATGTCTTTGGATTTCAACATATTAATTTTTATTGCAATATTTTCGTATGAGTTTATTTTTGAAGTTCGATTGGTAGAATTTGCCTTTACACACCATAGGTAGGATTTACCTTTACACTTCTTAGCATTTGCCTTTACATTCCTTAGGTAGGATTAGCCTCTACACTACTTAGGTAAAAGTGGGAAATATCTATGTAACGAGATGAAACCCTCCTATTTAGGTAAGGTACTAAATACAAATTGATTTACTTGTTTTATTATACACGTAAAGGTGTATTTTGTACAAGATTTGTCAATAACGAAAAGTATTCAATAGTTATATATTCAATTTAAAATGAATTTAGCAAATTAATACCGAAGGAGAAAATGTAAATAAACTGCAAGAAAAATGTTAAACTATTTGGCTCTGTATAAAGAGGAATAAACTAAATTAAACAAAAAATGTACATCATAAAAAAAAATTAAAAGTAAAATACTGGACAAAATAGTAGTGAATTATTATATTGAAATTTAAAAAAATCAATTGAGGCTAGGATATGTTAAAATATATTTTTATAAGTATTGACAGCTATTAATCACCATCATAAACGCTACAAACTATAGCTAACATATAACTAAGGACAGCTACTTAATTGTTAAGGCATTCATTGAATAAATCAAATTATTTTTAATGGATTATTTATTCATATATGTAACATTTATTCTCCTCGAGATTTACAAATCCAGTCACGTTACGTAAGTGCCTTGACATGAGAAGGTTTTGTTTCATGTAGACCACCCCCCTCCCTTTCAGTTGTACTGAGCCTTCCCACATACACCTGCTCCAGACCGAATAACTGCTCAGTACTCTAGACTGTATAAAATTTACTTTCATACTTTGCCATCGTATAGAGAAGGAAATGCCCCTTTCTTTTGTATGGGTCATAAGAGTATGGGGGAAAGACAATTGTAAACTCAATATTTTATGTTATGGAGAGTAAAAAATATTATAGAAAAAACAATATAATTTCTGTGTAATATGCACTATTTATGTGTTATTTTTTAGACGTGCTTGTATTTTTACTTACTGTAAACTAAAATATTAGACATGTTTCATGATATACAAATTTAAACCTTTTATGAATTAATATTTTTCGTAACATACCAACACTGTTAAAACAATATTTGGATATCAGCACAATTGTTCCAGTAGTTGTTTGTTTACTTAGTGTTTTCTCTTGGACACCTAACAGTTATAAGACCAATTTATTTTCAGTTTAGTTAAAGGATTTGAGTGGGAAAATAATATTTTAAATCTAAACAGTACAAAATGTATTCGGATGTTCAGTTTGTCTCATATTTAATTAAACAAACACCCTCTAAGATGCAGTAGAATGTTTTGTTGCGGTGGGGGAACTCGTTTCTGGGTAACGTTGGTTATAAATTATTCTTGTAATTTGATGTTCACTCTGGATAACAAAACCTCCTGAAGACTTGCATTAAAGAGGAGGGCGCTTTATATTTATTACTTGTGTTTCTTAAATTCCATTTTAATATTTTGATGATCGCTTATTTTTCTGCAACGTTAAACTTGACAGCAAAAAAGTATCATTCCTTGCTTTATAAATTACTTTTGTATTCTATTTATTGATTATTAATTTTTAAAGAAACAATAATTTCTTGGAAATATAAGCAACAATATATAATTTCAGTTTCTAATGAAACTCACAAGTCTATATTAACTGGTATTTTTTTTAAATTTAGACTTTTTTAATCGTCTAAGTTTCATCGATAAAACCCATTCTTATGGCCATACGTAAGACTAAAGTGATAACATATAACAAACAAGATTATAAGTCTGTTAGTTATTTATCAATGTTTTAGTCTTTAGAATGGGGGTAAGGTTCTGTGGATAACGATTAATAAAATGTAAATTAAATAATTGCTGGTTATTGTAGTGCAACGGAAAAATAATGGACACAACGTGAAATATATATGTATGTACACAACGATATATATGTATATATATATATATGGTGAAATAAAATAACTTTCATAAACAAGAATATACGAGTATTACTTAATTTTATTGTTGATGAAGCTTTTCGCTAATTTACATTATTAGCATTTTCAAAATTTCTAAATCACTGTCCAGTGAAGTGACTAGAGTAAGACTCTAGTGACTGAGTCTTACTCTAGTCACTTAACTGGACAGTGATTTATAAATTTTGAAAATGCTAATAATGTAAATTAGCGAAAAGCTTCAATCAACAATAAAATGAAGTAATACTCGTATATTCTTGTTTATGAAAGTTATTTTATTTCACCATACATATTCAACAAGAAAAAATAATTCATCTAAGGATTACAATTTATATATATATATATATATATATATATATATATATATATATATATATATATATATATATATATCGTGAAATTTCACGTTGTGTCCATTATTGTTCCGTTGCACTGACTTTATGAAATTATTATTAGTGTGTATTAATTACTGTTATTATATCTATGTATATATATATATATATATATATATATATATATATACATATATATACACATATATATATATATATATATATATATATATATATATATATATATATATATATATATACAGATTAATTTTATTATAATATAAACATTAAATTAACAATTACAAAAACAAATACTTGACTGAAAATTTTCTTATTTGATTTAAAAAAAAAAAGATTTTGTATGTTGATATAAATTATAATTTTTAATCAGTTTTGAGTTTTAAAGTATAAGTGAAATTTTTATAAACCATACTAGTTTTAAAAAAGAAGGCTTTTGAGTTTACTGTATGACTATAAACATTTCTTGGAAGCTTACTCATAATTTTCTTTTAAATGGATAAAATACGCTCAAATAGAAATAGGCTCGGATATAACGGAAGGTCGATTCGGAATATCGAGACTACTGTCTTGACTGTTCCACGTATTGTTCCATGTACTGTTACACGTATTGTTCCATGTACTGTTCCACGTATTGTTCCATGTACTGTTACACGTATTGTTCCATGTACTGTTACACGTATTGTTCCATGTACTGTTACACGTATTGTTCCATGTACTGTTACACGCATTGTTCCATGTACTGTTACACGTATTGTTCCATGTACTGTTACACGTATTGTTCCATGTACTGTTACACGTATTGTTCCATGTACTGTTACACGTATTGTTCCATGTACTGTTACACGTATTGTTCCATGTACTGTTACACGTATTGTTCCATGTACTGTTACACGTATTGTTCCATGTACTGTTACACGTATTGTTCCATGTACTGTTACACGTATTGTTCCATGTACTGTTACACGTATTGTTCCATGTACTGTTACACGCATTGTTCCATGTACTGTTACACGTATTGTGCCATGTACTGTTACACCTATTGTCCCATGTACTGTTACACGTATTGTTCCATGTACTGTTACTCGTATTAACTAATGTGTAAATGTGTTCTGAGCTGTAATACTTAGCTACTCATAATGTAAAAATTCTCTAAAGCTTAGATTTCAGGGTATTAGGTGCATTACTATTCTATTATTTTTTTCCTTGATTACTAGAGAAATGTTAGAAGAACTAAGTGAGTATATGTAAAAAAAAGTATTTACATTTTATCAGGTGGTTTCAAAAGTAAATAGCGAGTTTTAAACATTTAAAGGTAAAATATAACTTCGGTTATCAGATAAATCCTTTCTTTTCAATATATCTAATGAGTTGACTTTTAACATGAGCAAATTAACTCCAAATTAAGTAGCTCATTTAGGATATTAAATAAAAACGATCGATCGAAGCCAAAAAATTGTTAAACGCTAGCAAACCTACGATATGAAGTAAAAAATATGTAGTAGTATTTTCATAATATAAACTTGAATTACATTTTTGAAACGGAAGAATTTTAATTTAGTAGAAAAAACTTAATTACTGTCTTTTATGTCTAATAAATCATTAGGATACAATAAATTTCCGTGAA
The DNA here is from genome assembly GCA_036971475.1 of Prosapia bicincta. NCBI lineage: Eukaryota > Metazoa > Arthropoda > Insecta > Hemiptera > Cercopidae > Prosapia > Prosapia bicincta. The sequence continues at coordinate 1,146,391 of JBAIZL010000061.1, forward strand.
TATTTTCTTTTAGAAAATAACTATAAATTAAATAAACTGGTTGTCTATTTGCCTTGAAAACTCTTTATTAATGACTATACTTTTAATAATCAGGTGTCATTTGTAAAAAAAATAATTGACGTAACATACATAAATATAGAACTAATATCTGTCCTGTTTAAAAGGCAATGATCGATTAGTAAATCAGGTGATGCCACTGATTTGTTGTTTCCTTATCATTATATAAATAGCTTCACTCTATAAATTACTTTAGTCTACGTAAGTAAATCTTGTTAATTTGTCTTTAACCACGTTGTCCTGAATAAACATTAAGCTACTGAGAGACCATTCACGTGAGAGCAATCGTTTAGAGGAGCATTATATTTAGGTTCCGGCAATTTATAAATGACGGTCTGGAAACGTCATACATGACTAGAGACACTGTATATAATAGGTTCACCATGTATAGAGGACCCGAGGTTCCAAACCTTTTAGAACTAAATTTATTAAAGAGCTCTTCTGTGCAACTAAACTGTGTTGGTTTTTATTTTCATCTTTAGCAGTCTTAACAAACATTATGTTGGTATTCCTTGGCTATTGTTATTCTTATTGTATTTCTATTATAACAAGACAAAGGCTAAAACAGGAAGTACAGTTTAATTTTATTATAAATATTTTGAGCATTTATTTAAATATCTAATTTATTTTCTCTGTTTGTATTACGTATTAGAAGGGAATACTGTTTAGTAGTCAAAGGACTGCATTTGAATCTCATACTTTTGTTCCTATTTTACCTGTGTGTGAGAGTTTCTGTTACCAGTGGTAATTCTTTATTAGGTTTTTATCCTTTTAGTCTAACTGGCATTTCTATATTTTCGATACTATAAACACTTCACCCGTAAAACATCTTGAGTCTCTGTAATAATCGCTAAGCAGTCATTTTTATATGAGTTCCATACCGGGCCAAGTCTTCACCTCTTTGCAAGTCTGGAGTACGCCTACCTTCCAGTTCTTTTTTCAAGAGGTTAAAGTAAATGTCTATAAATGGCTATAAATGCTCTCCGCCACCGTTAGCTAACAAAACACAGGCACGTTAGAGTTTAATTTTATACCTACACTATTAATTGATTT